>CM042220.1:28228906-28328906 GCA_023566465.1 Cottus gobio | reverse complement strand
ATATATATATATATATATATATATATCTGACAGAATAACAGGAACATAAACAGGTCTGTAGTAATTTGGGACAAGTTGAAGCAGAAGGGATTGTGGGAAATCTCTGTGGCAGACGGGGTGACATCTTGGGGGCGGGGCGTGGGGTGGAGGCTCATTAGGAGTTAATGTGGGGTTCATGAGCCCTCTGGGTTGTTAATGTTAAACCTACAGCTGACTGACAGCTGCTGGCTCCGCCCTCAATTCTCCTGGTCCTGATCCCCCTAGCGGATGTGAGGAGTTCATGCTGGTCTCCAGTCTGGTCTCAGGGAGTTTGGTAATCTGGATCTGGACCTGAGTGAGACCAGGTCTCAGTCCAGTCCGGTCTAGGAAGATCCTGTTGTATTTCTGCAGGTCTCAAGTCAGCAGTCATAAAACTAGTTAGTTATAGTCATAGTTAGTTATAGTCATAGTTAGTTATAGGTAATTTAGTTAGTCACTGATAGTTATACTTGTTTTATTTTAGTCATAGTTAGTTATAGTTGTTTTAGTTATAGTTAGTTATACTTATTTTAGTCATAGTTAGTTATAGTTGTTTTAGTTATAGTCATGGTTAGTTATAGTTGTTTTAGTCATAGTTAGTTATACTTGTTTTAGTTATAGTTAGTTATAGTTGTTTTAGTTATAGTTAGTTATAGTTGTTTTAGTTATAGTCATAGTTAGTTATAGTTATTTTAGTAATAGTTATAGTTGTTTTAGGCATAGTTAGTTATAGTTGTTTTAGTCATAGTTAGTTATAGTTGTTTTAGTCATAGTTAGTTATAGTTGTTTTAGTTATAGTTATAGTTAGTCATAGATGACTATTCATCTGCAGAGTTAAACAACGTTAAAAAAGTGGAAATCACAAAAATATTTTCTTTCAACATTGTACAATATAACTTTACTACTTTCTCATATTTATATGATTTCTTTCAATATTGTTCTATTTTAGTTTCTATTAAACTCTTGTATTTATTTTATTTATCTTATCTATTTATTGCTTTTCTTCATTTGATCAAACTCTGGCACAATAATTTCCCTCTGAATTAATAAAGTTATATCTTATTGCCGTTGTTGGATTACATTATTTATAAAGAAAAATAAAAGTGGTTTGATTTGCTGGTTGGCCTTCAGACTGTATTTTAAAATGAATCTGACATCCACCAGAACCGTATGGGATGTTCAAGTAGATCTAGTTCTAGACGTGAGATCCGGCCCTATGAAATACTCCAGGAAGTACGCTCTTGCCTGGCAGAAGTATTTCTCAGACTGCAGGTGAAACCTGAGGGAGTTTCTCCGGCAGAGAAGCCGCCTCCTCACCTGACGTGTTTCTGAGGTGGGCCAAGCTGTCGGGTTCCGCGAGAACGTGGCGGCACGGCCGTTCCCCCAACCAGCCGCGGGCGGATCGGGTTCCAGCCGGCCGGCCTCTTTAATGACCCCTCTCCCCGGCCGACATCAGAGCCTGTGATCCGGAGCGGCCCTCTTTTCACATTCCTGCCAGACTCCGGGACCTCCTGGCCCTGAAAGGGCCTCAAGCTGTCGGACATCTGCAGCCGGTCTCACCTTGTCATTAGAGATCGACCACTCGGGTCGGCCTGCCGCGGACACGGCTCGCTCCCGACTTCCCCTCGGCCCCCGGCTCGCTCTCAGGGGACCCGGGACCCTGTGTTGGGAAGCCCCAGGGAGAGGAAACTCCTCCAGCTTTACCTGTTGGGGGGTGGGGACCAGGGATCGGGGTGGAGGAGGCGGAGGTTGGGGGGGGGGGGGGGGGGGTGTCTCCAGGGAGCACTGGCCTCCCTTTGTTCCTGAGAAGAGAGGGAGGGAGCTGAGGAGGAGGATGGACAGACTGGTTTAACTGGTAACTGAGCTAAAGACGAAGGAGGACACTTGTGACATCAACATAATTTCACTGAAATCTAGATCATGAAACGGCTCTTACTGGTCCAGCATGTTGGACCAGTGTTCCCAGCATGAGGACTCGTGGTGGTTCGGCTTCACAGAATCAGAGAACAGAACAGTTTCGCTGCTGCTGAAGTCCTTCTCCTTCTGCTTGTTCTTGTTCTTGTTCTTCTTCTTGTTCTTGTTCTTCATCTTCTTCTTCTGCTACTCCTCATTTTGGCGTGTTTTTTTCTAAAGTCCAGCAACACGTGTCAATTTACACTCATTACTTGAACACAGTCTTTTTTAAATGAAACTATTCTACTTAGAATACTAAACTACTAGTTAGGTTTAAACAACTAAACTACTAGTTAGGTTTAAAAAACCAAACTACTAGTTAGGTTTAGTCAACTAAACTACTAGTTACGTTTAAACAACTAAACTACTAAGTTAAGTTTAAACAACTAAACTACTCAGTTAGGTTTAAACCACTAAACTACTAGTTAGGTTTAAACAACTAAACTACTAGTTACGTTTAAACAACTAAACTACTAAGTTAGGTTTAAACAACTAAACTACTAGTTAGGTTTAAACAACTAAACTACTCAGTTAGGTTTAAACAACTAAACTACTAGTTACGTTTAAACAACTAAACTACTTAGTTAGATTTAAACAACTAAACTACTCAGTTAGGTTTAAACAACTAAACTACTAGTTACGTTTAAACAACTAAACTACTCAGTTAGGTTTAAACAACTAAACTACTCAGTTAGGTTTAAACAACTAAACTACTAGTTACGTTTAAACAACTAAACTACTTAGTTAGGTTTAAACAACTAAACTACTCAGTTAGGTTTAAACAACTAAACTACTAGTTAGGTTTAAATAACTAAACTACTTAGTTAGATTTAAACAACTAAACTACTCAGTTAGGTTTAAACAACTAAACTACTAGTTACGTTTAAACAACTAAACTACTCAGTTAGGTTTAAACAACTAAACTACTCAGTTAGGTTTAAACAACTAAACTACTAGTTACGTTTAAACAACTAAACTACTTAGTTAGGTTTAAACAACTAAACTACTCAGTTAGGTTTAAACAACTAAACTACTAGTTAGGTTTAAATAACTAAACTACTTAGTTAGGTTTAAACAACTAAACTACTCAGTTAGGTTTAAACAACTAAACTACTAGTTAGGTTTAAATAACTAAACTACTCAGTTAGGTTTAAACAACTGAGTACCCATTAATTATTGAAAACAACTTGATGGACACGTGATGTTAACTGATGGTTTTTGACCGTGACACAAGAGCTTGTATAGTGTCAGTAATATTTCCAAAATCCCACCATCCACAAAAAACCATCCAAATGAATCAGGACCAGTCAACAAGAGTGTTCTTATAGTTTATTGCTAATAATGATAATCATTCATGAAGTGGGATTTATCGTTCAGCTCGTGGTGGAAGATTTGGATGGTTAAGAACGCTCGATGCATCTAGAGTGGACTTCTCTTATTGTTATATTATATATATATATATATTTATTTATTTATATTAATTTCAGATAAATTATTGAGGCCCAAAGTGTGTTTTCTAAAACAAAGACGACGGTCAAGAATCAGTTTTCTTTCTTCTTTTAGTCCAGTTTTCTCACGTCGTAGAACCTTCAGATGTTTGAACATCACACGAGAAGACAACAGTTCCACCAGAAATAAAATGTTGCATACATTTTACAATGTGTAGAAACATGTAATGTTATGTATAAAGTGTACATTTCTCAACTCAAGAATCCACATTTAGGCACTTGTGGGTTTCAGCTCATTTCACATGGCGACTTGAAATATCTGCACCTGTAATGTTTTGGACGTTCACATGAAAATTACCTTTTAGCTTCTCAGGAAGAATATTATTTAAAAAATGTATACTTCAGTGTCCAATGAAGACCGTGTGCATCCCAGTATCTCATCGTTAAAATCCCAGCGGATCATTTGACAATCGTTGCTGGTTAGATTGATCCTTCCAGCTCCAGCAGTCATGGCAGAGTTCAGCTGGTTTGAAGACAGTTATGATATTATGAGTGGCAGCTTTACAGTTATTACTTACTTAAACACATTATCTGTAGTTACTGTTTAGTACTAATTATGATTAATAATAACCTGCTGAGATCAGAGCAGTTGTCACTTTGTGGCACTTTCATTTTTGTTGTATTATATTTAACACATTAATAATAAAACAATGGACACAAACTGGCACACAAGTCATTGCTGATATTTTTGGTGGCAGTTTAACATTCAAGCTAAATATGAACCTCAGCATTTAGACATCATTTTAATTTCCACTGTTACACTCAGTGGGCTACAGAACTTAAAATGCTCCACAGTCCTAAATCCTAAAACTAATTGGTTAGTCTCCCTGTTTAGCAATTCGTTATTTCACATTTTTCCATCTTGTTTTCTAAACTTTATGAGTGACACTGTTAAACCAAACGCAGCAGGCCATCAAGTAAACAAACAAAAGGCAAGTTTGACGAGGAGCAAGTCTTTCCATCAGATCGCATCACCTCAAGGTCTTTGAGGAGAGTTCGAGAAATGTCAAAAGAAACATCTGGATGAAGTGTCGCTTTGCTACTTCCATCGTCTTTTGTAAACCCAGAACAAAAGTCTAAGAATCCAGCAGCAAGTTCCACGTGGACTTGGCCCTGAAAGTTTGGCCTCTGGAGCCTTCCTGAGCGGCCTACGGCCTTTGTGTGGGCACCCAAGTGAAGTTGCACCTTCCCTCGGTGTCCTTCCTGACGAAGGCTTGTCCCTGAGGGAAGCTGTGGGTCTTGACACTGCTGGACGGGCTGAGGGACATACTGAAGGCCAGATCTGTCCGGCTGCGAGGCGTTGCAGGCGTACGAGGTGTACGGGGCGTACGAGGTGGACGAGGCGTTGCAGGTGTTACAGGCGTTGGGCTCCCGCCGCGGACGGGTGTCCAGAGCTGATTCATGACTGGACTCGAAAACAAGATCGGGGAGAAAGGTGGACTGAACTGGATTGTGTCCCGTGATGGCGTCCGGGTGCCTCTCAGTGGAGAACAGTACACCGGAGGCGTTGCTGAGTTTCCCTCCAGAGTTTGAACTCGACTCGAGGCTGTGACGAAGCAGACCTCGGCGCCGCCTGGTGACCGGCTGAAGGGTGGTTCCTCCGTTGGCGGCGGAGGTCTGAAGGCAGTGGATGTGCTGTAGCTCCGGATCTCAGCTTCAGGGTCTTCGTACTGTCCCGTCAATCCGGTGGCAGTGAAGCGTTGACCCAGAGAAGTCGTGCAGGCCTCAGGCGACTCGGCAGGAGTTCCACCATTTGCTTCGTGGCGTTCGGCAGCGTAGAAGCGTTGCTGCGTCGGTGTTCTGCAGCAGCTGCGTCCAGAAGACGGCATGGAAGTGGAGACCGAAGGGCTGAAAGACGACTCCAGAGTGTATCCAGAGGACGAAGACGCTGCGGCATCATGGACCAAACCGTCGAGGCCGAAGCCAGACGAGCTCGAGGACTCGTTGGACGTGTCGATGGTGTCCCGGTCCTTCAGCCCCAGCGTTCGGAGGACCCACAGGTCCAGGTTTGGTTCTGAGGAAGAGGACGTCTCGGAGGAGGAGCAGAACTCGGCCGTGAGGTTCCTGCAGACTCTCTTGCTGATCTGCGAGGTTTGGAGCTGAAGACCGTGGTTCTGTAAAGATCCGTCATCAACGTACGTCAGGTGTCGCTTCAGCTTCCGCCGCCCGTCGGGGGTTAGTTTCTGTGAGGAACCAGAATAAACACAATGTTTTGAGGAAGTCTGTTTCAACAACTCAATGTGGACGATCTTAGTTGTTTCAATAGTTTGGTGAATGTTTGAAGGAGGAAAAGTATTGAAATTCAAAGTTCAGTTTACTGGTTATGGTTCAAAGTGTCCTCAACAGTTCATATGACATCTTATGAAAAGTTGGTCCTCATCTTTCACTCAGTTTTACTACAAAAGTCCAGCAAGACGAGTCAATTATGGCTCGTTACTTTAATACTGTCAAAATAAACTTCTGTTTTCACAGAAAACAAGTCAGTTAGGAAACAAAACAAGTTATTTATGATTAATGAGTGGTTATCAAGGCGCTCTAGACCTCCTGGACCAGGACCTGGAGGGGACCAACCTTTGCCTCTCTCTGCAGGTTCCTCACGAAGGACGAGCCCAGGAACCCTCTGAGCTGCTGGTTCTCGTCCTGCAGCCTCAGCAGCTCCTCGTCCCTCTGCAGCAGAGCGTCCTGCAGCTGAGGGCGACGTCAGGAACACAACATGGCCGACATCAACACAAACACATAAACATGACAATACTTGTTGGCTGATCCCTGTACATCATATTGTGCATACTCATCAATAAAGCATATTTAAACAAATAATTACTGCCTTCGTGAATCACAGGATTAAAAGATCTGTATGAAATCTTTAAAGAAGTATTTTAGTTTCGTTTTCTACAGACTCGTTACGTCACTACAGAAGTTACTCGATCACTTTGGGCTTCACACAGGACACGGACAGCGGTTTCATGGGTGAAAGTCCCATGTTTGTATCTTCTTTATGGAGACTTCACACGTTGTGGGTCATTTATGTCGTAGTTTTACCTACAAACACAACTTGGTGTAAACGTTGGTACCTGTTTGTTTCTCTGGAGGTGAGGAGAGATCTGCTGAGTCCTCATCAGACCAGCAGGAGGCTCTGACAGACAGGTACAGACAGACAGACAGACAGACAGACAGACAGACAGACAGACAGACAGACAGACAGACAGATACTTAAAATATTACCAATATACTAATATATAAGTATTGATAAGTATATTGGTAATATTTTAAATGTTGTATGATCTCATGAACGTGGAGCAGAAGAACAAAGTAAAGTACATAATGGAGTACATATATAATGGAGTAAATGTACTTCTTCTGTCCTCAACATTGTTGTGAGCATAAAGTACTGCTGCGTATTTAAGCAGCACCACCTGGTGGAGGCCAGAGGAACTGCAGCCGCTCAGCGAGGAGCCGAAGCGATGAATCTTAATATAAAATATCTGGATGTTCCCGTTGAACCTGCCGTGGACAGTTATTATAATTATTATAACAATTATTATTATTATAATTCTTATAACAATTAAAATAAGAATAATAGTAATTATAATAATAATTATTATTATAGTAGTTAAATAATAATTAAAATAATAATTTGAATTATTATTTGAATTATAATATAATTCTAAATATAATTATAATGATTAATTAATTATGTATTATTATTATCATCAGATACATATGATGCTACCGCCAAGAGGCCGTTAGCTTAGCATAAGACTGGGAACAGGTGGAACCGCTAGCCTGACTCCAAAGATACCAGCAGTTAGCATAAAGTACAACGTGATGAAGTATTAAAATTATTATGTGCTTGAATACTTCTACTTAAACTAGTCCGGGTGAAGAATGATGTATTCATTATTATTTGTGTTTTTCTACCTGCTATCTGTAAAACGTGTTGTAGGATCTTGAGTGTTTCCACGTCTCGTCACTGAAACCGTTTTTAATACTTTTAAATAACGTCACCAACGCGTTGGGACACGCACAGCGGTCTGCTGGGTGAAAGTCCTGTTCGTTGGCTCCGCCCTCGTTTGACTGTTTAAACGTATTCACACAGATGAGCTCTGGCTGTTGGACCCTGTGTGGTATTTATACTTACACTGAAGTATTTATACTTCCTCCTTCATGATTACATGGATAACTTACAACAACAGAGTAACAGAGGCTCCGCCCCCTTGACTGGGCCGGGCTAGTTGTTCCAGTCTTTATGCTAAGCTAAGCTAACGTTGGTGTCGATCTGAGCATCTGGAGGATTCACTGAATGTATAACAGTAGAACATAACTAAGTACATCTACTCAAGTACAATTTAAAGTACTTTGATCTACTTAAATATCGCTATTACTTTACTATATTTATGGAGTAATATTTGTTGTTGGACTCACCCCAAACAGACAGCTTCTCTCCGAGGTCACAGAGGTCACAGGGGTCACGGGGGTCACGGGGGTCACGGGGCCAAAAGGAGACCAGGGTTTCCATGGTCAACAGTGTCAAGGCCAAGGTCCTGGAGCATGAGATGAGGAGGAGGAGGAGGAGGAGGGGGAGGAGGAGGAGGAGGGAGAGGAGGAGGAGGAGGAGGGGGGGGAGGAGGGGGAGGATACAGAGGGAGAGAGTTTTTGTGTGAATGGAGGGTGTGTGTGTGTGTGTGTGTGTGTGTGTGTGTGTGTGTCTGTGTGTGTGTGTGTGTGTGTGTGTGTGTGTGTGTGTGTGTGTGTGTGTGTGTGTGTGTGTAGTGCCAGCTGACTGAGTGTTGATATGGTGATGATCAACACTCACACAAGTCGTTTGTGTTCTTCTCTGCGACTCTCAGTCAAATAAACTTTATACATAATACATCATATAATACAGTATATTACATTATATATTATATGATGTATTATTAACTCTTATTATATATTCTCTAAAATGAGTCTGGAGGACTAATATTAGTGTAATCTCTAAGAAGTCTAAAAAGTATATATACATATATATGTATATATACATATGTATATATGTATATATACATATGTATGTATATATCTCAACCTGTAGACTTAAGGTATTAATTTGCAGCAAATTTCAGCAAATACTAATAATCTATAATAATAAAACTCTTCAGCAGACAAATAGATAAATGTTTCCATCCATAAACATATTAATAATAAATAAAAACTCTCCCTCTCTCTCTTTCTATCTCTCTCTCTCCCTCTCTCTCTTTCTATCTCTCTCTCTCTCTGTCTCTCTCTCTCTTTCTCTCTCTCTCTCCCTCTCTCTCTCTCTCTATCGCTTCACCTGTCCGCCGGGCATCGAACCCCTCTGACGGAATCTCCGTCCCCAAACGCGTGCATATATATGATTATGATTTTATATTAAAATTGAATCACCTGTATCGCCGCTATGAACTCACCGTGCACGCGCTGAGAGGTTTTGATTCTGCACGCGCTGCGTCGGAGTTGTGCGTAAAAGCGCGCGGAGGAGTCTCCGTTCCGAGGAGATGCGCGAGGGAAACCAAAGGAGGAAGAGTTTCTTTTTTCAGGAAGATCCAGAACCAGAACCAGAACCAGATCCAGAATCAGATTCAGACGGGAGAAGAGAGTCCTGGTGTTCAGCTGCGGCTCCTCAGCGCCGACTGAAGGGGGGCGGGACCTCCAGCCACATAGACAGACAGGTGTGTGTGTGTGTGTGTGTGTGTGTGTGTGTGTGTGTGTGTGTGTGTGTGTGTGTGTGTGTGTGTGTGTGTGTGTGTGTGTTTGTGTGTGTGTGTGTGTGTGTGTGTGTGTGTGTGCGTGTGTCCTCGCTTTAGCCTCAGTTTGATCAGAATCAAAGCGTTGTAAATGTGACGTCATCTGTCAGCTAGAAGAACCGGAACTGGACTTCCGGTTCGACATGTGTCCTTAAACATAGTATTACTGCCATTTTGTCATGTTTGCTTTGTTGCCAGGCCTCATAGTGTAGTACTGTGTATACTGTGTAGTACAGTGTAGTACAGTTAGTACTTTTTAACAGTTACTTTATAACAGTTAGTACTTTATAACAGTGACATTATAACAGTTAGTACTTTTTAAAAGTTAGTACTTTATAACCATTACTTTATAACAGTTAGTACTTTATAACAGGTACTTTATAATAGTTAGTACAATTAAGTAACAATTACTTTATAACAATTACTTTATAACAGGTAGTACTTTATAATACTATATAACAGGTATTACTATATACTACTATATAACACACACACACACACACACACACACACACACACACACACACACACACACACAAAGCCAATCCTCTGCTGAGTTAAACTGTAATCTGACAGCAGGTTACAGTAAAGAAATAATTAGGAACAAACTTACATACCAACAAGGTGACACATTAACAGAGGAGAGAGGAGACAAGGAGACGAGAGGAGACGAGGAGACAAGGAGACGAGAGGAGACAAGGAGACGAGAGGAGACAAGGAGACGAGAGGAGACAAGGAGACAAGAGGAGACAAGGAGACGAGAGGAGACAAGGAGACGGGAGGAGACAAGGAGACGAGGAGACGAGAGGAGACAAGGAGACGGGAGGAGACAAGGAGACGAGAGGAGACAAGGAGACGAGAGGAGACAAGGAGACGAGAGGCGACAAGGAGACGAGAGGAGACAAGGAGACGAGAGGAGACAAGGAGACAAGGAGACGGGAGGAGACAAGGAGACGAGAGGAGACAAGGAGACGAGGAGACAAGGAGACAAGGAGACGGGAGGAGACAAGGAGACGAGAGGAGACAAGGAGACGAGGAGACAAGGAGACGAGAGGAGACAAGGAGACGAGAGGAGACAAGGTGACAAGGAGACGAGAGGAGACAAGGAGACGGGAGGAGACAAGGAGACAAGGAGACGAGAGGAGACAAGGAGACGGGAGGAGACAAGGAGACGAGAGGCGACAAGGAGACGAGAGGAGACAAGGAGACGAGAGGAGACAAGGAGACAAGGAGACGGGAGGAGACAAGGAGACAAGAGGAGACGAGGAGACGAGGAGACAAGGAGACAAGGAGACGGGAGGAGACAAGGAGACGAGAGGAGACAAGGAGACGAGGAGACAAGGAGACGAGAGGAGACAAGGAGACGAGAGGAGACAAGGAGACAAGGAGACGAGAGGAGACAAGGAGACGGGAGGAGACAAGGAGACGAGGAGACGAGAGGAGACAAGGAGACGGGAGGAGACAAGGAGACGAGAGGCGACAAGGAGACGAGAGGAGACAAGGAGACGAGAGGAGACAAGGAGACAAGGAGACGGGAGGAGACAAGGAGACGGGAGGAGACAAGGAGACGAGAGGAGACAAGGAGACGAGGAGACAAGGAGACAAGGAGACGGGAGGAGACAAGGAGACGAGAGGAGACAAGGAGACGAGGAGACAAGGCGACGAGAGGAGACAAGGAGACGAGAGGAGACAAGGAGACAAGGAGACGAGAGGAGACAAGGAGACGAGGAGACAAGGAGACGAGAGGAGACAAGGAGACGAGAGGAGACAAGAGGAGACAAGGAGACGAGAGGAGACAAGGAGACAAGGAGACGAGAGGAGACAAGGAGACGAGAGGCGACAAGGAGACGAGAGGAGACAAGGAGACAAGGAGACGAGACAAGGAGACGAGAGGAGACAAGGAGACAAGGAGATGAGAGGAGACAAGGAGACGAGAGGAGACAAGGAGATGAGAGGAGACAAGGAGACGAGAGGAGACAAGGAGACGAGAGGAGACAAGGAGACAAAGAGATGAGAGGAGACAAGGAGACGAGAGGAGACAAGGAGACAAGGAGACAGGAGGAGACAAGGAGACAAGGAAACGAGAGGAGACAAGGAGACGAGAGGAGACAAGAGGAGACAAGGAGACAAGACGAGTTTAGAGAAAAAGAGCTGGAGATGGGGGGGACGGGGGTAATGAGCTGGAGAGGGGGGGTAATGAGCTGGAGATGGGGGGGCAAAGAGCTGGAGATGGGGGGGCAAAGAGCTGGAGATGGGGGGGTAATGAGCTGCCGGCTACACGTCAAATAGCAGCAGTGTGAGTGGACGAGGGCGGCCGGGAGGTCGTGGATTTGAATCCCCTCCGTGGCAGAGATGACGTGCTGCTGTCATCCGGTTTGAATATGTCTGCTCAACAGGATCAGTCACTTGGATTGGTGACTTCATGAGGTGAGAAAGCTCTTGCTCTCGTTGTACATATATACACATAGTATTTACAATAAACAAGATAAATAAAAAATACATTAAAGGCAACTGTAAATCATAAAAAAGACCTGACTTAGAATAACCCAAGTTAACCCCAAATACTAGGTTAGGTAGGTCTAAGCAGGTAAGTCAGTAGAAGGTAGATCTGTAGAAGGTTGGTCAATATAGGTTGATCAGTAGGAGGTAAGTCAACCATGTTAAATGCTTTAGAAAGATACACACAAAAGAACTTATTATATTTAGTGTGTACTTCAGAGTCATTCACGTAGAACGAGGTGTTCTCCAATACTGATGAGGTTTCATCAGTCTGATGTAAGTGAGGTGTGTGTGTGTGTGTGTGTGTGTAGCAGGGGGTGTGTATGGGAGTGTCGGTGCCCTCCGCTCCTCTTTGATGCTTGGCCAATTAAACTGAATCTCCGGGTCTCCGTGTTGGTTATCCGCCTGACCGGCAGCAGGTCAGAGGATTACTGAGCTGCGCCTCCAGTTCTACCAGCTGGTTTCATTTAGTGCAGCAGGTCTCTGCTGAGGAGCTTTGAGCCCCACATAGAGGTCGTGTCCCATCCTAACTTTGACCTCAAGGTCGACTGACCTCAGCAGTCGAGGGGTTTTCATCAGAATAAAAACATGAGGCGTTCAGGGCCATGTCACAAGGTCAACAAGTGAACACTTTTCTCAGCATTTGTGACGCATTTTCTTCCGTTTTCTTTAGATTGTTTCCAGTTTATTGACCTTAAGTTAAATAAATATCACTCTAACTTAATAATTACTTTTTAACCTCAAGAGTATTTTTTATTATATTAATGTAGCCGTGACTCTGGTCTTGACCTTGAGGTTTTTAGAGGTCGGAAACTGACGAGCAGAATATTTAATATGCAGCAGTGGATAGAATCAAACCTGAAGCCATGAGCTGAGCGTTAATGTTAAACACACCCGTCAGCGGGGGGGCGGGGCTACAGGTGGGCTACCCGGTGGTCTGAGTCCGGTTCAGTGGGACAGATGTTAAGCCTCCTCCCTGCTGGGATCCTAATAACAAGGGGACGGACGGCAGGATTTGTTGGACAACAGCAGCGGCTGCCTGACTGCCGGCAGCCTGCTCGCTACAGGACGTCCAGACACACACACACACACACACACACACACACACACACACACACACACACACACACACACACACACACACACACACACACACACACACACACACACACACACACACACAGACTTCTCCAAACAATCAGCCTCTGCAGTCAAACAGGTTGACTTGGATCAAACAGGATCTGGAACAACCTGAGACCTCTACCAGGGAATCCTGAACCACGTTAGACCTCCTGAACCACGTTAGACCTCCTGAACCACGTTAGACCTCCTGAACCACGTTAGACCCTCCGGCACAAACCACAGACCATAACACAGCGACTAGAAACCACAAGCCACCTGTTTAGTGCGAGAATAGATGAATGATTACATCATCTTTAAATCTTCTCAAACAGCAACAATATGTCATATGATGGTGAAGCAGAAACAATAAACACTTAAAACATCTGTAAATCTTTAAAAACAGAAATACTTTCATTGAGATTTATGTAGTTTTCATCAAACAGTGGGACTATTTTCAGCAGATGAATCTGGTGTCAAACATTTGTATGTTGGGTTGAGTCAGAATAAACTCCAGTGGGATGATGATGATGATGATGATGATGATGATGATGATGATGTGCGTGTGCGTGTGTGTGTGCGTGCGTGTGTGTGTGTTAACCTGCCTGGTTAATCCTGAGTAGGTTTCTCTCCCGCCAAGATGAACTAAAGAGAACAGGCTGGAACGCCTGACTTCTGCAGGAGGTCACTGCACACACCTACACACACCTACACACACCTACACACACCTACACACACCTACACACACCTACACACACACACACACACACACATTAACTACACCCCTCAAAACACAAACATGGGTCATATAATGCCCCCTAACACACACACAACCATGCATGATTTTGCACGTACACATTAGTCTACCTGAGTGTGTGTGTGTGTGCGTGCATGTGTGTGTGTGTGTGTGTGTGTGTGTGTGTGTGTGTGTGTGTGTGTGTGTGTGTGTGGCTGGCCGTTGGCCTCGTGCTGCTAAGCTTCCTTTAGGTCCACAATGGCCTGCTGGGAGCTCAGTGCCAATTAAAGTTCTAAGAGAGAGAGAAAACACCTCCAGGCCTCGAACCTCGCTCGCCCACAGCTCCCATCACAGACTGATGGGGACGAACCAGCTGGTACACAAGATGCACACAAAATAGAAATATATATATGTATATGTATACATATATATAAATATATTTATATATACATATTTATATATACATTTATATATATTTATTCATATATATGTATATAGATTAATTCATATATATATAGTTATAGTTATAGTGAACTGAACTCTCCTCGTAGGAAAATGCCCCAGAAATAACTGGACCTGAAAAGATTGGTTTAAGTTAAAATAACTACTGAAGGACAGAAGTTACGTGACAAATAAATATAAATAAATTTAAATCAAAACATGTGTTATAAATAAGTAATAAACAGTAAAGATTAATAAAAAAGTCCACAATAACTAAAATATAACTACAAATATTATAAATACTGACATCATCTATTTTTATTGCGCGGCGTAATGTGTATTTATATTGCACCGATATTTGAGCACAATTTTCCCATGATGCACCAGATCGATGGCACGGGGATTGAACCTCTGACCACGTTGGGGTGGCTTCTGAGAGTGAGGACCCAAATGCCGATGCAACGGTTCTAAAGTCAATTTATTTAACAAAAACAAAACAGGTGGGATACGCACCGGGATACACAGAACAAACATGTGTAAATACACGGGGAAGGTGCAGGTGATTCGGCACAGCAGGAAACAATCAGAGACGGGGCGGACCATCTCAGGGGCAGGACGTGCAGGGACACATAGGACAGACGAGACAAGGACTTCAAAATAAAAGAGGAAACCAGAAACAACCCAAAACATGACACCTTTTCACCTCTCAGGGTGTTTTTAACGTTTGAGGACAGCTTAAAGTCCCAGAGGTCGTGTCCCAGTGAGTGACAGCTAATGATATGCTGCTCCCGCCTCCCACGGCTCAGAGGAGTCGGGTGTCGCCGGCAGCACGCCTCACTCACCTGATGACATCACTGGCTTCCCATTGGCTGCCTGTGTGTGTGTGTGTGTGTGTGTGTGTGTGTAGTGTGGGTGGGTGGGTGAAAGTGTGCCACCAACGAAGCGTTGTAAATGTTTTTGTTGTTTTTAGGACAAAGCGTTCTTTCTTTCTGGTTAGTGAAGCGTAAAGAGAGAGTTTATATTTCCTGTAGTTGGTGTGTGTGTGCATGTGTGTGTGTGTGTGTGTGTGTGTGTGTGTGTGTGCGTGCGTGTGTGCGTGTGTGTGTGCGTGTGTGTGCGTGTGTGCATGTGTGTGTGTGCGTGTGTGTGTGTGTGCGTGCGTGCGTGCGTGCGTGTGTGTGATTAATCAGATTCACTATCGGTCTCCATGAATTTATTTCATAACAGATAATCAGATAATGAGACTAACTTGTAGTAACCGTCTTATTACAAAACTTTCAAAATAAGAGCTGGTTGTTCTCATCATGAGCACCAAATATTCATAATTTTTCACAATCTGAATCCTTTCAATGACAGTTTTTGAGAACTTTTGAAGAAACCAACACAAAATGTTTTTATTCTCTGTAAACTAAATTGTAAAATCAAATTTCTTATAAAAAATTTTTACAGTCTGAGATTTGTCCACGATTAGCAAAACAAATAGATTTTGATGCATTATGTTCCGTGTAGTGTTTGATTAAAGAAGCTAACCTGTTGACTTATAGTTTATATAGAAACCATAGTTTACATGAAAAATGTCTGCTCTTTGTAGTCGTTTTGTGTCTCTTTGTGGTAGTTTTTTTTAACTCTTTCTAGTCGTTTTTAACTCTTTCTAGTTTCCCTTTATAGACATTTTGCGTCTATATTTTGTTTAGTCTTTAGATGTTTTATGTTTCTGTGTGGTCTTTTTGTGTCTCTTTGTTGTTATTTTGGGACATTTGAAGTAATTTTGTTGCTCAACATTTAAAGATTACCAGATATAATTTATCTTGAAGACCATATTTTCTGCATAATTGAAGCTCCTTGAGGATTTAACCTCAGACAGCTCCTGGTTCAGGACCACAGACTGAAGGTCTTTGGGCTCCGCCCTCAGAACCAGCTGGACTGACTGGCTGGTTTTCCTCTCAGCAGGTTCCCTCCACTCCACCAACTAATCCGGTTTAATCCCAACAGGAATCCAGCAAAACCAACAACTCCAAATCTAAAATCTGATCACACAACTTTTCATTACTTCCATATTAGAGCTAAATATCCCATAAAGAGCCCAAAATATCTACGAGTGACCTTCAGTCATTAAAACAGACCACGCCCCCTGGATAGGAAGGAACACATGAAATGTAATTTAAATTTAATAATCATTTATCATTTCAATGATCTGGAGGTTCAGTTCTGGAAATACATAAATATGAGAGGAAAACACTTGTGTATGAGAATATGTAAGTACATGTTGTACATAGTACATATAAGTACATAAAAGTGGCGCCATAATGTTTTTCAGATCAAAGTAAAGAAAAGTGATAAAACACGTGTATTCTGTTTAGCACACACACACTGATACACACACACACAGACACACACTGACACACACTGATACACACACACACAGACACACACTGACACACACTGATACACACACACACACTGATACACACACACCCTGAAAGGTTGTTGTGTCTCTAAACACCGAGCCAAGCCTGAAGGGGCCACGCTGGTTGTCACGGTAACAGTAGTAATAGTAGAAAACTATTCAGGGAAGTGGTTTGTTTTGTGTTTTAATATTACAAATGTTTACTGTCTGTGTACTTTGAGTACCTGCAGCAGATCAGGTCTGACTGAGCCAACACCAGGAAGACCAGGAAGACATGATAATAATACTTTTATACTTTAGTTTTGAATGCAAATATATATAATTATAATATGAAACAGGAACGATATGAGCATGAGTCTGTGTGTGCGTGTGCGTGTGCGTGTGTGTGTGTGTGTTATTGGCAGCTATCTGAGCACCTGATTGGTGCCAGGGGTCCCCTGTGACGGAGAAACTGAGGCAGCAGCTCTCTGATTGGTGGGGACACTGGCCTGGTTCCATCTGAACACACACACACACACACACACACACACACACACACACACACACACACACACACACACACACTGACACACATACACACACACTGACACACACACACACACACACACACACACACACACACACACACACACACACACACACACACACACACACACACACAGACACACACTGACACACACACACACAGACACACTGACACACACACGCACACACACTGACACACACACACACACACACACACACACACACACACACACAGGGACAGTGGAGGCCATCCATCCTGTTGAAGTGTCCTTGAAGAGCTGCCGGACCGTGACTTATCACAGATTCGATTTAAGGCAGTGACCAACGATAAGAATGATTATATCTTTTTTAGATGCTACATCATAGTTCTGCTGGTGTAGAGGGCGTGGCCGTACCTGTGCTGGTGTAGAGGGCGTGGCCGTACCTGTGCTGGTGTAGAGGGCGTGGCCGTACCTGTGCTGGTGTAGAGGGCGTGGCCGTACCTGTGCTGGTGTAGAGGGCGTGGCCGTACATGTGCAAGTGTAGAGGGCGTGGCCGTACCTGTGCAGGTGTAGAGGGCGTGGCCGTACCTGTGCAGGTGTAGAGGGCGTGGTCGTACCTGTGCAGGTGTAGAGGGCGTGGCCGTACCTGTGCCGGTGTAGAGGGCGTGGCCGTACCTGTGCCGGTGTAGAGGGCGTGGCCGTACCTGTGCAGGTGTAGAGGGCGTGGCCGTACCTGTGCAGGTGTAGAGGGCGTGGCCGTACCTGTGCCGGTGTAGAGGGCGTGGCCGTACCTGTGCAGGTGTAGAGGGCGTGGCCGTACCTGTGCCGGTGTAGAGGGCGTGGTCGTACCTGTGGCGGTGTAGAGGGCGTGGCCGTACCTGTGGCTGTGTAGAGGGCGTGGCCGTACCTGTGCAGGTGTAGAGGGCGTGGTCGTACCTGTGCAGGTGTAGAGGGCGTGGTCGTACCTGTGCCGGTGTAGAGGGCGTGGTCGTACCTGTGGCGGTGTAGAGGGCGTGGCCGTACCTGTGGCGGTGTAGAGGGCGTGGCCGTACCTGTGCAGGTGTAGAGGGCGTGGTCGTACCTGTGCCGGTGTAGAGGGCGTGGCCGTACCTGTGCAGGTGTAGAGGGCGTGGTCGTACCTGTGCCGGTGTAGAGGGCGTGGTTGTACCTGTGCCGGTGTAGAGGGCGTGGTCGTACCTGTGGCGGTGTAGAGGGCGTGGCCGTACCTGTGGCGGTGTAGAGGGCGTGGCCGTACCTGTGGCGGTGTAGAGGGCGTGGCCGTACCTGTGCAGGTGTAGAGGGCGTGGTCGTACCTGTGCCGGTGTAGAGGGCGTGGTCGTACCTGTGGCGGTGTAGAGGGCGTGGTCGTACCTGTGGCGGTGTAGAGGGCGTGGCCGTACCTGTTTGTGTTGGCTGAATGTTAGCAGCAGTGTCGTCTTCCTAATCCACGCCAGGTGGGTCGCCGTCGTCAACGTTGCGATCAAAGGTGAAGCTGGGGTGGGCGGGACTTGGCCTGCAGCACGCTGCTGTCCGTCAAACCCCTGAAAGGTGTCGGCTCAGGTGGAGCAGCCGTTTGCTTTCAGGCTGTCGGCTCCTCGCTCGTCAGATCATCGCCCTGACAACGAGGTATAAAGTGTTTGCTGATCTAACAGATTAGGGACCGAATGTCTCAGCCTGTCACTTTGCCCATTTCACGGGAGACGGGTTGTTGGGTCGCGTCCCCACATGAAAGAGCAGCGACACATTAAGCAAGCGTTACATCATCTGATCCCCGTGAAACACGAGAACACGGTGATCTGGTTCCTCCGAGCTGCTTCTGAGAGGTCAGGGACCGGAGCTCCTGCAGCAGTCTGAAGGGTTCTGCAGGTTCTGGTTCTGTGAAGGTTCCACTTGTTAGTGAGGAGATTTCAGAAGACTTCTTTTTCTTGTTTGAGTCTTCTTCTTCTTCTTCTTTCTCTCCTTGTGACTCTTTATGTAAAGAACATTATGTTTTCCCTCCAGATGTAACCGAGCACCGTAAAGAGTTAAATAGCGTGTCATATTATTTCATATTAAAACCATAAACGGTCGTATTATTTCATACTTCATGAGGTCTGTGTGCTGGTATGAACTCCTGCTGCTCTGTGCCGCGCTGCCCCTCTGTGGCCACAGGTGGAACTGCAGGTGTGTTCTCTCACAATGAGGGAGATACCAACATAACGAGGTTACTTAAGGAGTTCAGACATGAGAGGAGCGCCACAGCAGTGCAAACACTCCAGGTCTACTTCTGGCCCTGCAGGTTGAAGGTTCAACTCCCTCTGGAGGTCCAGAAGGAACCCAACTGCAGCTGGACGGGTGATGGTCTCGGGGAAGGAGGACGAGAGGAGCCGATTGGCTGCAGCCCGTTGTTTGTGTACTCGGTAATGAGCCAATCACACGGCTCACTGACACTCAGCAATTAGCTGGAAAATGAGCGTTAATGTGAAATGAACTCAGCTCGGTCTGGAACACATCGAGGGGCTCGTTGTGAGCTCAACACCCCCAACCGGGGAACGGGTCAAACGACTTTTTAACATAGTGAAGAAATAAGGATTTTAACGACCTTAAAGTCTCACCATTAGACCGCAACGCAGCGTCTGTCCTGAAGGTGGCGCCACCGAAAACTCTGTTTTAATGGGGACCAGACGAGTTAAAGAGGAAGTTTTACTTTTAGTTATTGAGACACTGTGGCTCATGTGGCCCTGGCCGGTTGTGGATCAGGTCTGGTTGTGGATCAGGGCTGGTTGTGGATCAGGGCTGGTTGTGGATCAGGTCTGGTTGTGGATCAGGGCTGGTTGTGGATCAGGGCTGGTTGTGGATCAGGGCTGGTTTTGGATCAGGTCTGGTTGTGGATCAGGGGAGTTGCCCCTTGCTGGTGCTTGGTGTTGATTCGATGGTGTTCAGCGGGTTTCTGGGTTTATTCCGTGTGAAGCAGCTTCCTGCTCCAACAACGTGCGGAGAGAACAAACCAGAACGGTCCGGACTCCATCAGGCCGGGTCTGAAGCACAGAGTTAAATCTCAGAGTAAACAGAGCAATGGGGGGAATCCTGCAGGCTGGATTTGGCCGAGAGGAGCTCCGCTCACGAGATGTGAGTCATCTGACCTCTGAGAATCATCAGGGGTCATCATTACAGTGCTGCTGAGTCAGCAGGACCAGCACCGGAGGGCTAATGGGTCCAATCCTGCAGGAAAACCAGTGAGCAACTCTTTTCCTCTTAGAGAGCAGACATCTCTTTATTAGGTCAGAATACACTCTCTTCTAACCTAACCTAAAGGTTACTGAGTATATATATATATATATATATATATATATATATAAGAAACTAGTCTCATCCATTGCTCAGGTGTGATTTTGGCTCATTCTTGCTCCTCATGTATTCATGTTCCTACACATGTATTAATGTATTCATGTTCCTCCTCATGTATTCATGTTCCTCCACATGTATTAATGTATTCATGTTCCTTCTCATGTATTCATGTTCCTCCACATGTATTAATGTATTCATGTTCCTCCACATGTCCTCCCAATGGCCGTTGCTATGGGTGAATGTGTTGTTTCCACGTTGGTCCAAATTTAAAGTTTAAACAACCGAGAGCCAAAGTCATGACTCACCTGGGACTTTTTAATTCTCACCTCAATAGAATGTGAGTTTAAACTTTAGCACCAACTTCTGCTGTCAAACCTCACATACACTCAGCTAACAGAGCCGCTAACAGAGCCGCTATAGGCTAACAGATCCACTATCAGCTAACAGAGCTGCTAACAGTGCAATAAGCTAACGGCTAACATATTTTCTATAAGCCAACAGAGCTGCTATAAGCTAACAGAGCTGCTAACAGAGCCAATATACGCTAACAGATCCGCTATAATCTAACAGTTAACAGATCCACTATCGACCAATAGCTAACATAGCTGCTATAAGCTAACAGCTAAGATAATAATCAATAAGGAAGCAACGAGAATTTAGATTTTTTCAGACTGTAAATCACGCACGGGTAATATGGGAGCCTATGTCTAAACCTAAGGGTATTCTAGGTGGACATTTGAATATTCGCAGTTTATTGCCTAAAGGGGATCAGATCCAACATCTGTTAACTGACTCAAATTTAGATTTTTTAGCATTAAGCGAAACTTGGCTGAATAGTAATATTCAGACTAGTATGATTGATGTCCCTGGATACATTTGTCATAGAAAGGATAGAACATCTAAAAAAGGTGGAGGGGGAGTACTATTCTATGTCAGAGACGCTCTGAAATGTAATGAAATCAAACTGGATACGCCATTAGAATGTTTGGCTTTAAATGTTGTATTATCCCCTAAAATGAATTTTAACATTATAGTACTGTATAATCCACCATCACACGATGTTTCATTTTATGATCATTTAGATAATATTTTCAAATGTATAAATACTCGCACCGAATCTATTTTTCTTGGTGATTTTAATATTAACTGGCTAGAGAAAAGCCGTAGAAAAAAATTAAAGAGACTGTTGTCAAAACACAGTCTTCATCAGATAATTAAAGGTCCAACAAGGATCACACGAGCGAGTAAAACTATGATAGATCTGATAGTCACTAATAGTCCACAGAGAATCATCAGAACCTATAATTTATTAACAGGGCTCTCTGATCACAATATGACCATGGTTGTACGGAAACTCACTAAACAGCGTTTACCCAAATTTACGAACGAAAGTAAATCAGGGAACTCGGGTATCCCTAAAAATAAGTTGAAACAAGTTAAAAATGATTTAGATAATTTAGATTGGAATAATGTTTTACTATCGAATGATTTAGAAAATTGTTGTAACTCCTTGATGAAAAGCCTCACAAATCTGATTGAGAAATGTACTAAGACATTCAAAGGTACGCAACGACAAACCTCTTTACCATGGCTAAACAATGACATTCGTCAGTTAATGAAAAAAAGAGACTATGCACTGAAAAAATCATTGCTTTCCAAAACTAATACTGATTCTCTCATCTTTAAAGGATTGAGAAATGCAGTAGTCAGAGAACTGCGTAAAGCAAAGACAGCCTATTTTATGCAATTGATAGAGGAATCAGAAGGAAATAGTGCATCCCTTTGGAAGCACCTCAATAGCCTCACTAAACTTAAGCCTGGTCAACAAAAAACAATAGCTGAATTGGAAGTGAATGGAGTTATCAGCACTAACAATTCAGCTATTGCAAACGAATTTAATAATTTCTTTGTTCAGTCTGTGGAGGAGCTTGCTGGGACTTTTGATCCAGCAACCCTATCACAGACCACAAAGTCTGACCAATCAGATCTTTTTCGTATTAAGGAGGTTGGTCAGGAAAAAGTATATACAATCATTAATACATTAAATAAATCTAAGGCAAAGGATGTATTTGGGTTGGACACTGCCTTTATTACAACTCACTACTCAGCCTTGATTAAACCTGTAACCCACCTTGTAAACCTTTCCATCAGAATGGGCACATTCCCACAAAGTTGGAAACAAGCCATCATTACACCAATTTTCAAGGCTGGTGCAAAGAACCAAGCAAGTAATTATAGGCCAATCTCAATACTGCCGGCTCTATCCAAAATTTTAGAGAAAATTATTATAGAACAGTTAGTAGAACATCTTCAAGGTAATACACTTGTTAATTCTAAACAGTTTGGATTTAGAGCAGGGTATTCTACAGAAATGGCTAATTGCTATCTTACCGAGAACATTAAAAGTAAGTTGGACAAGGGTAATGTTGTGGGAGCTGTGTTTATAGACCTAAAAAAGGCCTTTGACACCGTGAACCACACCATACTCTTGAATAAACTTTCCACCTTTAACATCTCTGAGCACGCTATCAGTTGGTTTGCATCATATCTGGAGCATAGAGAGCAACGGGTCAAAATAAATACCGAACTCTCAACATCATTACAATCCACAATGGGTATTCCACAAGGCTAATATATAAATGACTTGCCTTCATGCTGTCTGTCAGCCAACTGCCAGATGTATGCTGATGATACAGTTATTTATGCATCAGCTAGGACACCAACTGAAGTAGCAGAGACCCTGACCAAGGAAATGGAGGGTATAGCCCAGTGGCTTAAAGAAAATCATCTGACGCTTAACGTCAAAAAGACGGTATCTATGTGCTTCTCAATTAGAGGAAAAGCTAAATGTACTATTAAGTTAGATCAAGAAGCAATAGAGGAAGTTGAGGAATTTAAATTTTTAGGTATTATTCTGGATTCCCGACTCAAATTTAATAGACACATTAACAAACTCTGTAAGACTGTCCGGACAAACCTGAACTGTTTTAAATTGATTAGGCATCATATACCTGTTAAGGCAGCTTTGCTGTTTTTTCATGCTATGATACTTTCCCATTTATCTTATTGTGCTACTGTATGGGGCCAAGCTTCCCAGACATCAGTTAAACCCATCATATCATTATACAAACAGGCACTGAAAATAATGGATCAGAAATCAATTATGTGGCACCATTGTTTGATTGTACAGAAATATAAGTTTTTAAATTTTGATAGTTTTATTAAGTTCTCTTTTCTTAAACTGATTTTTAAATGCACTAATAATCTAGCCCCAGCCGTACTCTGCCCTTTTGTGACAAAAATAAACGCAAGGAGAGTGGCCACTAGGAGAGCAGTGGGTGGCAATTGCATAGCAGAAGGGCGCAAAACTCGTGCGCTCCGCTCGGCTTCTGCCAATCGCCTTGTAGCTCCGTCACTGCTTCAGCCAATCGGCTTGTAGCTCCGTCACTGAGAGCTAACCACTCAACAAAGTCTCGACTGTTCTCTGTCCTGGCTCCTCGATGGTGGAATGAGCTCCCCATTGACATCAGAACATCAGAAAGTCTCTACATCTTCCATCACAAACTAAAAACACATCTTTTCCGACTATACCTTGAATAAAGGATGTAGCACTATAGTAGCACTGAAATGGCTCTTACTGATAGCACTTTGTAGTTGAACTTTTTGTCGAAATTGTACCTTCGTGATTCTTGTTCTGATTCTTGTTGTAAACGGTAGAATGCACTTATTGTAAGTCGCTTTGGATAAAAGCGTCAGCTAAATGAAATGTAATGTAATGTAAAAACCACTTTTGGCCAGTCAAGTTTTTCAGTGATAGGGATACATTTTTGGAATGATTTACCAACGGAATTAAAAACAGAAACCGACCTGAAAACATTTAATAGAAAGGTGAAACATTGGCTGAAAGACAATCAAATATGTAGCCACTGAGAAATTCTGGTTGTAATGCATCTATGCTGGGCTCTTAAGTGATGTGTTCTTTTGTGTAATGTGGTCGTGATTATGTAAAATGTTAATGTCTGTACTTATGTATTTGTTATATGATTATGTTTTTAGATTATGTTTTTAGAAAGGTCTGACCAGGGACTGGGGTTGCAAATTAGCCTATTGGCTAGAAACCTTTTATGCAAAACATCTACACATATTGTTATGGCTTTGTCTATGATAAATTATGTATGTAATAATGTGCGCTGCATTGTCCCTGACAAATAAACTATGAAAAAAAAAAATATATATATATATTCTATAAGCTAACAGAGCTGCTATAAGCTAACATAGCTGCTATAAGCTAACAGTTAACATATATTCTATAAGCTAACAGGGCTGCTAAGTTCAAAGACTGGTGGTCGAAGCAGGAGTCACTGCTGTGAACCTGTTACGTCGTTAAGGAATTAGTCCATTATTTATTCTGAAATTTTAATACATTATTTTTTTCTGAGGTTTGTTTTTATTTTTTTTATTTTAAATGCCATCGTTCATATTCGTTATTGTAGTTTTTGAATAATTTTCCCGACTGTTCAAGGCCTCTCTCGTATAAAGGGTTTATAGTTTGTATAAAGTCAGGGTTGGGGTTGGGGTTAGGAGGGGTGGGGGTGGGGGTAGGGGAAGGGGGGTAGGGGGGTCAGAGGGTGAACATGACATCATCGTTCTAATTAAAGGGCAAGCGGACGGAGTGGTTATTTTCCGTCATTATTAGCGTATTAGATGAAATTAACCCAGGTGTGTTTTCTCAATGACACCAATACCCCCACCCCCCTGGGAGGTGGGGAGAGGAGGAGAGAGGGGAGGAGAGGAGAGGAGAGGAGAGGAGGAGAGGAGCAGTGAGGGGAGGAGAGGAGAGGAGAGTGGGGAGGAGAGGAGAGGAGGAGAGGAGAGGAGAGGAGAGGAGGAGAGAGGGGAGGAGAGGAGAGAAGAGGAGCAGAGAGGTTTGGTTTTCAAAGTCCCTTTATTGGACCATTTTCAGATAAGATTCACAAACACAGAAAAAAATCAACATACAAAATACAGGACAAAGAAAAAAACAAAACATACAAAAAAAACACAACAACACTATCAAACAACTATGTGCTTCCTCCAAATCAAAACCCAACCACCAACTCCCCCCCCTCCCCCACAGAGCACAACACTCCCCCTACAGCCCACACACAACTGAACACCAGCAAATTGTCCGTCATCTGGTAGTAAGAATGTTCCACCCTCAATCGGGCCTTGACCAGTCCTTCCAGAACCGGCACTGGCTCTACACTACCGGCTCCCTGAGCCCGGTTCCTGCGTGTTAGCCAGATGGCCAACTTTGCCGTTGCAAACAAAAAGTTCAGTAGAATGTGAGCAGTCTTTTTTTGCTTTGTGTATTTTGGACCAAAAATGAACAATTCCAAAGAAAAAACCTCTCCAAAACCCTGAACCCACTTTTTAAGAATCTCTAGCAGATCTGCCAGCCGAGGACACTGAATAAACAAATGTTCTAGTGTTTCCACCTGAAGGCAAAAAATACATCCCTCCCCTAGCTCGGGATCAAGGTGCGCTCTGTATCTGTTTGTAGCTATAGCCCCATGCACAATCCTCCATTGAAGGTCTGCTGCCCGCTTTTCAACGGGCAGTTTGTACAGGGAACGCCAACTGCCTTTCGGGGAAGCGTCTGAACCAAAAAACTCAGTCCACCTCGACTCCTTCAGCTCAGCCAAAGACCGCAGGTTCAGGACCTTTATGCAGGTATAATAAAGTGCTTTCTTCCCTGCATCTTTAAACTTGTCCAGGTGAGGGGTTGAAAAAGACAGTAGCTGGCCTGCTTCCTCCCTCCATTCCCCCACAGATGGGGTGATGGTCAGAGAGGGGAAACTATACTCCCACCCCTCACTCCACTGATCACACAGGGTCCGATTCTCTACCAGAGTTCGTTGATGTTGCTTTAGGGTAGCACAAACCTCATTCACCACCCTGTTGATCAGCCTACTGGAGGTGATGTTGCTACTCACTCTTAGGACGTCAACAGATGTGGCAGTCATCTTCATCAGGTGTCCCAGTTTAGTACACCCAGCCCCTCTAAGACTGGATCGCAGGCTGGCAGACTGTAGAGTTTGAGTCCTTAAAAAGTTGTTGAAAAACAAAGGTTCTTCAAACAGCCACATTCCCGGAATTTCATTTGCATCACGAGAAAATTGTAGTATCTGCCACGCCTGCAGCACAGAACTGTAAAACGCTGTCAGCCCAGTGAGGTCCATATCCTCAGTTTTTAGAAGGAAAAGCTGCTTGTCGTTGTCAGGCCGAGCTCGTAGGAGGACGCAGACGCAGCGGGGTCAGGGAGAAGGTCTTTATTTAATTCACAATACAAAATCAAAATCACTCCAACGGAGGAAAGTACAACTCAAAGTGCTCCTACTGAGCTCAAAACAAAGTTCGACACGTAAACTCAAAATCACTCCAACGGAGGAAAAGTACAACTCAAAATGCTCCTAATGAGCTTCTAAACAGGGTTCGTAACGTAAACTCAAAATCACTCCAACGGAGGAAAAGTACAACTCAAAACTCACGTAGGCTGAGGATCCCTCTGGACCGAGGCACATAACGTGGAAACAAAACTGTGGCGGCTGCGTGGCTATGAGATTGGCTTGGGTAGTCTCGACCATGGACAAAAGACACTTCGGCACTTGACAAGGGAAACAACATGGCTTATAACTACTTGACACAAAAACACAGGTGGAACACATTGTGAATCAGGTGACACACGAGGCAGGGGGAGGAGCCACTGTCACCAGTGTGACAGTCGTATCCCACTCGCCCAGCTCTCCTCAGCAGCAGTCGGGCTGTATCCAGCCAGCTAGGGCCACAGTTGTACAATAGTCTTTGTGCAGTCTTGATTCTAAAGGAGGCAATTTTAGCCTGGATATCCACCAGCCCCTGGCCCCCTTCAGCTACAGGCAGGTAGAGCACTGCTGCCCGAACCCAGTGCCGCCCCGACCAGAAGAAATCAACGATGGTCCTCTGAACGTCCTCCATCAGGCCTCTTGGTGGCACAATAGCAATGAGCTTATGCCAAAGGGTCGAGGCAACCAAATTATTGGCAACCAGAACTCTTCCCCTATACGAGAGCTGGGGTAGCAACCATTTCCATTTAGACAACCGAGCGCACACCTTCTCCTTCACTCCCTCCCAGTTCTTCTTGACAAACCCCTCAGAACCCAAAAACACTCCCAAAACTTTTAACCCTTCTTTTCCCCACTCAAGTCCCCCTGGCAGACTGGGCACCGCTTTATCTCTCCACTGACCTACTAACAAAGCTTCACTTTTGGCCCAATTCACCCTTGCGGATGTGGCCCTTTCATACAGAGACAGAGCATCCTGTAGACTCTGAACATCCTCCTGGCTGCAGACAAAAATATTGACATCATCTGCATAGGCTGAGACCGCAAGCGGACGCTCCATGCTCGAGGACCCAGGCAGGACAAACCCGCTGAGTCGAGCCCTCATCCTACACAGTAAAGGCTCGATTGCTAAGGTGTATAGCTGTCCCGAGATAGGGCAACCCTGTCTTATCCCCCTATTCACAGGAATGGGCCGGCTCAGCCCTGCACCTGTCTTCACCAAACACTGTGCCCCCTTGTACAGCAAACCCACCCAAGACAGAAAACCATCACCAAAACCAAAGGCTTTAAGTGCAGAAAACAAGTACGAGTGATCCACCTTATCAAAAGCTTTTTCCTGGTCCAAAGAAACAATGTCAACATCAACGTCATACATTTTACACACATCAAGAATGTCCCGAACACCGAAAATATTGTCCATGATCGACCTATCTGGAACACAGTATGTTTGGTCCGAGTGTATAATTAATTCCAGGACATTCTTCAATCTGTTGGATAATGCTCTGGAGAGTACCTTATAATCTGTACAGAGGAGAGAAACTGGGCGCCAGTTCTTAAGCAAAGCCAGATCTCCTTTTTTTGGCAGCAGTGATAACACCGCTCGCTGACAGGACACCGGAAGAAAACCTGTTCTAAACCCCTCCAGCAAAACCTCATGAACGTCTGGTCCAATAGTCTTCCAGAATTGTTTATAGAAATCTGTGGAGAGACCATCTATCCCCGGTGCCTTTCCTGTGGCCATCTGGTTGACCGCCGCTGTCAGCTCCTCCAGCGTTAGCTCGCAGTCCAAAGCAGCCCTCTCCTCCGGACTGAGCTGAGGAAGATCCTCCAGAAGCTCCTCACGACACTCCATGCTGCACTGTTGAGCCCCAAACAGGTCTGCATAAAACTCCCTCGCATGGCTCCTCATCTCACCCGGACTGGTGGTTACTCTGCCCCCTGGGATCTGAAGGCATGTCATTTGTTTCCTTTGTGCCACCGATCTCTCCAGACCAAAAAAAAAGGAGCTTGGGGCATCCATGTCCTTTAACTGGAGGAAACGACACCTGACCAGAGCTCCCTTCACCCTCTCGTTCAGAAAATAGCTCAATTCCATTTTTTTCTTTTTCAACAAGTGCCCTAAAGAAGGGTCAGAGTCTCTATTTAAAACCTCCTCAATACCTCTAATGTTGGCTTCAAGTGCCATTACAACTGCATTGATCTTAGCAGTGGAATGGGAGGTGTACTGTTGACAAAAAACCCGAACTTGCGCCTTGCCAACGTCCCACCACTGCGTCAAAGACTTAAAATCTGCTTTTTTATTTTTCCAGCACTTCCAAAAGTGCTCAAATGTGTGACAGAACATGCTGTCTTGTAAAAGTTTGTTATTAAAATGCCAGTAGGACGTAATCCTCTTACCTGGCGAGATGATCAAATCTATAAAAACACAGTGATGATCCGTGAAACCAACAGGAGTTATCCTACTATGGACTAGTCTAGAGTTAAGATTTTTTGAAATATAAATCCTGTCGAGTCTGGCTGCACTCACCCTATTATTAATGACCCTCACCCAAGTGTACTGTCGCGATTGTGGATGTTTAACCCTCCATGTATCTACCAAATCCAGCTGCTTAATGGTGCTGTTCAAGCTCTGAGCTGAAAGTGGGTGAGGTTCCTCGCCTATCCTGTCCACAGTAAAATCAGGAGTACAGTTAAAATCCCCACCAACAATCACCTGCTCCTGATAGTACTTACTTAATTCGTTTTTTAACTGACTGAAAAAAGTCACTCTTTCTGATCCCTGATTAGGGGCATATACATTAACAAAACAAAACACAGAACTCTCTATCTCTGCCCTGACGACCAGCAGGCGTCCCTTTACTACTTCTGTAGATGATATAATGTTTGCATTTGTAGCTGCCTTAAACAGAACAGCAACCCCTGCGCTAACGTTTGTGCCATGGCTAAGAGCATGGGGACCCTCCCACCATATACCCCATTCTGTCTCAACTGCTGGATCAGAATGTGTTTCCTGCAAAAACAACACATCTATCTTTTTCTGACTAGAGACCTCAGAGATTAAAGCCCTCTTGTGCCCATCTCTCCCACCATTGATATTAAGAGATCCTATTTTAAGGCTCCTCATAGAAAAGTCAGAAAAGAGAAACAGACAGGTTGAAACAAGCACAGAACAATATAAAGAGGAAAAATAATTAAGTGTCATGATCATTGGAAGTTCTTAGCCTTTTTGAAGTTCTACATTCTTTTTCCTTTCTTATAGTTGTAATATGCTTTTTTAGGCGATAACGTTTCTTTTTATCTAACAGCTCAAAACCAACCAGTCTTTTCAGTACAGCAACAGACTTGATAAATTTTTCTGTGTCTTTGAAGTAATCAGTCACTTTCACAGATCTTTTAAAAGTTTCATTCAGAAAACGATCTATTTCCTCTAATGAATACAGATCTGTGCCCAGATGACCTTCTCCAATAGACACAGTATCAGACTCTGAATCGTACTCCATGTCTTCACTAGCACATGATGCCTGACTGCTAAGTTGCCCCGCACCCTGTTCATCAGCGGTGATCACAGTGTGACCTCTTGGAATACTTGTGGAGGCTACTTCCACCGTAATTCCTTGCTGTGATTGCACTTTAGCACCAACCAAACCAGTATGACTCTCTTGTGGCACCTGAACCTGCTGATGCTCAGACCGGCTCTGCTTCTCTACACTACTTGTGTTGCATTTCGCAACCGCTTCGCCGCTGTCCGCATCTGCATCGCCGTGATCTGCCGCCACATCCCCAGCAGCAGCTGCTCCAGCTACATTGGACCCTGCACCGGGTGCGATATCGGCCGCCCCCGGGCCGCCAGCCCCCATCGCGGCCGCCTCGCCATCAGGAGCAGCAGCCTCTCCATCAGGAGCAGCAGCCTCTCCATCAGGAGCAGCAGCCTCTCCATCAGGAGCAGCAGCCTCGCCATGAGGAGCAGCAGCCTCTCCATCAGGAGCAGCAGCCTCTCCATCAGGAGCAGCAGCCTCTCCATCAGGAGCAGCAGCCTCGCCATCAGGAGCAGCAGCCTCTCCATCAGGAGCAGCAGCCTCTCCATCAGGAGCAGCCGAGCAGGAGCAGCAGCCTCTCCATCAGGAGCAGCAGCCTCGCCATCAGGAGCAGCAGCCTCTCCATCAGGAGCAGCAGCCTCGCCATCAGGAGCAGCAGCCTCTCCATCAGGAGCAGCAGCCTCTCCATCAGGAGCAGCAGCCTCGCCATCAGGAGCAGCAGCCTCTCCATGAGGAGCAGCAGCCTCGCCATCAGGAGCAGCCGAGCAGGAGCAGCAGCCTCTCCATCAGGAGCAGCAGCCTCTCCATCAGGAGCAGCAGCCTCGCCATCAGGAGCAGCAGCCTCGCCATCAGGAGCAGCAGCCTCGCCATCAGGAGCAGCAGCCTCGCCATCAGGAGCAGCAGCCTCGCCATCAGGAGCAGCAGCCTCGCCATCAGGAGCAGCAGCCTCGCCATCAGGAGCAGCAGCCTCGCCATCAGGAGCAGCAGCCTCGCCATCAGGAGCAGCAGCCTCGCCATGAGGAGCAGCAGCCTCGCCATCAGGAGCAGCAGCCTCGCCATCAGGAGCAGCAGCCTCGCCATCAGGAGCAGCAGCCTCGCCATCAGGAGCAGCAGCCTCGCCATCAGGAGCAGCAGCCTCGCCATCAGGAGCAGCAGCCTCGCCATCAGGAGCAGCAGCCTCGCCATCAGGAGCAGCAGCCTCTCCATCAGGAGCAGCAGCCTCTCCATCAGGAGCAGCAGCCTCTCCATCAGGAGCAGCAGCCTCGCCATCAGGAGCAGCAGCCTCGCCATCAGGAGCAGCAGCCTCGCCATCAGGAGCAGCAGCCTCGCCATCAGGAGCAGCAGCCTCTCCATCAGGAGCAGCAGCCTCTCCATCAGGAGCAGCAGCCTCGCCATCAGGAGCAGCAGCCTCTCCATCAGGAGCAGCAGCCTCTCCATGAGGAGCAGCAGCCTTGCCATCAGGAGCAGCAGCCTCTCCATCAGGAGCAGCAGCCTCTCCATCAGGAGCAGCAGCCTCTCCATCAGGAGCAGCAGCCTCTCCATGAGGAGCAGCAGCCTCGCCATCAGGAGCAGCAGCCTCTCCATCAGGAGCAGCAGCCTTGCCATCAGGAGCAGCAGCCTCTCCATCAGGAGCAGCAGCCTCGCCCTCAGGAGCAGCAGCCTCTCCATCAGGAGCAGCAGCCTCTCCATCAGGAGCAGCAGCCTCGCCATGAGGAGCAGTAGCCTCGCCATCAGGAGCAGCAGCCTCGCCATCAGGAGCAGCAGCCTCGCCATCAGGAGCAGCAGCCTCGCCATCAGCCGGCGCCTGCTGTCTGTGGGGACAAGCAACACGCTTGTGTCCCACATCCCACACTCAAAACATTTCACCTGTCCAGAGCTTGCATACACCATATAAGACCCGTTACCATGCTTCACTCTGAAAGACACCTCCAGCGTCTGTGTAGCCGAGTCCAGGAACATGAACACCTGCCGCCTCAGAGACTGCACATGTCGCAGTTTGGGATCTTTACATCCCAAAGTCACAGTTCTAAACCCACTGGCAAACTTCCCATACCTCCGAAGCTCATTCCCCAACAACTCGTTGGATATGAACGGCGGAACACCGGATACGGTGATTCGCGTAGATGGAGTCGATAAGGGGGAAACCTGCACAAAACTTTCTCTGATAAGCACACCGCTCTCAATCAACTGATGAACTAGCTGCTCATCCTTCATAAACACAACCACTGCTTTGTTCATTCTGGATGCAAAAGCTAGCTTGTCATAGCCTACCTGTTCACCAACCGCCAACAGAACCTCCTCCACAGTAACATTATTCTCCGGGGGTACTACTCTTATTCCCTGCCGGAGAGTCGGAGGTGGCGTCTCAGAGGACGCCATTCCTCCCAAAAAAGACGCTCGACCGAACACCCGATTCCTCAGCAGACACTCCAATATAAAACTAAGAAGCTTACTGTGGGGGGCAGGGGCGTGGTTTAGCGCACCTGCGACAGAAGAGAGAGGAGCGCGCTCATTGGGATCAGCTGCAGTTCGTTAGAGCTGCGGCTGAGACCAATGAGCGCGCTCGAGCAGGGCTATTTTAAGCCCGGCAGGGAGAGCAGTCGGTGGTTGGTGACATGCTGAGTGTGAGACAGTGTTGTACTGGTGAATAAAAGCATGGTAAACCCAGAGAAAGATGTGTCCGCGCCTGAGTATCGAGCCATACACTCCCCGGTAGGGAGCGTCCTTGCCACAGTGGCGCCCAACATGGGGCAGGGCGAACAGACTTTTGAGGAGTGGATGGCGTGGCTGGCGCAGCGGCCGGAAGATCGAGCACCGGCGAGACCGGTCCGGAGCCAGCTGGTGGGCGCCGTGACGGCGCTCAGCCAGGAGGAGGTACCGGCGGGACGGCGGGGCAAGACCCGGAAGCGGCGCGGCGCCGGGGCCGCGACAACGGCAGCGGAGGCACCGGCGCGAGGAGCACCGAACCGCGAGGGGGCCGGCGACCCGGAGGTACGCCAGGAAGGGACGCCGGAGGAAGCCCGACGGAGATTCCGCGCGCTGCGGCTGGGGCCCGGCGATCGGCCTCACCTGCACGCGCTGGAGGTGCGGCGCCGGGCGGAGCGGTGGCTGCGGCGGGACGGCGTCGGGCACCTCGAGGAGGCGCTGGAGCTGGTGGCCGCCGAACAGTTTACGGAGGGGCTGCCGCCCCAGATGGCCGCCTGGGTCCGCGACCGCCAGCCGAGGGGGCTGGTGGCCGCGGTCACCCTGGCAGAGGATTACCAGGCTCTGGGCCTGCCAGAGGAGGCGCCCGAGGAGACGGCGGTGCAAACGACCAAGACCACCCGGAGAGGGACGGCGGTGCAGACCGGCAGGGCACCCCAGCAGGAGGCGGGGACGCAGACGACCGGCGCACCCGAGCGGCCGGCCCCGACGGCGCGGCGAGAGGCAGGGCTGCAGACGGAGCCGCCGGCCCCAACGCCTCGGAGGAAACCGGCACCGCGGATCCGGGAGGCACCGATCCGGGCGGTACCGCCGGAGCGGGTCCCGGTGGCCTGGGAAAGACCGGCACCGCCGACCACCGCGGAGAGGCCGCAGCGAAGACCAGCGCGGCGGGGGAGGCAGCGGCTACCGCCACCGGGATCGGTGGCCTGGGGCCCGCCGTGGCCGACGACGGAGATCTGGGACCGCCGCAACATCTGGCCAGATCCAGGACCGGCACCACGGGAGCCAACGCCGGGGCCCGGGGGCAACGGGCACGGCCGGCCGGACTCAGGGGGATCTCCATGGGCCCCACCGGTGTGCTGGACGTGCGGCCAGCCGGGGCACCGGCACCGGGACTGCCCGGTGATGGAGGTCGACCAGGGGCTGCGAGTCGCCGACCCGTCGACCCCGGCCCGGAGGTGGTGGCGGAAGCGCCGGTGCCGACAGCGGGCACGGGCCGACCGGAGGGACGGGGCGGCCCCGCGGAGCCAGCTGGTCGCCCTCGTCCGACAAGAGCAGGACCGATCGACGAGCCACCATCGGGCCGCAGAGATTGACCCGGAGGGCCGCCGGCGCCAGGAAGTCGGCGACCTCAGGGTGGTCCATGGGTCGGGGACGCGGATGGCTGGGGCTGACTTCCTCTTCCGCTCCGAGGAGGGGGGGGGGGGGGAGTTGGCTAGGCCGGCGGCTCCCCGGCCTAGGTTGGGCGGTGGGGGTGTGTGGGGGGCAGGGGCGTGGTTTAGCGCACCTGCGACAGAAGAGAGAGGAGCGCGCTCATTGGGATCAGCTGCAGTTCGTTAGAGCTGCGGCTGAGACCAATGAGCGCGCTAGAGCAGGGCTATTTTAAGCCCGGCAGGGAGAGCAGTCGGTGGTTGGTGACATGCTGAGTGTGAGACAGTGTTGTACTGGTGAATAAAAGCATGGTAAACCCAGAGAAAGATGTGTCCGCGCCTGAGTATCGAGCCATACACTCCCCGGTAGGGAGCGTCCTTGCCACACTTACCTGATCATGCACAAAAGGATAGATTGAAAACGCAGTCGGAAAACTCCGAAAAACCAGGGACAGAAAACAGTTTGAAACTCTGCGCCACTCGCACTTCCACCACCACCACGCACACGCTCACCACGCACACTCACACGCAACCGGAAACGGAAACGGGGAGAGGAGAGGAGAGGAGAGGAGACAAGGAGAGAGGAGAGAGGAGAGGAGAGGAGAGGAGAGAGGGGAGAGGGGAGAGGGGAGAGGGGAGAGGGGAGAGGGGAGAGGAGAGGAGAGAGGAGAGAGGGGAGAGGGGAGAGGGGAGAGGGGAGAGGGGAGAGGGGAGAGGGGAGAGGGGAGAGAGGAGAGGAGGAGAGAGGAGAGGAGAGGAGAGGAGGAGAGAGGGAATGAGAGGAGAGGAGAGAGGAGGGGAGGATGAGAGAAGAGAGGAGGAGATAGGAGAGGAGAGGAGAGGAGAGGAGAAAAGAGGAGAGGAGAGGAGAGGAGAGAGGAGAGAGGAGAGAGGAGAGAGGAGAGAGGAGGAGAGGTTTTGGTTTTTAAAGTTCAGTTTATTGCTCCTTTACAGGGAGACACAACTAAACACTGTCACGTCATCAGTTCAGCCCTGAGGATAAATAAATAAAATCAATAAAACAAAAACAAGACAGAACAAGAAAGATACATATCATCATAAATTGACAATCAGCTCCCCCTCCTCCCCCACGGAGCAGAGAACCCCCCCAAACGCCCAAAAACGGCTGAAAGCTGTCACATTGTCCATCATCCGATAATATGTGTGCTCCACCCTCAGCCGGGCCTTCAGCAGCCCCTTCAGTACCGGGACCAGTTCCACACTGCCGGCACCCTGAGTCCGGTTCCTTGGCGTCAGCCAAATGGCCAAATTCGCAGTGCCAGAAAGATAGTTCATCAAAGTGTGTGTTGTTTTCTTCTTAGCTGAGTATTTCGGGCCCAAAATGAACAAAAATAAAGAAAACACCTCCCCCAGACCCTGAAACCACCCTTTCAAGAGAGCAAACAGGTCTGCCAGACGAGGACACTGAGCAAACAGGTGGACTACATCTTCACTTTGAGTGCAAAACAAACACCCCTCCCCCAGCTCCGGATCAAGGTGTGCTCTGTACCTATTCGTAGCTATTATCCCGTGCACCATCCTCCACTGGAGGTCTGCTGTCCGCTTCTCAATGGGCAACTTGTACAGAGACCGCTAGCTGCCTTTCGGGGAAAACCCTGGACCAAAGAACTCAGCCCACCTCGACTCCTTCAACCCTGCCAGAAACCGCAAATTCACCACTTTGACACACGTGTGGTAGATGGCTTTTTTCCCCGCATCCTGAAACTTGTCCAGAAGCGGGGTTGTCAATGTGAGCAGCTGACCCTCTCCTTCCCGCCACTCCCCAACCGAGGAAGCGATGGCCAGAGAGGGGAACCGGTACTCAAAACCCTCACACCACTGGTCACACAGCACCTGGTTCATAGCAAACTCTCTCTGGTGGACTGGCAGGGCGGCACAGACTTCCTCCACCACCCTGTTGATCAGCCTGACGGAGGTGATGCCGCTTCTAGCTCTCAATTCGTCCACCGATGTCGCCGTCGTCTTCATCAGATGGCCCAGCTTGGTACAGCCGGCCTCTCTGAGACTCGCTCGCAGGCTGGCAGATTGTAGAGTTTGAGTCTGGAAAGAATCGTTGAAGAACAAAGGTTCCTCAAACAGCCACATTCCAGGAACCTCAGATGTGGTGCGTGTGGTCTTAAAGATCTGCCATGCCTGCAGTACGGAGCTGTAAAAAGACGTAAGACCGGTCAGGTTGAAGTTCTCCATTTGCAGTAGGAAAAGCTGCTTGTCATAGCCCAAACGGCCAGCTCTCCTCAGCAGCAGTCGGGCTGTGTCCAGCCAGCATGGGCCACAGTCATAAAGTAGCTTTTGAGCTGTCCGCAGCCTGAAAGAAGCAACTTTTGACTGGATGTCAATTAGTCCATGCCCCCCTTCATCAACAGGCAGGTAAAGAGCAGCTGCCCGGAGCCAGTGCCTGCCAGACCAGAAAAAGTCCACAATGGCTTTCTGGATGTCCTCCATCAGGCCTCTCGGTGGTGTCAGAGCAGTGAGTCTGTGCCAAAGAGTCGAGGCGACTAAGTTATTGGCAACCAGAACTCTTCCCCTACATGACAACTGTGGTAGCAACCATTTCCATTTAGCTAACCGAGCAGACACCTTCTCCTTTACTCCCTCCCAGTTCTTTGCTTGGAACCCCTCGGTGCCCAAACAAACCCCCAACACTTTCAGCCCCTCTTTCCCCCACTCAAGTCCACCCGGCAGACTGGGCGCTGGCCGATCCCTCCACTGCCCCACCAACAAGGCTTTGCTCTTAGCCCAGTTCACCCGTGCAGATGAAGCCTTCTCATATAATGCTAAGGTCTCCCGCAGTCCCTGAACATCCTCTTGACTGGTGACAAACACACATATATCGTCTGCATAAGCAGACACAGCAGGAGGACGCTCCAGATCAGAGGACCCCGGCAATGTGAGACCGCTAAGCCGACCTCTCAACCTGCACAGCAAGGGCTCAATAGCCAGGCTGTACAGCTGGCCTGAAATAGGGCATCCCTGCCTTATCCCTCGCCGTACAGGGATCGGCCGACTCAGCCCCGCCCCCGTTTTCACCAGACACTGAGCACCCCTGTACAGAAGACCAACCCAAGCCAGAAAACCCTCACCAAAACCAAAAGCCCTAAGTGCAGAAAACAAATAAGAGTGCTCCACCCTATCGAAAGCTTTCTCCTGATCGAGTGACACAATCCCCATGTCCACATTATTGTTTCTGCACAAGTCCAAAATGTCCCTTGTGAGAAAAATGTTGTCCATAATTGTCCTGTCTGGTACACAGTACGTTTGGTCGGTATGTACAACTATGTCCAGGATGACCTTGAGTTTATTTGATAAAGCTCTAGAGAGCACTTTATAATCCGCACAGAGGAGGGCTACTGGCCTCCAGTTCTTTAGTAGCGCCAGGTCGCCTGTCTTTGGCAGCAAGGAAAGAACCGCTCGTTGACAGGAGCCAGGAAGCGATCCAGTGCCAAAACACTCCAGAAAGACATCCAGCAAATCTTGTCCGAGGATGCTCCAAAAGTGCTTCATGAAATCCGCAGAGAGCCCATCGATCCCCGGCGCCCGTCCTGATGCCATCTGACCCACTGCCACCGTCAGCTCCTCCAGCGTCAGCTTGCCGTCCAAGGCCGCCTTCTCCTCCAGGCTGAGCTGAGGAAGCCCCTCCAGGAGCTCCCGCCGATACTCCTCGTCACACTGCTCCGCCCCGAAGAGGTCAGCGTAGAAATCCACGGCATGGCTCCTCATCTCCCCTGGACTGGTGGTCAGCCTGCCTCCTGGGAGCTGCAGGCAGGTCATCCGCTTCCTCTGTGCCACCGATCTCTCCAGGTTGAAGAAGAAAGAGGTCGGGGCGTCCATGTCCTTTAGCTGGAGGAAACGAGACCTAACTAGTGCGCCCTTCACCCTCTCGTGCAAGAAGGCGCTCAGTTCCAACCTCTTCTCCTGTAGCGGACCCCCTGTAACAGGATCTGAGCCCCCGTGCAGCCCCTCCTCAATGGTCCTGATGCTGGCCTCCAGCTTCTGGACTGCTGCTTTAATTCGAGCAGTGGAGTGGGAGGTGTACTGCTGGCAAAAAATACAAATCTGTGCCTTACCAACTTCCCACCACAGTCTCAGAGAACCAAAACCCTCTTTCCTGCTTGTCCAAATTTGCCAAAAATGAACAAACCGCTCACAGAAGACACTGTCCTGCAGGAGCTGGTTGTTGAAAACCCAGTGCGACCTGACCCCTTCACCCGATGAAACCATCAGCTCCACAGTGATGATGTGGTGGTCACTGAAGCCAACTGGACTGATGGTGCTACTTTTAATTGTGGAACTGAGCCTGTGCGATATGTAAAATCTGTCCAGCCTAGCTGCACTTAGCCTACCGTTGCTAACCCTAACCCAAGTGTACTGCCTGGTTTGTGGGTGTTTTATTCTCCAGGTGTCTAACAGATCTAATTGAGTGATAGTGTTGTGGAGACTCTGTGCTGACTGAGGGTGTGGTTCCTCATTATTTCTGTCTATGGTGAAGTCCAGTGTGCAGTTGAAATCCCCACCGATGATCAGTTGTTCCTGATGGCAGCACTGCAGTTCATTAAGCAGTTTGGTGAATAAGCCAGCTCTTTCCGGCCCCCGATTCGGTGCATAAATGTTGACAAGGCAGTAAACCGAGCCCTCTATCTCTGCCCTCACCACCAGCAAACGGCCCTTCACCACCTCAGTGACAGACAGGATTGCTGCATTAGCTGCTGTCCTAACCAGCACAGCTACACCGGCACTATTATTGGTGCCGTGGCTCAGGGTGCATGAGCCCTCCCACCATAAACCCCAGTCCACCTCATCCGATATAATGGTGTGAGTTTCCTGCAAAAAGAGGATGTCCAACTTTTTTTGTTTCACCACCTCCATTACCAATGCTCGTTTAACCCTGTCCCTCCCACCATTCATGTTTAAAGATCCTAAATGAATGCTCTGCATAAAAAGGTCAGAAGATAGAAGGACCAGAAATAGACAGATACTAGAAAAAACCGTGTGACACATGATCATGTTAAACAAAACCTACTTAATTATTTTACCCCTTTTACTTTTCTTAACTTTCCGCAGAATGCTGATGTGTCTCTTTAGACGGAAACGTTTCCGTTCATCTAACATATCAAAACCCACCTCCCTCTGCACCACCCCAACAGATCGTATGAACTTCTCTGTATCACCAAAGTATTCACTCACTTTTACAGATTTGTTGAACGCTACGTCCAAATACGAATTTATCTCTCCTAAAGAATATAGATCAGTGCCTTTAAGGCCTCTTTCTACATTGGATGCAGTCTCTGATCCACTGTCGTACTCCATGTCCTCTCCTTCCCCTGACAGCTGGCTGTTTGACACAGGCCCTGCACCCTGCCCTTCCTCTGAGTCTCTGGGAGGATCTCCACCTACAGAACCTGCAGCTGCCTCTTCACAGTCTGACTGTGGTGCTGCTGTGATACCAGATGTAATGAGGCTCTGCGCAAATAGAGAAGCCTCCTGGTGGTAAGACTGGCCCTGATCTTGATCGACATTGATGTTCTTAGCGGAAACGGGAGCGCCCATGGGACCAGCAACGTCCACAGGGCCGGCCACAAGAACAGCTAAGGCCCCACCAACAGGACCAGCAGCGTCCGCGGGACCAGTAGCGTCCGCGGGACCAGTAGCGTCCGCGGGACCAGCAGCACCCACGGGGCCCACCGCGAGAACAGCCTCAGCCCCACCAACGGGACCGGCCTCTAGGACACCTCTAGTGACTGTGTGGGTGACTCTAAAAACATAAAGACCTGGCGTCTGAGGGACAGGACGTGTCTCAGCTTGGGGTCTTTACAACCCAGACTCACAGCTTTAAACCCGCTAGCGAACTTTCCGAACCTGCGCAGCTCTTTCTCCAGCAGGTCGTTAGGAATAAAAGGCGGAACACCGGAGACGGTGATGCGCGTTGAGGGCGTTGACAGCGGAGAGACCTGCACGAACAGGTCCCTGATAAACACGCCACTTTCTACTAGTTTATGCACACAAACCTCGCTGCTCACGAACACGACCACCGCCTTATTCATCCTGGAGGCGAAGGAGAGATGGTCGTGTCCCACCTGCTCTCCTACCGCCAGCAGCACCTCCTCCACCGACACGCTGCTGTCAGGGGGAACCAGCCGGACTCCCTGCCGGATTGACGGCTGCGACGTCTCCGAGGACGCCATGGCCCCAAACACACCAAACACACCAGTAAAGCTCTCTCTCTCTTACCTGATCATGTGCGTAAAGAGGAACAGAAGAACCAAAGCAGTGACAAACCAATAATCCAAACTCCACGCCAGAACTCACATCCACCACTCACACGCTCACCACGCACACTCACACGCAACCGGAAACGGAAACGGGGAGAGGAGAGGAGAGGAGAGGAGAGGAGAGGAGAGAGGAGAGGAGAGGAGAGGAGAGGAGAGGAGAGGAGAGGAGAGGAGAGGAGAGGAGAGGAGAGGAGAGAGGAGAGGAGAGGAGAGGAGAGAGGAGAGGAGAGGAGAGGAGAGGAGACAAGGAGAGAGGAGAGAGGAGAGGAGAGGAGAGAGGGGAGAGAGGAGAGGAGACAAGGAGAGAGGAGAGAGGAGAGAGGGGAGAGAGGAGAGAGGGGAGAGAGGAGAGGAGACAAGGAGAGAGGAGAGAGGAGAGGAGAGGAGAGAGGGGAGAGGGGAGAGGGGAGAGGGGAGAGAGGAGAGGGGAGAGGGGAGAGGGGAGAGGGGAGAGAGGAGAGGAGGAGAGAGGAGAGGAGAGGAGAGGAGAGGAGGAGAGAGGGAATGAGAGGAGAGGAGAGAGGAGGGGAGGATGAGAGAAGAGAGGAGGAGATAGGAGAGGAGAGGAGAGGAGAGGAGAAAAGAGGAGAGGAGAGGAGAGAGGAGAGGGGAGAGGAGGAGAAGAGGAGGGGATAGTAGAGGAGAAAAGAGAGGAAAGAGGAGAAGAGGAGGTGTGATTGCTCAGGAGTTTCATTAATGGTCCTGATGAGGAAAATGTCTCAGAACTCACATGTGAAAAAAAAGAGGGAAGCACAGGAAGTGATGTCACGGGAGCGGAAGCTGCCGATTGGACGAGAGATTCCTGGACAGCTGCTATAAAACCTGGAGGAGGAACGAGACTCAGAAAGACAAGAAGAGACAGAACATGAAGGTAGGAGTGTGTGTGTGTGTGTGTGTGTGTGTGTGTGTGTGTGTGTGTGTGTGTGTGTGTGTGTGTGTGTGTGTGTGTGTGTGTGTGTGTGTGTGTGTGTGTGTGTGTGTGTGTGTGTGTGTGTGTGTGTGTGTGTGTGTGTGTGTGTGTGTGTGTGTGTGTGTGGTTCAGATCCCTGCAGGTGTTTCATTGCAGAGTGAAGCAGGTGATTTCCAAATTTTCAAAAATGTAAAGTTTTTTAAATCAAACTTTTAATGCAAATTTTCTAAAGAGCAGTTTTCGGTTAACTTATTGTTTCAGACCATATATTATTTATTTCATTAATTTGTGTTTTAGTATGTAATAGGATGTAATAGGATATAACCCTTTTCTCTTTATTCTGAAGTCACTTTCACTTCCTGTCAGAAAATCCTCCAAATGAACAAGTTGCAACACAATAAAGTGTCAAGATGGTGCGTTCAGGTGCACACGGTGATCCGAGCTGCAGGAAGGAAACGTGTGTGTGTGTTTTATGATACACGCAGACTTTTGTGCATCAAGAATGTGTGTGACGTTGACAACAAGTCTTTCTCTGTGTGTGTGTTTGTGTGTGTGTGTGCGCGTGTGTGTGCGTGGAGGGGGGAATGCAGGAGCGTGCACATCAGTGAGCGTGCATGTGGCGGTGTAAAGACATTTATTTGCAGGGATGGAAAACGCTAAAATTAGACGATGTTGCTGGACAATACGCTTCACCGTCAGCTGAGCTATAAGTGTTTGTGTGTTTGTGTGTGTGTGTGTATTCAGATAAAAAGTCAGCTGTTTAGGTGTCCTGATGGACTACTGTACCCACAATGCATTGCATTGAGGAAAAAGCAGATTTGGTCACATCTAATCTAATTTTTGCAAAAAGGTACTTTGAAAACTAACGAGGAGACTGATGACTCATGATGTTGTTGTTGTTGTTGTTGTTGTGTAGATGCAGTTCTGTGGCTGTTTGCTGGCTTCCTGCCTGCTGATCATCAGCGGTGACGCCTTCAGTGTCCAACAGCAGACTGCTGGGGTCAGAACACACACACACACACACACACACACACACACACACACACACACACACAATCTGGTCTGGTTCTGGACCGGGATCCTATCAAATCATCCCGAGGGCCAAAACCAACGGCCCCTCCCTCTCGGGCCCCTGGGGGCGGAGCCACACCCTGAGTGTCCTCGTCTGGTCTGGAGGACAGCGGGCGGACAGGAAGTCAGGACGGCGCTCACAGCAGGAGGGGGGGGGGAGAAGGAGGAGTAGGAGGGGGGGGGGCTGGTCTCTGCTGAGTGTTTTCTCTCATGAATCACAAGACGAGGAGTCAAGTTAGTTTCACAGCGTGAACATGAGAAACTCTTAAAAGAGTCAGTGAGGAACTTTACGTGTGTGTGTGTGTGTGTGTGTGTGTGTGTGTGTGTGTGTGTGTGTGTGTGTGTGTGTGTGTGTGTGTGTGTGTGTGTGTGTGTGTGTGTGTGTGTGTGTGTGTGTGTGTGTGTGTGTGTGTGTGTGTGTGTGTGTGTGTGTGTGTGTGTGTGTGTGTGTGTGTGTGTGTGTGTGTGTGTGTAGATGGAGTTATTCCGGCCCGCCTCCAGGGCCCCTTTGGCTCCTCCTGGTCCCGGGGAGGAGGTAAAGGAGGAGATGAAGAAGGAGGAGGTGAAGAAGGCGGTGCTCCGGCTTGAGGACCCGGTGAGGACGGAGAACGATGTCATGGAGCCGAAGAAGAAGAGGAGTTTCTCCGGCACCAACCAGCTGGACCGCCTGTCAGTCAGCTCCATGGAGACCAAACAGGGAGGAGCCAAGCCGAGGTAGGAGGAGCTTCAGCTTCATGTCCAGGCCTGCAGGAGGGAAACGAACCCACAACCTGAACTTTAAGAACGGTCTTTGGCACTTGAGGTTCCTCTTGCGGTTCCTCTTGTGGTTCCTCTTGCGGTTCCACTCAAGGTTCCTCCTGCGGTTCCTCTTGTGGTTCCTCTTGCAGTTCCTGTTGCAGTTCTACTCAAGGTTCCTATTGTGGTTCCTCTTGCGGTTCCACTCAAGGTTCCTCCTGCGGTTCCTCTTGTGGTTCCTCTTGCAGTTCTACTCAAGGTTCCTATTGTGGTTCCTCTTGCGGTTCCTCTTGCGGTTCCACTCAAGGTTCCTCTTGTGGTTCCTCTTGCGGTTCGACTCAAGGTTCCTCTTGCGGTTCCTCTTGCGGTTCCTCTTGAGGTTCCACTCAAGGTTCCTCTTGTGGTTCCTCTTGCAGTTCCACTCGAGCTTCCTCTTGTGGATCCTCTTGCGGTTCCTCTTGTGGTTCCTCTTGCAGTTCTTCTTGTGGTTCCTTTTGCGGTTCCACTAGAGGTTCCACTCGAGCTTCCTCTTGCGGTTCCACTCGAGGTTCCACTCGCGGTTCCTCTTGTGGTTCCTCTTGCGGTTCCACTCAAGGTTCCTCTTGTGGTTCCTCTTGCAGTTCCTGTTGCAGTTCTACTCAAGGTTCCTATTGTGGTTCCTCTTGCGGTTCCTTTTGCGGTTCCTCTTGCGGTTCCACTCAAGGTTCCTCTTGTGGTTCCTCTTGCAGTTCCACTCGAGGTTCCACTCAAGCTTCCTCTTGCGGTTCCTCTTGCGGTTCCACTCGAGGTTCCACTCGAGGTTCCTCTTGCGGTTCCTTTTGTGGTTCCCCTTACAGTTCCTTATTGTGGTCATATTATTATAGTATATCATAAAGCGTGCTTGTGTTCTGCAGCAGGGCCGTGGAGTCGCCTCGCCGGCGAGTCAACCCGCCTCCTGTCGACCGGATCGGAATGAGTCGTCTGCCAAACAGTCGAGGATAGGCCACGCCCCCTATATGTGTTAGCCACGCCCCTTTCTACACCGCCCTCCGCTGGACAGGTACGGCTCTGCAGGCCATTAACAGCACTGAAAAACACTGGTGGTCTTTGAACGCCTCTTTCATCGCTCTCTCTGCAGAGGAATCACCAGACGCTTGAAACACAGCCAATCAACAACCGCCACGCCCACCACCTGTCAATCATCTCCCTGCCCCACACACACACACACAGCGATGAATGTTTAATGATGGTGCATTCAGGTGCCACTTGGTCAATTTATCACACAAGTTTAAGAAAAAAAAAAGGACCAAATGATCAAAAGATCAGATTTCACGTTTACGTCTTAAAGGAAATAAAACGTTAAAAATCCTCCAAAATCCTACCGCCGGCAGTACATTTAAAGTTTATTGACATTGGAGTCACAACCCGACAGTTCTGATATAACCTAGACCCCTGAATGCACCCCCCCCCCCCGGGACACAAGAACCGGACCAACATGTGCAAGAACTGTATCATCACGTTTTCATGTCGAAGCCCATTAAAGAGAAATGTGTTTGCTTTGAGCAGCATCTAGTGGTCATTAAAGGAACTGTCCCTTTAAATGTTGAAGGACACGCTTAAGCTGGAAACGTTCTGAGGCAGGAAGTGGTTAGCGTAGCTTAGCATACTGCCTGAAACGGGGGAAACCGCTAGCATGGCTAACGTCTCTAAAACTTAGATGAACTTTGACCTGCCTCGGGTCTCACGACGGCGTATTGGAGTCCTTGTAGGGACAAACAACATAAAAGAGGTACTGACGATCCTCCTGCGGGCTTAATGATCATAATCATAATCATTATTATAGCCCCGCACGAAACTCTGCTCAGTATCGCCAGCACAGGCGGCAAAATACACGAAACCCTGCGGCCTGATGGGAAATCAATGGCTTTGGGTGCATCCCAAGTCTCTTAACTGCATCCTCGTTTCCCTCACTTGCGTCTTTTCCTTGCGTCTTAGTCCCGCCCACCAGGGATGCATGAGAGACGCGAGGAGAGAGGACACGAGGAAACATGTTTTAAGAGACATGACACAGCTGATCAGCTGTCAGTCGGCTTTGACAGCTGTAGCGTTTAGAGTTTATAATGGTTTAATAATGGTTTATAATGGTTTATTAATGGTAATAAAAGAGGTTCTGAAGGTCATAAACATAAACAGAGCAGGAAAAACAGCAGTTTCAGGATATTTGATTTAATTAGATGTAGAGACCTGTCAATCACGTTGTAGCCCCACCCCTAGAGCATTCCCTGCTTGTTTGACTAACGGTCAAAGGTCGTGATTGAAGCTCTTGAACCTGAAGAAGTGAAGACGTTTACAAACAAGAGTTCAGTTTCTGTCTTTATTAGGAAAAGTAGCAGAACCAAAACACACCAGTTCTGATCAGGACCACCAGAACCACTGGGACCAGTTTACATCTTCTGTACAGCTGCTGGGGGGGGGTTAATCGAATAGAAACTTTTAACGTGACTTTGATCCAAAGAAACTAAAACCATGTTTGTCTCTAAACCAGCAAAGTAAGGTGAAGTGGACGTCACATTTCAGTTATTGATATCATTTTAGCTAACGGTTTAATGTCGACTACAACGCATCCGTTACCAAAAGGACTTTTTAGGATTCTTGTAATTGATGGTTTAATTAACGACATTAGGAGCTAAAGCTAACGCGGCTAACCGCTAACACAATGGGCCGAGCTCACACAATGGGCCGAGCTCGCACAGGCGGCCATCTTTGATTCTGTGGGTCACTTGACGGCAGAGATTCACACGGCGACGTAAAGGGACCAGAGCGACGGATTTATTGCCAAATAAAGTTCAATAATAATCACAATTATGATTTCATGAGCGTAGAATCGTGAGAATGAGCCATGGTTTCCTACGGGAGCCCAGAAGGGACAAACCAGACTCTCTTGAGGCTCTTTGGTTTTCCTGCGCTACCTGAAGGCCACGGACTTCTCTAACAGACTCGTATGAGGGGGGGAGGGGCCTTTCCGTCCATGTGACCTCAGCCCTTCATAAGGCAGAGCTGGACCTGAGGAGGAGGATGCTGTTCAGGAAACACATACAAAAGTAAAACTAAATAAAAAGGTGAGTGGCTCTGTGGGTGCGATCAGAGCGGCATCCGGTTCCCCTCCACGCTGATCTTCACGGCGTGGCCCGGCTTCGTCAGACGCCGGAGGTCTGACAGGCGCCGCATCTGCTTGTCCACGCGGGTCACGCCCTTCTTCATCGGGCCGTGCTGCAAGGAAGCAGGAAACAGGAAGCAGCGGTTAGAGGCGGCCATCGGCCTGCAGCTCCGTCAGGGGGAGGGAACCCAAACCCCATTCAAGTGAAAGCAGAAGCATGTGAGGGCGATGGAGATGCTACGTCGTTAGCGTAGCATCCATCCAACCAGACGTCTCGTTTGCAAAGAAAACACAAAACACAAGTTCAGACTTCTGCATCTTTTGTTTACTGAAATGAAACCTCAGATAATTCTGTTTGTTATGGTTCATAAAGTAATAAACAGCCAACTCTCCCCTCCTGCAGGGCCATGCGGAGGACCCGCCCCTCATGGTCATCACCAAGCCTGTTAATATGGTGTGTGTGTGTGTGTGTGTGTGTGTGTGTGTGTGTGTTCTGACCCCAGCAGTTAGTTCTGTCAAAGACGGTTCCCGCTGACAGACGCTCCACTCCGTGACCCGTTCTGGGACCGGCGAGCAGAGCGTCCCCTCGGGGGGAAGCGCTTCGCAGACCCCTCCCACAGCTGCCGCCCCCACACGCCATGCAGGACTTACTGCCCCCGCAGGCCGGCAGCGGGTACTACAGGGGCATTCTGCTCCCCTCTACGCTGATCTTCACAGCTCCCTGTGGGCGGTTGGCTTTCCTCTGATCGGCGACGCGGCGCTTGAGCTTCTCCAGCTGGCTGAGGCCTTTCTTAGAGCCGCTCTAGAGGACCAATCACAGCTCAGCTCGTTACCTCACTTCCTGTGTGCGCCACAGCAGAATCAGACTTCCAGGAGGAGACGCGGATCTAATGAATTACTTCCTTTCCTTGCAAGCTAGAGGTCTGCACAATGTACACACAATACTGGTGGTACAACAGTACTATTACAGGAAGTGTGTCTTTGTACACAGGAAATATACAGGAAGTGGAAGGAAGAACAACATGTTTTCAAACAAGATAATCTGTTCTAATAAAATAAATAAGTCACTCACCCGGTTGGACTCCATCTCTATGTTCCATTTGGGTCGTACCACGTAGTCCTTGTTGGAGGGCATCGGTACCCGGGCCCTGGCACAGAACCCGGGGTCTCCGGGTCTCAGAGCCCTGCGGGGACGACTCTGTTAGAACATCGCAGAACCTTCAGGGTCATTAAAGTGGATCTGGATCCAAAACAAGAGGCCTACTTTTCCTCCCCGGTCAGCTGTTTCTCCAGATCTCTACGAGGCGTCTGACCCCCCGAACTACAGAGGGAGAGAGGGAGAGGGAGAGGGAGGGATAGGGAGAGGGAGAGAGACAGAGGGAGAGAGACAGAGGGAGAGAGGGAGAGAGACACAGGTTGGGATCATGGGGTTAGGCAGTGGGCGGAGCCTGCATGCTGTTATTAGCATCCTCCACCTCACAGCGGTTAGTTCACACAGAGCTCTGACCTTTGACCTTTGACCTTTGACCGTCGCTCCGAACGAAGAAATAACATATTTGAGAAAATCATTCGTTGTTCTCCGGACTCGAACACTCGGGCTGTTTACACAGTAAAAGTACTAATACCACAGTGCAGAAATACTCAAGTATACAAGCCCTGCATTCAAAATGTGTAGTTAGTATCTGAAGTACAAGTACTTATTATATATAGTATATATTATTGATGCTTTAACGTAACTGTAAACGCTGCTGGTAGTTTTATTGATAACAATAAAACTTTATTTTATTGTTGTTATTATTTACATGTTCATTTGCATCTGAACGGAAGCGATCGGATAAAAGCAGTCAAAAAGTACAACCTGTACCTCTGAGATGTAAAGTACAAGTATCTCAAAATGTACTTCATCCTCACGTAAACTCTCGACAAACAGAAGCTCCAGCCGACCAATGAGAACGTCAGACAGAACAGAAGTGGGCGGAGCCAGTACAGCGTAAACAACGTGCTTCACTCTGAACACAGCGCAGGCGTCACATGCAGCTCTGAACCTGATTGGTGGAGAGAAGACGTCGGGTTCCTCCGCCCTCTCCACCTTCGGGGACTGACTGGGGGTGATGAAGAGGAAGGATGAAGAGGAAGGAAAGGAGGAACACTGGAGGTGGAGTTCAAAAGAAACAAGACACCGGCCTGGTCTTTAGCCCTGATCACTGACTACAGGCTTTCTGGTCTTTAGCCCTGATCACTGACTACAGGCATTTGTTATTTAACCCTGATCACTGACTACAGGCATGCTGTTATTTAACCCTGATCACTGACTACGGGCATGCTGTTATTTAACCCTGATCACTGACTACGGGCATGCTGTTATTTAGCCCTGATCACTGACTACAGGCATGCTGGTCTTTAGCCCTGATCACTGACTACGGGCATGCTGTTATTTAACCCTGATCACTGACTACAGGCATGCTGGTCTTTAACCCTGATCACTGACTACAGGCATGCTGGTCATTAACCCTGATCACAGACTACAGGCGTTGCTGGTACTTCACCCTGATCACAGACTACGGGCATTCTGTTCTTTAACCCTGATCACTGACTACAGGCGTGCTGGTACTTAACCCTGATCACTGACTACAGGTGTTGCTGGTCTTGTCTTTACTAGCAGCTGTTTCTACTGACATGAGGAAGGGGCGGTATCAAACCCACGGAGCGGACGCTTGAACTGTTTCACTTCAACGTTTTGAGTCTCAAGGAGGACGGACAGAAAACTTTACTTATTAATGATAGTTTATGTTCTGCACGATTATCGGACGTTCACACAGAAACTGTAGAGGAACCAACACCTAAATGTTCTGCAGAGGAAACGAGAGCCGATCACGTTTATTGATCCAACTTTCTACTGAACGGGTGTTTCTTCCCCTCCACACTGTGTGGTGACTGACAGGAGAGAGGTTTATCAAGAGAGAAGTTTATCAGGTGAAGTGTAGGAAGAGTTTATCAGGTGAAGTGTAGGAAGAGTTTATCAGGTGAAGTGTAGGAGGTTTATCAGGTGAAGTGTAGGAAGACTTTATCAGGTGAAGTGTAGGAAGACTTTATCAGGTGAAGTGTAGGAGGTTTATCAGGTGAAGTGTAGGAGGTTTATCAGGTGAAGTGTAGGAAGAGTTTATCAGGTGAAGTGTAGGAAGAGTTTATCAGGTGAAGTGTAGGAAGAGTTTATCAGGTGAAGTGTAGGAGGTTTATCAGGTGAAGTGTAGGAGGTTTATCAGGTGAAGTGTAGGAAGAGTTTATCAGGTGAAGTGTAGGAGGTTTATCAGGTGAAGTGTAGGAAGAGTTTATCAGGTGAAGTGTAGGAGGTTTATCAGGTGAAGTGTAGGAGGTTTATCAGGTGAAGTGTAGGAAGAGTTTATCAGGTGAAGTGTAGGAGGTTTATCAGGTGAAGTGTAGGAAGAGTTTATCAGGTGAAGTGTAGGAAGAGTTTATCAGGTGAAGTGTAGGAGGTTTATCAGGTGAAGTGTAGGAAGAGTTTATCAGGTGAAGTGTAGGAGGTTTATCAGGTGAAGTGTAGGAAGAGTTTATCAGGTGAAGTGTAGGAAGAGTTTATCAGGTGAAGTGTAGGAGGTTTATCAGGTGAAGTGTAGGAAGAGTTTATCAGGTGAAGTGTAGGAGGTTTATCAGGTGAAGTGTAGGAGGTTTATCAGGTGAAGTGTAGGAAGAGTTTATCAGGTGAAGTGTAGGAAGAGTTTATCAGGTGAAGTGTAGGAAGAGTTTATCAGGTGAAGTGTAGGAGGTTTATCAGGTGAAGTGTAGGAGGTTTATCAGGTGAAGTGTAGGAGGTTTATCAGGTGAAGTGTAGGAGGTTTATCAGGTGAAGTGTAGGAGGTTCATCAGGTGAAGTGTAGGAGGTTTATCGGGTGAAGTGTAGGAGGTTTATCAGGTGAAGTGTAGGAGGTTTATCAGGTGAAGTGTATGAGGTTTATCAGGTGAAGTGTAGGAGGTTTATCAGGTGAAGTGTAGGAGGTTTATCAGGTGAAGTGTAGGAAGAGTTTATCAGGTGAAGTGTAGGAGGTTTATCAGGTGAAGTGTAGGAAGAGTTTATCAGGTGAAGTGTAGGAAGAGTTTATCAGGTGAAGTGTAGGAGGTTTATCAGGTGAAGTGTAGGAGGTTTATCAGGTGAAGTGTAGGAGGTTTATCAGGTGAAGTGTAGGAGGTTTATCAGGTGAAGTGTAGGAGGTTTATCAGGTGAAGTGTAGGAGGTTTATCAGGTGAAGTGTAGGAGGTTTATCAGGTGAAGTGTAGGAAGAGTTTATCAGGTGAAGTGTAGGAGGTTTATCAGGTGAAGTGTAGGAAGAGTTTATCAGGTGAAGTGTAGGAAGAGTTTATCAGGTGAAGTGTAGGAGGTTTATCAGGTGAAGTGTAGGAGGTTTATCAGGTGAAGTGTAGGAGGTTTATCAGGAAGCGTGGGTACCTGAGCCGCTGCTTCTGAGGCATCTGCTGGTCCAGGTCTCTCTGCTGTCGCTCCTCCCTCGTCATCCCCTTGTAGTTGGACGTTAAGCCGAAAATGGGCCGCGACCACTCATCTGAGGATGACATCATCATCATCACCATCATCATCATAATACTCTTCATCCCAACCTGCAGGTCCCCATGCCAACGAGAGAGAGGTCCTCACTGATGAGCTTGAGGGCGAGGTCTTTGTTGGACCGGGACTCCTTGGGGTGCTTGTACAGGAACATGACGGAGCGCCCGATGCCGCTGTGCTTCAGCGTCTCCTGGCTCACGCTGGGCAGCTGAGGAGGAAGCACAGGTGAGACCCGGCCTCTCCAGAACAAAGGACCACAGGTACAGCGCTGCGGGACTCACCTCGTGCAGGATCCTCAGCAGCTCCTCTCGGATTCGGAGAGCCGGCAGAGACTTGTCAGGAAGAGGGCTGATCCACTCTTTAATGGCCGACATCACGCCGCTGTCGATGAACGTCTCCTTCAAGTCCTGTCTGAGGGACACGGAGCACCATGAGGTCACTCAAGGTTTTGTTTTAAGATGCTCATCCCCGCTTTATGGTCTGGTGTCAGCCTGTCAATCACCTGGTAGCCCCGCCCCTAAAGTATCCCCTGCTTTATGGTCTGTTTAACTCTAAATGAGCATAATTTACTAAATGAACATCATGCTGTATTGAAGAAGACTTGAAACTAGAGATTGAGACATAAACTCGGTGATAAGTGGTATATATATATATATATACACACACACACATATACAGGAGGCCGTCGTACTTCTTCAGGTGCGTGACGACGTGCGGCAGCAGCGTGAGCTTCTTCAGCGCCGGTTTCTTCTGGCTGTTCATGGTCCGATCCTCCTGTGGAGAAACACACCGTCAGCGTTACAGGAACAGCGACGCTCGGCAGGAGGCTTTTATTTTGGCGGGTCGCACCTCCGCGGCCTCGTTCATCTTGCTGATCATGGCGCTGACCACGTCGTCAGCGTCGCTGATGAACGTGCCTCCGTCGCGGTGCCGCCGCTTCCTGCTGTTCATGGCTTTCCTCCGAGCGAGCATGACGTCGAAGTCGGACATGAAGCTGGTGCTGAGCACAAATATTGATATTCATGTTTACATGTGGACCTAATAAATAATAATAATAATAAATGATTAACAATAAGGTTCCTTACTCTTGGCCGCTGCGGTCGACTCCGTCATCGGAGTCGGACTCCTGCTGCTCCTTGGCCTCCTTCTTGTCCCCGTCCAGGTCCTCCTGGTTGAAGCCCTGCAGGAGGACGAAGCACACGGCTCGTCTTCGTCAGGAGGACCGAGGCTGAAGGGTTCTCCTGAGATTATGGGTTCTCCTGAGACTAAGGGGTTCTCTTGAGACTAAGGGGTTCTCCTGAGACTAAGGGTTCTCCTGAGACTGAAGGGTTCTCCTGAGACTGAAGGGTTCTCCTGAGACTGAAGGGTTCTCCTGAGACTCGAGGGGTGGAACTCACCGTAAACTCCTCTCCTTCCTCGTCGCCGGACTCGCCGAAGATATCTGCGATCATCTTCCTGGAGAACCCGAAAGGTCAGAGGTCACGAGAGGTCAAAGGTCATGAGAGGTCAAAGGTCATGCCAGCAGCCCAAATCAAGAACAGCAGTGAACACTTTGTTGTTTTAGTAGTTTTGTGGTTTTAGATTTAACTAAAATCTGCTCTGTGAAATAAAACAAAACTACTAAATATAAATAATCTGTCTGTCTGTCTGTCTGTGTGTGTCTGTCTGTCTGTCTGTGTGTGTCTGTGTGTGTGTCAGTGTGTGTGTCTGTCTGTCTGTCTGTCTGTCTGTCTGTCTGTCTGTCTGTCTGTCTGTCTGTCTGTCTGTCTGTCTGCCTGCCTGCCTGCCTGCCTGCCTGCCTGCCTGTCTGTCTGCCTGCCTGCCTGCCTGCCTGCCTGCCTGCCTGTCTGCCTGCCTGCCTGTCTGCCTGCCTGCCTGCCTGCCTGCCTGCCTGCCTGCCTGTCTGCCTGCCTGCCTGCCTGCCTGCCTGCCTGTCTGTCTGTCTGCCTGCCTGCCTGCCTGTCTGTCTGTCTGTCTGTCTGCCTGTCTGTCTGTCCCATCAGCTGACTCACTCCTCCTCGTCTCCGTCTCCAGACTCGCTGTCACTACCAAACAGCGCCTTCTCGTCCTTGTTTCCCGCCGTGGCCTTCGTCCTCTCGTCCTCTTCCTCGCTGCCGCTGTCCGAGCCCAGCTCCCTCAGTTTGGCCGCCAGAGTCTTATCGGGGCCGAGCGGAGCGTCGCTGTCCGAGTTCTCATCGTCCGACACGGCGCGACTCCTCTTCATCGCTGAGCGGGAAACCGTGTGGAGAGAGAACGAGTTTAACATGAATATAAAGTCTCAATTATCCCACGATTCTCAGAGTCAGTGAAGAGGACAACAGCTGTAATCTTACCTGGTTTCTCCTCATCTTCATCCTCACTGTCTGACAGGATGGCCTTCTTCCTCTTCACTACACACACACACACACACACACACACACACACACACACACACACACACACACACACACACACACACACACACACACACACACACACACACACACACACACACACACACACACACACACACACACAGTGATATTAGTGATACTAATAATGAGTGAGTGTCCGTGAGCTGGTCTGAGGTCAGTTACCTGGCTTCTCGTCCTCTTCGTCGCTCTCATCTTTCTGCTCCTTCTTCCCCTCTTTCTGCTCTCCATCACTTCCTGCTGCAGCCTTCCTCCCCGCCTCCTCTTCCTCCTCACTGTCAGACTGCATCACAGCCTTCCACTTCCCCCCTCCTCCTCCCCCTCCTCCTCCCTCTTCCTCCTTCTGTTTCTCCTCCTCCTCCTCAGAGTCTATCAGCGCCGCCTTGCGTCTCGCCGGCGTCTCCGTGTCAGAGTCACTGTCGGCGTTGGGCCGGTGGCCGGGAGCCGCGGTGCGTTTGTGGTCCTCGTTGTCCGAGTCGCTGCCGGCGGCCGCTCTGTGCCCCCCCCCCTCCTCCTCCTCCGAGCTGCTCGCGCGCCGTTTAGCGGGAGACGACCTTCCCGCCTCCTCGCGATCCGGCGCTCCGCGTTTGGCGGGCGACTCCTCCTCGTTGTCAGAGCCGCTCGCTCTACGTGTGACGGGAGCGTCGTCGTCCTCGTCGCTGTGGCGAGGAGCCTCCGTCTCCATGTCGTCGTCATGGCGACCCCCGGGGGCCTCCTCGCCGTCCGAGTCGCTGTCGGCTCCTCCGAGCTCCTCGTGGTCGGAGCCGCCGGCCTCCGTGGAGCGCCGGGCGTCTCCGTCGCGGCTGCCCTCGTCCTGAGAGGCAAACGCAGACTTCTTAAAGCTTTAAGACTTCACAACAAACTCCGCTGAACGTCTTCCGTTCCTCGAGTAAAAGCAAAGTCGTGGGTTCTGACCTCAGATCGGTGTCCGTCGCTCCTCGCCTCCTCGCCGTCTGACGCCGGGTGCTCGTCCTGAACCGGCGTGCCGCCGCCGTCGTCTGCAGAACAACAACAACAGTGTCGTTACACGAGGAGCGCTGAAGGCGGCGGGGAACCGGTTTCAACGGTTCTTCTTGTCACGGAGGCCATGGACACTAACGGAGACGAGAGGGAGGGGGGCTGAGAACCCGGACCCGGAGACGCAGGAGGACCTGCAGAATCCTGATCCTGGCAGCTGAACTGGGTCTCCGGGTCCACATCGTGGTGCGGAAGGAGATCTCGGGATCCTCTCCCGTCTCCAAACCCCTCAAACGCCATGCAGGGTAACAGGCTCCCTTACTTTAAGGTTCTCAAGTTAATAACAGTCACAATAATACATGAAGAGATTTCATAATTAGCTCTCCTTTTCTGATCAGAGGCTCGTCCAGGGAGCAGCTTGACGTCAAAATATGTATTTTATAATAACAGGACCGGAAGCGGCATGAAGCTACAATTAGAAGCTATTAGAACCCATTTGTTGTTGACGACAGGACACCGGAAGTCCTGTGAACTGATCTCAGACCAGGTCCACAGGAGCCTGAACCCGTCTGGATCCACAGAAGCCAAAGCGGGTCTGATCGGGTCTTCACACTGGCCATCAGGGCGGAAGTGTAGCCTAAACACAGAGAGACTCCCGGCTCCTCTGCGTCCACACGCCGGATGCGAATAAATGTGCGTTTTAAGGTTCACAGGTAAATAGGGCGTTTGTATACATATTATTAACGTATGTTAATTAATTCGGTTGCATGTAAAACACTAATATGTAAAAGGTATCAGGTTTTACGCAACAGTATATTGTTAGCATGTAGCTCGTTAGCTCGTTGGGAAACAAAGCACGAGTTATTTTTTTTACCGGAGCGGCTTCCGGAAGTGAAGTCTTCTTCTTCTGCGTCCATCGGTCAGACGGACGGAAGCCTCAGGGCTCCGTTTACGTTATCCGTTAATATCAAGGCGGGAAAAGTCAACCGGATCAGAGAAACGATGCGTTTAGAGAGAAGAACTGCTCGCGAGCTGCTGAAGCCCAGAGATCCAAAATGGCGTTACTTCCGTCATATACGCATGCGCAATTTAAAAAATGAAAACTTTATTACTACGAACATTATACTTCACAACAATAAAAAAGTGTGACAAATTTAGACCGTGAGGGAATATAATTACATTTACTCAAGTACAACTTTGAGGTACTTTTCATTTTTAAAAAAAGCTAAATTATTTGAGGATTTGTTGCATTATAATTCTATAATTTTTGTGGCATTATAATTGGTTAAAGGAACAGTGTGTAGTATTTAGCAGAACTATAATATTCTGAATGTTCATATCTGCATGTATAGAATAATATTATACTTTAACTTTAACTATACTTATATGGACTTTATTTGAAACGGAGTATTTACACAGTGTGGTATTAGTACTTAGTACAGTATATGAATACTTCTTTCATCACCGACTACAGGTATTTACTTTTCCATGTATTGCTGTTATTCAAAGTACTACTGAAAAAAGAAGAACAAATAATAAAAAAGGTTACGTAAAAAACCTTCGACATTTATTTTGAAAGTGTTCACAGGAAGTGCATGTCTACTATTACGTCTGTCTTTGCCCTTGGTGCGTTTGATTTCACTGGAGCCATTTATAATTACGTGTCTTCAGCGCCCTCTGGTGGTCACGGTGCGTAGTTACACATGCGCAGGCGGAGCCACTAAAGGGGATGTAGTTCTGCAGTGTGACCACCAGGGGGCAGAGGAGAGTTTTACTGTAAATATTTATAAAACTATTTATTTAAAAAACAAATCATTATTGGATGACATTATTTTCTTATTATTACTGTTTGTCATAGTACTGTTATATATATATATATTTGTATTGAACACATTAAAGTACAAGATCACGTAGAGAAAAAATACATGTAATACAATATAAATATACAAATAAAATATATACACACTTGTGTTAAGGCAGACACAATGGCATACCAGCAGTTCCTGTGAAATCCTTCAAAATAAAAGAAATAGACTAAATAGAAATAGACCTGAATGTTGCCACAGTGTCGGGTCATAACATTACATTTACATATTGATGTGATTATTATGACACATCAATGAATTGACGACAATGTTTTTTCAAAATCCCAATTTATTTAAATGACATTATCTCAAAATGTTAACGCATTACTGTAACGGCACTAAACACACCATATGTTTAGAGAGTTTGAATCATTTCATAACGAAAGGAAAAGCATTGCAGAAATTAAAAGGAAAAGATCAAAACAGAAACTTATTACGGGAAAAGAAAAGAGGACTAATGTTCCGTTACGTTTAAGTCGCTCTGACGGTTTCCGGTGACGTCGTCAACGCGCGACGCCGCCCGCAGAGGAGAGACACGCGTGTTTAGCGGACCAGGATCCGGAGTCGCTATAACCCAGTTCCAGTCCAGTCTTCGGTCCACGATGGGGGACACCAGCCGGCTGTGCTCCGTGTGGCTCGGCTCGGAGACCGGGATCCTGAAGGGGGTCAGTCTGACCCGGAAGCAGGCCTTCAACTTCTGCAACACGAGCCACCTGAGCCGGGACCAGGAGGTGCGCGCGCTGTGCTGGGGGGACCCGGCGGAGAGCGAGCTGCTGGTCGGCTCCGTGGACGGAACCGTGAAGACCTTCAGCACCGAGAAGGGGGCCTTCACCGAGACCCGGACCTGCGGGGACCCCGCGGACGGCTGCTTCGCGGGGCTCGCGGCGCTCGGCGACTCCGCGCTGGTCACGTGCGCGGAGTCCGGGACGCTGCGCGTGTGGCGCGAGGACAGCAGCGAGCCCGTCACGGAGCTGCACGCGGGGGCGAACGTGAGCCGGATGCGACAGAGTCCGGTCCACCGGAACAAAGTCGCCACCGGCGGGAAGGAGAACGGGCTGAAGATCTGGGACCTGGAGAAGCCCGCGAGCCCCGTGTTCACCGCCAAGAACATGCGCGACGACTGGCTGGACCTACGGCGGCCGCAGTGGGTCAGAGACATGGCCTTCATCCCGGACTCGGACAAAGTGGTCACGTGCACAGGATACCACCAGGTGTGTGTGTGTGAAGTCCTGAACAGGTGGACCGGATGTCTTTAATGTCATTAAATATAAACAAGTAAAGTAATTAAATATTAACAAGTAAAGTCATTAAATATAAATATAAACAAGTAAAGTCATTAAATATTAACAAGTAAAGTCATTAAACATAATTAATGTAAACAACAACATAATAAAACCTGCTGACAGGTTTTATAAACAAGTCCTTGAAGTTCTTTAGAGGTTTGTTTACATCTAAATGTGGCCGATATTGTAGTTAACGGAAGACATTGAACGCACCACGGCTGTCTGTAGTTGTGCACCTTTTAACGCGTCTCTCCCCGCAGGTCCACGTGTTCGATCCCGCCTCCCCTCAGCGGCGCCCCGTGCTGGAGGTCGAGTACGGCGAGCACCCGCTCACCGCGCTGGCGCTGCCCGCCTCCGGCCACACGGTGGTGGTGGGCAACACCCAGGGCCAGATCGCCCTGCTGGACCTGAGGAAGGGCGTGGTGCGCGGCTGCCTGAAGGGGCTGGCGGGCGGCGTGCGGGCGCTGCAGTGCCACGCCTCCCGGCCCGCAGTGGCGTCCTGCGGTCTGGACCGCTTCCTCCGGATCCACAGCCTGGAGGGCCGCGAGCTGCAGCACAAGGTCTACCTCAAGTCCAGACTGAACTGCATCCTGCTCGCCAGCCGAGACCTGGAGGATGGGGGGGGCGGGGAGGTGGGAGTGGGGGGGGTGAAGGAGGAAGACGAGGGGGAGGACGACGAGGTGTGGGAGACCATGGAGCACGTGGTGGAGAAGACGAAGAGGAAAACCACAACGGAGGAGGAGCCACAGAAGAAGAGAAAGAAAGGGCAAGACTGAGGGGCGTTTGGGGCCTGATCAGAGTGCGGGACATTTCAATGCCGTCTGTCAGACTGAAACATGGAAGATCAAAGCTTTAGAAGAACAATCCGTCATGTTCGTGTTGGCAGCAGAAGTCTGCCGAGCTCTCAAATGTCAAATAAATTTTACAAACTATTCTGCTTTTTTATTTCAATTCAGGTCACGTTTAAATGTTACTGACGGTTAAGTGTCGGCTTCAAGGCAGACAGAGAGACAGACAGGCAGACGCCCTCTGGACTAAACTGGTTGTGTTCACACAGTTCTACCTCGTTCCAAGAGTCCAGTAACGTAATCTAGGCCAGCTCATGACTCTGGTCCAGGTCCCAGCTCATGACTCTGGTCCAGGTCCCAGTGTCCAGGTCCCAGCTCATGACTCTGGTCCAGGTCCCAGTGTCCAGGTCCCAGCTCATGACTCTGGTCCAGGTCCCAGCTCATGACTCGTGTCCAGGTCCCAGCTCATGACTCGTGTCCAGGTCCCAGCTCATGACTCGTGTCCAGGTCCCAGCTCATGACTCTGGTCCAGGTCCCAGTGTCCAGGTCCCAGCTCATGACTCTGGTCCAGGTCCCAGCTCATGACTCTGGTCCAGGTCCCAGCTCATGACTCGTGTCCAGGTCCCAGCTCATGACTCGTGTCCAGGTCCCAGCTCATGACCCAGGTCCCAGCTCATGACTCGTGTCCAGGTCCCAGCTCATGACTCGTCTCCAGGTCCCAGCTCATGACTCGTGTTCAGGTCCCAGCTCATGACTCGTGTCCAGGTCCCAGCTCATGACTCGTGTCCAGGTCCCAGCTCATGACTCGTGTCCAGGTCCCAGCTCATGACTCGTGTCCAGGTCCCAGCTCATGACTCGTGTCCAGGTCCCAGCTCATGACTCTGGTCCAGGTCCCAGCTCATGACTCGTGTCCAGGTCCCAGCTCATGACTCGTGTCCAGGTCCCAACTCATGACTCGGGTCCAGGTCTCAGACTTGTTGAGGGGGTCTCTGCTGAGGGTTTGAACACATCTGATGGTCTTCAGCCTGGATCTCAAGCCCTGGACCTTAATAACCCCAATAACACATCTCACTGCTGTAATGCTGGCGTACGTAAACATGAAGCCTCTCCATTGTCCCATCACTGATAATTCTCTTCAGCCAACACATTGCTCACGTCTTTCTTCTTCTTTTAAATGTTCGAAATGATCTCCTCCTACAATTTTTATCTTCACACACTCGGACCCCTTTAGGACACCACGCAGGGTTAATCCTCCTTAAAGGGCCTGAGAGGCCTAAAGGTCAGGGACAACAACAACAGTCGTCAGCATGTATGAAGAGCTTTTATTCAGCAGCATATATACTTACACATCTATATATATATATATAAATCTATGTATATAGATATATATACAACAGTCCGGAGGGAAAGTGAAACCCTCCCTGAAGCTGAAGCTCCTCCTCCTTCTCAGCAGGTTTGAGGACTAAACAGAATGAAGTAAACAAACAGACGTTGTGTAACAGCTGAGTTCTGCTCCAGGCCCGGTTCTGCCTGTTGGTCCACTTCAGGCTTCAGTTATGAAATGTTATGAAATGTGTGAACCCCTCAACCAACAGATGAAGCAGCTCTTCAGCAGCATGAAATCCCTTTGAGATCCCAAACATCAAATAAAACTCTTTCATGAAATCAAACCTCATCATTTATCAGTTTCGGCCATTTAATGCATTTACATTATTGTAATTATCTTTCTTTATAGAGGTTTTACTGTTAGTGGGTGTATGATTTGCAGGCTCTCTCGTCCCGTTAGGGGGCGACGGCTCTCTCGTCCCGTTAGGGGGCGACGGCTCTCTCGTCCCGTTAGGGGGCGACGGCTCTCTCGTCCCGTTAGGGGGCGGCGGCTCTCTCGTCCCGTTAGGGGGCGGCGGCTCTCTCGTCCCGTTAGGGGGCGGCGGCTCTCTCGTCCCGTTAGGGGGCGGCGGCTCTCTCGTCCTACATTTACTACACCGACATCACCAGCGCTTTGCAGTAAAGTTCAGAGATTTTTGTGCAGTAAACCTGTCCAGCAGGGGGCACTAACAAAACTAGCATGGGCCGCTAGCTAGCAGGGGTCACTAGCAAACTAGCATGGGCGCTAGCAAGCTAGCAGGGGGCACTAGTAAACTAGCATGGGGCGCTAGCTAGCTCGCTAGCAGGGGGCACTAGCAAACTAGCATGGGGCGCTAGCTAGCTCGCTAGCAGGGGGCACTAGCAAACTAGCATGGGTGCTAGCAAAGTAGCATGGGGCGCTAGCTAGCGAGCTAGCAGGGGGCACTAGCAAACTAGCATGGGCGCTAGCTAGCGAGCTAGCAGGGGGCGCTAGCAAGCTGTAACATTATTAGGGTTATTAATAAGATCCAGCTGAAGGCTGCACACGTGAATATTTAGTCAATATGATTAATGGTGAAACACCTCTGCAGTAACTGTACATTAACATGTACTTTCACTGTGGAAGTGGAGAGAGTACTACACAGTACTTCATCTCGTTCTCAGACATCAGCCTCGTGAAGCCGTCAGTCAGCTCTTCTAAGGTCAAAGTCTCTAGAGGGTTTACTCTTCACCCTTTCTCCATCTCCTCCCCCTCCTCCTCCTCTTCCTCCTCCTCCTCTTCATCGCCTCCGCGGCTGAACTGCCGTCTGCTGAGCCTCTCCGGGTCATGTGACGCCATGTCGCTAAAGTCACGGAAGATGTCCTGAAAGGTCTCGTCGTCTCCTGAGGAATTAAACCGGATCGACAGTTAGAAGACAAAATATACGAAAAATCATGCGACCCGGTTTGGACCGTCGAGTGACGTCTCTGGTGTCGACCTGTCAATCACCTTGTAGCCCCGCCCTAAAGCATTTTAGACTGATTTTAAGACGCTTTGAGGTCCTTTGTTTTGATGCATGAACCCCTTTAAAGAGGTTTTAGAGTCCGCTCACCCATCGCTCCAAAGACTCCGTCTGAATCCCTCATCTCTTCATTCATCCTGGCCATCCGCAGCCTGAAACATGCAAACACAAAACACTCGTTCTGTTTTAAAAACATTCGGATCAACAGGAAAGAGACGAGTCTCCTCTCTCCGGAGTGAACAGCGAGCTGCTGAAGCTAAACACAAAAACAAGAGCTGAGCAGGTCGGTGCGAAGTGAGACATCTGTCTAGGGCTGGGCGGTATACCGTTATACCGGTGTCAAATTTACGTACGGTATGACTTTTTCACATACCGGCACACCGGTGCCCAGCCGTAGTCACTGGCGAAGCGGTCGGAGCTACGTGTGTTACGTGCATTGAGTCATGGTTTTAATTTTATAACAACAATTAATAACCCGCAACTAACGCTCTTTAACAAGGCACAACACCACAAAACAACAGTTTGTGACACAAACAATTTGTAACACTAATAATTGTACATTTTTTAAATTTACTCCGCCGAACTGCATGCTGGGTACAGCCCGCCCACTATCACAGAAAGAAGAAACTCCGTCGCTACATTAAACAACAGAGCGATGCAGGAGGAACAAGAGAGAGCAGAGATGCACCAACACAACGTGTTGCCCAGAGAGGAGCTGTGTCTGCTGGCTGGAGGGTTTGAAAAGTCCGACGTAGTTTAGAAAACGATGTATTGCAAAGAAGCTGAACCTGGAGGGACTTAGGACCCAGGGGAATGCAGGTGAAAAAAACCCGGAAGAGACAGACCGGAAGTCACGCCACACAAACAGCTGTTCACAGCTTGCTGGGCAGTTGCGAGGGAGTTGGCCAGCGAGTGGTGAACAAGGAGTGGTGAACAACGAGCGGTGAACAGCTGTTCAGGTGGCCGCAGGTCCTTTTCGGCGTCAATAAATTAATGTTAATACTGTGATATACCGTGAAACCGCCAGAATCTTACAAAATACCATGATATGAATTTTTGGCCATACCGCCCAGCCCTACATCCGTCTTCATTCACGTCTCTGGGGAAAGAACCGAGGAAATGCTGATGGGTAGCGACAGAGTTCACGTCTCCGGCTTGTGGAACGGCGAGCAGTGTTCTTTATGCTAAGCTAGGCTAACGGCTCCTGTCACTCACAGTGTGACGATGTCAGCGTTGGCGGTTTCCACGGCGATGGCCAACGGGTCCTGGCCACTTTCGTCCGCAGCGTACTGATTGGCTCCTCTCTTCAGCAGCAGACACACCTGTCTGCACACAGGGAAAAGGGGAGGGGCTTATTCACCACAGGGTCAGCGTGTGTGTAGTGTGTGTTCTATGTGTGTGAACATGTGTGTGTTCCCAGTGTGTCCAGCAGTACAGTGTGTATATATATTAGGGCTGTCAACGAATATTCTATATTCGAATATATATTCGAATAGTTGTTAATATGAATATTCAAATGTAAAAAAAACAAAAAACACAACAGTGGCAGCAGCATGTGTGGGACAAGAACCACAACCTTCAATTACATGATCAAAACTCTTGATCAGCACTCAGACTTTGATTATTGTTGTCGCTCATTTAAACCGCTATGAGAGAGAGAGAGAGAGAGAGAGAGAGAGAGAGAGAGACATATGCCTGCCTATGTCCCGAGTCCCTGCCATGTCTCTGCCCCATCCTCTCTGCCCTGCACCCAGCCAACCAACACCCAGCTCTGCAACACCCGGGCACCTCCCGACCCATCCACACAACCAGCATCCAGCATCCAGCAGCCAGCACTGCCCAGCTCAGCTTCCCTCCACCCAGCCTGAGGAACAAGGCCCAGAGGTAGTCCTGCTGACTGACTCAAATGGAAAATACCTTGAGACAGAACGGCTTTTTCCTGGTCAGAGAGTGCTATTTAAACGCTGCAGCACCACAGGACAGGCCATGAAGCTATTAAAGAAGGAGACCCTTTACAACCCTCAATACCTGGTGATCCACACAGGTACAAATGACTTACACACCCTGCATAAGAACACTGCTGAGGCAGTGAGGAAGATGGCGGAACAGGCCAGTGAGGAGTTCCCCAACACTCGCATCGTCATCTCCACCCTGCTGCCTAGAACAGACACGGCGGCTCATGTCATCCATGACATTAATATGGAGATCAAAAGAGGATGTGCTGCCCTTCCTAATGTGCACCTTGCCCACCACCCGACCATCGGCACCTGGGACCTTATGATGAACTCCATCTACACAAAGAAGCGGTGAGAATATTTGCAAAGACCCTAAAAGACACGGCCCTGGGACGCAGTCCTTTCATCCCCTCCCCTACTAGGAACTTCAGAGACTGGCCCAGACCTCCTACCTACCACCAACCCAGGTTCAGCCCTCAACCAGAGAGGAGACACAGCCGCTCAGCCAGGGCCTTCACTGCTCAGCGCCCCTCTGTACACAACCATCACCCCACCATTGTGAAGGACAGACAGAAGAGGACCCCCACCACAGCCCCTGGCCCCAGACCACCTCAGCAGAGCAGCTACGGAGCAGCCCCTGACCCCAGACCACCTCAGCAGAGCATTACATTACATTACATTACATAACATTTCATTTCGCTGACGCTTTTATCCAAAGCGACTTACATGATATACAGTAGACCGAAGACACAGCAACGGTGAGCAATGAGGGTTAAGTGTCTTGCTCAAGGACACAACGACATGGACTGGCTGAGCCGGGGTTTGAACCACCGACCCTCTGATTGAAAGACTGACTTGCTAACCACTGAGCCACCGTCCCTGAGCAGCTACGGAGCAGCCCCTGACCCCAGACCACATCAGCAGAGCAGCTACGGAGCAGCCCCTGACCCCAGACCACATCAGCAGAGCAGCCCCTGGCCCCAGACCACCTCAGCAGAGCAGCTACGGAGCAGCCCCTGGCCCCAGACCACATCAGCAGAGCAGCCCCTGGCCCCAGACCACCTCAGCAGAGCAGCTACGGAGCAGCCCCTGGCCCCAGACCACATCAGCAGAGCAGCCCCTGGCCCCAGACCACCTCAGCAGAGCAGCTACGGAGCAGCCCCTGGCCCCAGACCACCTCAGCAGAGCAGCTACGGAGCAGCCCCTGGCCCCAGACCACATCAGCAGAGCAGCCCCTGGCCCCAGACCACCTCCACATCAGCAGCAGAGTTATGCTGCAGCTGTTACCAGGCCTGTTACGGCCCCTCACTCTGCTCCTTCAGAACTGGGAGACATCAGAGAGATGCTGCACATTCTGTGTAATCGCCTCCTATTGAATTGTTAAGTACACATCAGCAATAGATGATCATTCTCATGAAATTGTATTATTATTAATGTTCCACTCTAGCTACACCCACTTGATTTGATTAGATCTTATATGAATGAAATGTAATACTCTTTATTTATGGAAAGGTAGTCTTCATAATTGTCACACCAAATAGGTTCATGTTTTTCTTTGTTTTTCTTTCTTTTGATCAATTTAAATGCGTTCTTTTCTATTAAGCTGCTGGAACATTCAGGGCCTCTACTCCTCAACCTTTGGGCTGAAGAGCTCGAACCCTGAATTCCTAAAATGTATTGAAAATATTGATATTCTTGTATTAACAGAAACATGGTGTCAGAATGACACGCCCACTCACTGTCCCTCAGGATATCACGAAGTCATGGTACCCTCTATAAAGGCCAAAACAATACGAAAGGGCAGAACTTCTGGGGGGATCGTGGTCCGGTATAAAGAAGAGCTGACCAATCACGTTTCACCATTGGATTGGCTGAAAGAGACACACAGTTAGGTCCATAAATATTTGGACATTGACACATTTTTTATTATTTTGGCTCTGTACACCACAACAATGGAGTTGTAATGAAAAAATCAAGATGTGCTTTAAGTGCAGACTTTCAGCTTTAATTTGAGGGTATTTACATCCAAATCAGGTGAACGGTGTAGGAATTACAACAAATTAAAATGTGGCCACCCTCTTTTTAAGGGACCAAAAGTAATTGGACAATTGGCTGATCAGCTGTTTCAAGGTCAGGTGTGTGTAATTCCCTCGATATTTCATTTACAAGGAGTAGATAAAAGGGTCTTGGGTTCATTTCAGGTGTGGTATTTGTGTTTGGAATCTGTTGCGGTCAACTTTCAATATGAAGTCCAAAGAGCTGTCACTATCAGTGAAGCAAGCCATCATTAGGCTGAAAAATCAAAACAAAACCATCAGAGAGATAGCAGACACATTAGGTGTGGCCAAATCAACTGTTTGGTACATTCTTAAGAAGAAAGAACGCACTGGTGAGCTCAGCTACACCAAAAGACTTGGAAGACCACAGAAGACAACTGTGGTGGATGACAGAAGAATCATTTCCCTGGTGAAGAAAAACCCCTTCACAACAGTTGGCCAGATCAAGAACACTCTCCAGGAGGTAGGTGTATCTGTGTCAAAGTCGAAAATCAAGTGAAGACTTCACCAGAGTAAATACAGAGGGTTCACCACAAGATGTAAACCATTGGTGAGCCTCAAAAACAGGAAGACCAGATTAGAGTTTGCCAAAAAACATCTAAAAGAGCCTGTACAGTTCTGGAAGAACATCCTATGGACAGATGAGACGAAGATAAACTTGTACCAGAATGATGGGAAGAGAAGAGTATGGAGAAGGAAAGGAACTGCTCATGATCCAAAGCATACCACCTCATCAGTGAAGCATGGTGGAGGTAGTGTTATGGCGTGGGCATGTATGGCTGCCAATGGAACTGGTTCCCTCGTATTTATTGATGATGTGACTGCTGACAAAAGTAGCAGGATGAATTCGGAAGTGTTTCGGGCAATATTATCTGCTCATATTCAGCCAAATGCTTCAGAACTCATTGGACGGCGCTTCACAGTGCAGATGGACAATGACCCGAAGCATACTGCGAAAGCAACCAAGGAGTTTTTTAAGGCAAAGAAGTGGAATGTTCTGCAATGGCCAAGTCAATCACCTGACCTGAATCCAATTGAGCATGCATTTCACTTGCTGAAGACAAAACTGAAGGGAAAATGCCCCAAGAACCAGCAGGAACTGAAGACGGTTGCAGTAGAGGCCTGGCAGAGCATCACCAGGGACGAAACCCAGCGTCTGGTGATGTCTATGGAATCCAGACTTCAGGCTGTCATTGACTGCAAAGGATTTTCAACAAAGTATTAAAAGTGACAATTAGATTTATGATTATATTCATTTGTCCAATTACTTTTGGTCCCTTAAAAAGAGGGTGGCCACATTTTAATTTGTTGTAATTCCTACACCGTTCACCTGATTTGGATGTAAATACCCTCAAATTAAAGCTGAAAGTCTGCACTTAAAGCACATCTTGATTTTTTCATTTCAACTCCATTGTTGTGGTGTACAGAGCCAAAATAATGGAAAATGTGTCAATGTCCAAATATTTATGGACCTAACTGTATTTCTTTGTGCTGCCTACATCCCTCCAGCAGAGTCTCCTTACTATGAGGAGGATATCTTTGATACTCTCCACACAGAGATTAGCTACTTCCAGGCCCAGGGAACTGTGCTGCTGTGTGGAGACCTGAATGCAAGGACTGGATGCGAGCCTGACTTCCTAGATCCACAGGGCAACAGCCATGTGTTTGGTCAAGCCCCCCTCTACATCACACCAACCGTCATCAACCGGAACAACCTCGACAATCAAATAAATCAGAGTGGCAGGGAGGTAGTGCACCTCTGTCGGGCCTTAGGCCTGTACATAGTTAATGGTAGGTTCAGAGGGGACTCTTTAGGGAGATTCACATACTCCTCAGCTCTTGGCTGTAGTGTAGTTGACTATACTCTCACTGACATGGACCCCTCCACTATCAGTGCATTCACTGTCAGGCAGCAATCCCCACTTTCAGACCACAACCAAATAAACATCTATTTTAAAACCTCCAATCAACTCAAACCCCCCGAAAAGGAGTCCAATAAGCTGTACAAACTCAAACAGACATACAGATGGGCTCAAGACAGTGGGGACAAATTCTACATGGCGCTAAATTCCCCTGATCTAATTAGTCAAATTTTTAAATTCAGAGGAAATCAGTACGCCACGACCAAGGCTGGTGTCAACATGGCCATTGACGTCAATGCACTATTTCATGAGGCAGCTATTAAAGCCAACCTCGTCAAAATGAAAAGACAGTACAAGAAAAAGCCAAAAAATGAAAAATGGTTAAAATAAAAATATCAGAAAAGATCTACGAAAAATATCAAACTTAAAACATCAACAACCAAACAATCAAAACTTACGAATTAGCTTTAGCGAAACTCTCAAAAGATATAAATACACAATTAGGAACAAAAAACTAAATTATACAAATGAAAGACTGGAAGAAATTGAAAGCTCTATACACCAAAACCAATTCTGGGAAATGTTAAATACATTGAGCATAACAAAACCACAGACACTACCCATTCAAGATGGTGACATTTGGAAACCACATTTTGAAAATCTATATAAAGACATTCCACCAAATGAAATTAATTCAAACCACAAAAGTATTCGAGAAAAGCTGCGAACATTAGAATTGACAATTAAAAACAATCAGAACCCTCTTGACTTCCAAATCACTTTAGAATAATTGATGGAAAAAATTAAATGTATCAAAACTAAAAAAGCTTGTGGTCCAGACAGCATAAAAAATGAAATGCTTAAAAACAGCACTCCTGCAATGCAGGATGCAGTACTCAAACTATTTAACATAGTTCTGGGTTCAGGCTGCTTTCCTGACATCTGGTGTGAGGGACTGATTTCTCCAATTTATAAAAGTGGAGATAAATTAGACCCAAATAACTACCGTGGCATCTGCATTAGCAGTTGCCTTGGGAAGCTATTTGGAAGTATCATAAATAATAGAATCTTAGATTATCTGGACCAACACAACATAATTAGTAAAACTCAAATTGGCTTTCTTCCAAAACACCGTACCACAGATCATATTTATACCCTTCACACGCTCATCCAGAAGCATGCACACCAAACAAATGGACAAATATTTGCTTGTTTTATTGATTTTAAGAAAGCATTTGATTCAATTTGGCATAAAGGACTATATTACAAACTTTTACAATCTGGCATTGGAGGAAAAGTCTATGACATTATAAAATCTATGTATTTGAATATTAAGTGTGCAGTGAAAATAGGAGACAGACGGACAGACTTCTTCACCCAGAGAAGAGGTGTTCGTCAGGGCTGCAATCTAAGTCCAACACTCTTCAACATCTACATTAATGATCTGGCAGAACAGTTGGACCAGAGTACAGCCCCAGGCCTCCGGCTCCTAGACAGAGAGGTGAAATCTCTCTTTTATGCAGACGACCTAGTGCTGTTGTCCCCCACAAAACAGGGACTCCAGCAACAGCTAGACCTGCTGGAGGACTACTGTCAGAACTGGGCCCTGGCAATAAACCTAAAGAAGACCAACATCATGATCTTCCATAAAAGGCCCAGATGTCAAGAAAACAAACACCTTTTGACTCTGGGAAATGCCACCATCCAACACACCATGAGCTACACGTATCTAGGACTAACTATCACAGCCTCGGGGAGTTTCAACCTAGCAGTGAATGCACTAAAAGAAAAGGCCAGAAGAGCCCTCTATGCTATTAAAAGAACATTTTATAATATCCAAATTCCAATTAAAATCTGGTGTAAGATTTTTAACGTGATCCAGCCCATTGCGCTGTATGGTAGTGAAGTTTGGGGTCCACTCAGTCACCATGACTACACTAGATGGGACAAACACCCCACAGAAGCCCTAAACGTTCAAAGAAAGACACCAACAAATGCATGTAGGGCAGAATTAGGCAGATATCCCCTTATAATAAACATTCATAAACGAGCACTCAATTTTTGGAATCACATTCATACAAATTCACCAGACACCCTCCATGTTAAAGCCCTCCGAAGCCAAGAGCTGAACCCAGAAAAGAGTCTCCTGAGTCAGTTGGTGCTGAGACTAACGTCTACACAGCAGAACCAGTCTCACACCAGCACTGCTCTCCAAACACCAGTTAGAGTCAACACAGTTATAAAGAAAAGCAAAGAAACATATCTGGAACATTGGAGAAAAGAAACTGCAAGTCAAAGTAGATTAGGATGTTATCTGGCCCTAAAAAGAGATTATGAATTGGCAGAATATCTCTCTTCTGTCAGGGTCAGAAGCAGAGACAGACCCTGACCAGGTTCAGAAGCAGAGACAGACCCTGACCAGGGTCAGAAACAGAGACAGACCCTGACCAGGGTCAGAAACAGAGACAGACCCTGACCAGGTTCAGAAGCAGAGACAGACCCTGACCAGGTTCAGAAGCAGAGACAGACCCTGACCAGGTTCAGGCTCAGTGACCAGTTAGCAATCGAAAAAGGCCGACAGAAGAAATCTTGGCAACCAAAAGAAAACAGAATATGTGGTCACTGTTCGACAGATGAGGTTGAGACAGAGATGCACTTCCTCCTAAAATGTGATAAATATAGTGAAATAAGACGAGCGTGGTTAGACCGGCTCAGCTCCCAGATCCCTGGTTTCAAAGAACTGGGAGAATCTGCTAAACTAAGAATCCTTCTGGGAGAAGGACACACACACAACTTGTTGCTCCTTATGTCCTGTTGTGTCACAACCTGAGGGACAGTGAGTGAGACACACACACACACACACACACACACACACACACACACACACACACACACACACACACACACACACACACACACACACACACACACACACACACACACACACACACACACACACACACACACACACGTGACATTTCGTCTGGAATTGGAATGGTTTTATTATTATTGTGGTTGTCCATGTAAGTTGTATATTTTTGTGTTTGTCTCTTGTTGTAATGCTTTGGCAATATTGTATTTTTGTACATTCATGCCAATAAAGCTCATTGAATTGAATTGAATTGACAGAGACAGAGAGAGATAGAGAGAGACAGAGACAGAGAGAGAGACAGAGAGAGAGAGAGATAGAGGCAGAGAATTGAATTTTGAAAACCAACTTTATTTGCCGTTCTTATCTTTCCAGCAGAACAGACCAATAAATTACATTACATCAGCACCCTACATGAGCACGTCTCCGAAGGTCAGTGTCTCTTCTGAGACAGAACAGAGAACCTGGTCAAACCCCCAGACCTGCTGGAACGAGATCAGGTCTCCCGCAGCCTTATAAAAGCTAAAATCCACCAGTAGTCTGGATTTGATCGCATTCACACACACAAGAGCAGCATCAACATTTACATCATCCTCCACCTTCCTCCTCCGGCTTACATACATCGCCATCTTGGCCTGGCCCAAAACAAAATTTAAAACCTGGCACTTGTGCTTGTGATGGCGACTGTACTTAAAACCACAAATAAAGACCTGTTTTGTAAAAAACTCTCCACATTTTGTAAAAACTGTTTGTAAGAACAAAATCACAGCAGAGAGCCGCAGACACTCAGAGAAGCAGTGAAACACCGTCTCCCTCAGTCCACAGAAAGGACATTTGTCCTCAACAACAGCGTTTATAACGGACACAAAAGAGTTCACCGCTATAATCCCATGAAGGATCCTCCACTGCAAGTCTGCGTGTCTTTTGGACAGTGGAGGTTTGTAGATAGACCCCCATGCAGGTCTAAATCCTGGGTCCAGACCAAGATAACTCCTCCATGGAGTGTCAGTCCGACCATTCAGCTTAGTCTTGTTCAGCGTTTTTACCATCAGGCTGTACAAAACTTTTCCTGAGGCATTCTCCAGAGAGACGGCCCGTACCGGCTCCAGCAGAAGGCCCCCACAGTCTTTATAATCCGGGAGCAGGCCAAGGGAAGGATACGGGTCGTTGACGTTCGGCAGCAATGACCCATTGCTGAAGGAGTCTAGGAGGGAACATTCATGACCACTCAGTTTATGTCTCCAGTGCTCCAGAAGTTGCCCGGTGACCCGGACCGACCTGAGACCGAGTCGAGCAGCCAGATGGACGGGGTCATCCAGCCCAGGCCCAGCCAGCTCCACCACCTGACCCAGAGTATAAATCCCTGCAGCTTTCAGCACCCTGGACAGAGTCACTCCCCCCCAGCTAGGAGAGTCCAGCACCGTCCCAAACAGCACAGGTTCCTGCAGGAGCCAGTGCAAAGAGTCCGCCTGCTCCGCTCTCTGTCTCCTCAGTAGTTCCCACACAATGAAAACACTCCTGTAAAAACCCGGCAGAGACAACTTGCTCATGTTGTTGATGTCCATTAAAAACAAATTAAAATCCAGGCAGAGGCTGTTAAAACGCTGCAGAACGCAGCGGGATAAAGGCCTCCACACAACGTCTGTCGGTCCAGTGAGCATCCTCTGTAGAAACTGGAGGCGGAAAGCAGCACCTCTGCTTGCCAGATGGACCAGTCCTTGCCCTCCCTCCTCTTTGGGGAGGAACAGGACGCTCTGTGGGACCCAGTACATCCGATCCCAAAAAAAACCAACCAGTAGCCTCTGTACCTGGGACAGGAGAGAGGCCGGGGGGTCAACGCAAGCCATTCGGTGCCACAGGGAAGACGAGACCAAATTATTCAGAATGAGGACACGGCCTCGGTAGGACATTTTTGGCAGTAGCCACCTCCATCCATTGAGCCGACCTTTTACACGCTCCAGAACATTGTCCCAGTTCTTTTGAACAAAGGTCTCATCCCCCAGGAAAACTCCCAGGTACTTCAGTCCTCCCCTTTTCCAGACTAAAGCACCTGGCAGCCTGAGCCGATCCCCCAAACTCTCCCCCACCATCACAGCCTCGCTCTTCCCCCAGTTCACTCTTGCAGATGAAATAAAACCAAAATCTTTTACAGTGTCCTTTAAAACATCGATATCTCTTTGTGAGTTTATCAAAACAATCAAATCATCTGCATACACAGAAAACTTAAAAGAGACAGGACACTGAGGGAAACACACACCACTCAACTTTTCTCTTAGTTTGTGGAGCAGAGGCTCAAACGACAATGAATATAGCATACCAGAGAGAGAGCAGCCCTGCCTCACCCCCCTCTTAATGCTGAAGGGAGCACCCAGCCCGCCATTTATCTTAAGAACACTCGCAATGTCACTGTAGAGAACCTGGATCATGGCTATAAAACCAGGGCTGAACCCAAAAGCAGCCAAAGTCTGCCATAAATACTGGTGTTCAACCCGGTCAAAAGCCTTCTCCTGGTCTATGGAAATAAGACCAGTTTCAACAGTCAATGAACTAGAGAGGTCCAAAACATCACGAATTAAAGTGACATTGTCACTTATGAGCCTGCCGGGCACACAGTAAGTCTGGTCAGGGTGAACAATGGATGCCATCACCTCCCTCAATCTAAGGGCCAGGACTTTTGACAGGATTTTATAATCGGTGCACAGCAGAGAGACCGGTCTCCAGTTCTTAAGCTCATGTAGGTCTCCCTTTTTAGGTAGCAGGGTGATGACGGCCCTCCTGCAGCTCAGAGGGAGTCTTCCTCTCTGGAGACTGTCGTTGAACACCTCGAGCAGGTCTTGTCCTAAGATGGACCAAAAAGACTCAAAAAAGTCCACAGGAAGGCCATCCATCCCCGGAGCTCTGCCGCTCTGCAAACTTCCCATGGCTGTGGTCAGCTCCTGCAGAGTTAACTCTGCTGCCAGCTGGGAGTTGTTCTCTGTGCTTACCTGAGGGAGACCACTGAAGAAGCTGCTGTACACATCCGGATTGTCAGACCACTCACTCTTATAAAGGTCTCTATAGAAACCGGCAGCAAACTTCCTGATCCCAGACGAGTCTGAGACTTCAGAGCCGCTACCCGTTTGTAAAGAGTGAATGATCTTTCTCTGTCCATTTTTTTCCTCCAGCCCAAAGAAGAACCGAGATGGAGCATCCATCTGCGAGATGTTCATGAACCGCGACCTGACCAGAGCTCCCTGTGCTGAAACGCCCAGCAGATTGGCTATAGCCGACTGTTTAGACTTCCATCATCCGAACCGCTTATCCTCTTTAGGGTCGCGGGGCGCTGGAGCCGATCCCAGCTGTCATTGGGCGAAGGCAGGGTACACCCTGGATAAGTCGCCAGTCTATCCAGGGCTGTTTAGACTTGAGGGAGACTAAATGCCCTCGATCTCCTGTAGAAGCTGCTAAAGATTGCAATTGTTCTACCTGTCTCTCCAGATCCTTCATTGATCGAGATAACTCCCCAGTGACATTGCGAGTGAACTGCTGGCAAAGTTGTCTAATCTGAACCTTCCCAAAGTCCCACCACTGCTGAATGCAGGTGAAAGCAGGCCTGCTCTCTCTGTGGGAAGACCAAAAAAACTCAAAAGCAGATTTAAAAGTCCGGTCATTCAAAAGAGCCGTGTTAAAATGCCAATAGGCGCTCTTTAACCGAACATTTTTAATAAAAACAGAACAGGAGACAAGACAGTGATCAGTAAAACCCACAGGCTGAATAGCACACCTTTTAAAAATGTTAAAATGGTGTCTAAAACAATAGAGGCGATCCAGTCTGGCCAGGGATAGCACGTTGTCTCTTGAGTGACTCCAGGTGTACTGCCTACAGGCACTATTAAACCCCCTCCACAGGTCAGACAGCTCATGGGTTTCCACTAGCTGCCTGATCCTGAGGGACGATGCAGGACGCGGTTCAGGATGATTCCTATCTAGGGTTGGATCCACCGTGCAGTTAAAATCCCCCCCTAAAAACATATAGTCATCATTACAAGCTCCAATGGCATCAGATAAAATGTTTAAAAAAACTACCCTATCCACCCCGCTGGTTGGCGCGTAGACATTTAAAAACACTAACTTCACCTTTTCATACTGAGCTGAGACCTTCAATAAAACACCTGGCACAATCTCATCCACCTCAATAGAAACTGGTAAAAAACTCCTGGCAAGTAAAATCCCCACCCCTCCACTCAGACTGGACTTATGGCTTAAAACCGCCTCCCCGTTAAAAGCCCTCCTCCAGTCACATTCAATGTCTGTCGTGCTGTGGGTTTCCTGTAAAAACATCACATCTAGCCTCCTCATCTCCATGAGCTTAAACAGAGCAGCTCTTTTAAAATCAGCTCTGGCTCCGTTCAGGTTCAAAGTCTCTATGTTGAACTCACACATAGATGGAGAGAGAAAAATAGAAAAACATGACAGTAAAATGAGAGAGACCACATGGTTAACATTCATCATCTTCATCATCAGAGATGAGTTGTGCTTTTACTTTAACAACCAGTTTTCTTAGACGGTAAATTTCCTGCAGCGTGAGCACATTATCCCCAGACTTCCTGGTGAGAGGTCGAGCTGACTGGATGAACAGCCTGAGATCAGGGAAGTGCTCCTCTACTACAGGCTGCCTGGCTCCCTTAGTGCTCTCCAGAAAACGTTTCAGATCAGCTGGCAGATAGGGAGTGTGATGACTTATCAGCTGTTCCTCCTGAGTCGTACTGAAGTCACTTTCTGACTCTGGTGGAGTGGTTTGCAATTTAGTTATTTTTTTAGCTTTTGAATGTTTTAGCACAGAATCCATAAACTTTCTTTTCTGCGCAATTTTGAACATTTCATCATCATCCATAACCTCATCCTCCAGCAGATCCAAACACGCTGACACGTTTTCCTTCACTTTTTCTGTGTCCTCACACTCATTTTGTTTGCTCTGATCAGTAGTCGTTTTTTGCGTAGACCTACTCCTTACCTCACCACCTGAAGTGGAGGGTTCCTCAATCACGGGGGTGACCACGACCACCGGAGTCGGGGCCAATGGCCGCGGCAAGTCCACCGCCACCGGCGCCGGCATCAGCACGGCCGCCGGTGCCGGCAAACTCGCCGGCACATCTTCACTAACTACTGTGACCGCGAAAACCTCGGGGGGGACAGCCGCCGCCGGCAGATCACCGTCGGCAGCGGCCGCGTCCGCCGCGTCCGCGTCACCCATCATACCCGCTGCAGCCTGCCGCCGCCCCGCCCCCCTCTCCGGACAAGAGCGGATTAAATGCCCCTCCACTCCACACCCAAAACATTTCATGGTTTCTGATGAAGCAAACACTACATAACTAAAACCCTCCACCTTGAAAGAAAAGGACAGGTTCAGATCCCTTGTTGTGTCTTTGAGAATCATGTACACCTGTCTCCGGTGACACACGACGTGCTTCAGCTGCAGAGATTTGCAGCCCAAAGACACCATTTTTATAGGAGAGACGAGTTGTCCGTATCGGGACAACTCTTTCGCCAACATTTCATTTTTTATGAACGGAGGGGCATTCGAGATCGTTATCCTTATGGCCGGACTAACCAGGGGGAGCACGGGAGTGAAGGTGCCTTGTATCACCACACCGTTCTCCACCACCTCGCTGACTTTAGCCGTACTGCTCAAAAAGATAACGATCGCTCCGTTCATACGGGAAGCAGACTTAACGCTGCTGAACCCGACCACCTCTCCCACCGCTAACCCGGCCTCCTCCACAGAGCACTGGACAGCTGGGCTGAGTTTGATCCCATGACTCAGCCATAGCGACTTCAACCACCGGCATCGTGCCAAACAATGACACGCTGCCAGTTCCTCCACCACCACCACACCAGAGCTCTAACCACACCACTAACTAATACAAAGAGATAAACCCAAACACATACACGCAAAAATAAATAGGGAAAAAAGTTAGATAAACTCACACACGCTGAAACAAACCAGCACACACCACGCTCTCCACACTCAGTCCACCATTCACTCAGAGAGAGAGAGAGACAGAGAGAGACAGAGAGAGAGAGAGAGAGACAGAGAGAGACAGAGAGAGGAAGAGAGAGAGAGACAGAGAGAGAGAGAGAGGGAGAGAGGGAGAGAGGGAAAGAGGGAGAGAGGGAGAGAGGGAGGGAGGGAAAGAGGGAGGGAGGGAGAGAGGGAGAGATGGAGGGAGAGAGAGAGAGAGAGGGAGAGAGAGAGAGAGAGAGAGAGAGAGGGAGAGAGAGAGAGACAGAGAGAGACAGAGAGAGAGACAGAGAGAGAGAGAGAGATACAGAGAGAGAGAGACAGAGAGAGAGAGACAGAGAGAGAGAGACAGAGAGAGAGACAGACAGAGACAGAGAGAGAGACAGAGAGAGAGACAGACAGATATTTTGATTTTTAAAGGAACTTTATTTTAACAAAGTCCCATTTCGTTACCTACAAAAATAATCTCTTCAACAAGCCAACAACACATGTACATCCACATACACTTAAATACATGACATCACCTCCTGAGAGAAGATGAGTTGGTCTCCTTCAACAGAGCACAACACATCACCATGAGCCCAGATCACACTGAACTGATCCACATCCTTCATCTCTTTATAAAAGTTAAAATCAATCCTGATTCTGGCTTTTACCATTCGAGTAAACAGCAGGTTCACATTTATATCAACCAAGTCATCCACCTTCCTCTTCCTGCTCACGTACACGGCCATCTTTGATTGGCCCAGGATGAAGTTCAACAGCTGACATTTATGTTTAGCTAACTTCCTGTACCCGAACCCGAGGATGAACATGTGCTTGGAGAAGACCTCCCCTACCTTACTGAACAGTTTCTCCAGCAGCACGAACAACGGCAGCAGACGCACACACTCAGCAAAACAATGGAACACGGTTTCTCTTTCCTCACAATAGGGACATTTGTTAGAAACACCAGGACTAATGACAGACAGAAACGCGTTGACCGCCACTATCCCGTGTAACACCCTCCACTGCAAGTCAGCTACTCTTTTGGTTAATGGTGGTTTGTATAAAACCCTCCACGCAGGTTGGACATCAACCGCCAACCCCAGATGACCTCTCCACGGTGTGTCAGCCCGGTCATGGAGTTTGCTCTTATTCAAACATAGCACCATCATTTTATAAAAGGCTTTCCCTTTTGCCTCTTTAAAGTCTACAGTGCAGCGCTTCACATCAAACAAACCCCCAACACAGTTCTCAAGGTAGGGACGGACACCTAAATCAGGGAAGGAATCGTCCGATCGAGGTATACTCTGACCAACATGATATTCCTTCAACAGTATGGAGTCATGTCCAGACAGCTTGTATTTCCAGTGGTCCAATAGTTTTGAGATTGCTCGGACTGATCTCATACCCATAACAGCTGCCAAAGCATCAGCATTGTTTAGTTCAGGTCCGGCAATATCCACCACATTCCCCAGCGTGAGCACCCGTGCTCTGCAGAATGCGTCTGTGATGGCAGAACCTGCCCAGCAGGGGTAATCCAACCGGTCCCCGTACACCACCGGTTCCTGTAGCAGCCAGTGTAGGGAGTCACCTTGCGGCCGTCTCTCCTTGGTCAACCGCTTCCACACCGTAAACACGCCACGATAAAAAGGCGGCAACGTCTGGAAACTCAGCGTCCTCACATCCATCAGGAACACAGAATCCCGTATTCCAAATCCCTTAAAGTTGTTCAGCACCCAGTGGGCCAGAGGTCTCCAGACCAGGTCTTTAGGGCCAACCAGCAGTCTCTGGAGGAACTGCAGGCGGAAAGCAGCGCCCCTGCTGGCCAAATGAACCAGTCCTTGTCCTCCTTGTTCTTTGGGGAGAAAGAGAACCGTCTGGGGAATCCAGTGCAGCTTATCCCAAAAGAAATTGATCAAAACGGATTGAATTTTTGCAAGTAAATCAGAAGGGGGGTCCACACAAGACAGTTTATGCCACAGAGAAGAGGACAGTAGATTATTAATAACAAGTGTCCTGCCTCTATAGGACATGCTCGGTAAGAGCCACTTCCATCTCTTTAAACGGCCCTCTATGTTTTCCAGAGCAGTATCCCAGTTCTTTTGCATCACACATTCCTCTCCCAAAAACACACCCAAATACTTTACCCCTCCTTTCTTCCAGGTGAGCCCTCCTGGGAGAGATAGCTTACTCTGCAGCTTATCCCCCACCACCACAGCTTCACTCTTAGTCCAGTTAACTTTAGCAGACGAGATATGATTAAAAATACTTACATTCCCTACCAAAGTGTCGATATCTGCTTGTTTGTTTAAAACCACCATGACATCATCTGCATAAGCTGATATTTTAACAGCTGAATCACACCCAGGAAAATAAACACCTAAAAGTTCCTTCCTGAGCTTATTGAGCAGAGGCTCAATAGAGAGGGAATATAGCATCCCTGACAGAGAGCACCCCTGCCGTACCCCTCTCTGCACATTAAAAGGTGCAGCCAAACCACCATTAACCTTTAATATACTCGCAATGTCACGGTACAGTACCTGTATCTTAGCTATGAACCCTGGGCTGAAGCCAAAAGCATTGAGCGTGTGCCACAAATACTTGTGTTCAACCCGGTCAAAAGCCTTTTCCTGGTCTATGGAAATAAGGCCAGTATCCATGCCCACCGAGCCAGAGACGTCCAAAACATACCGAATTAAAGTGATATTGTCACTCATTAACCTGCCGGGCACACAGTAAGTCTGGTCGATGTGAACCACTTCACCCATTACCTCCCTCAGCCGAGAAGCGAGAGCTTTGGACAAGATCTTATAATCCCCACACAGCAGAGAAACAGGTCTCCAGTTCTTCAACTCCTGCAGGTCTCCTTTCTTCGGCAGCAGGGTAATGACGGCCCTTCTGCAGCTCAGTGGCAGACGTCCTCTGCTCAAGCTGTCTTGCAAGACCTCCAGCAGATCTTCACCAATTACTGGCCAAAAGGTCTTATAGAAGTCCACAGGCAGCCCGTCGATGCCTGGTGCCTTACCGTTCCCCAGGCTCATCAGAGCAGCATACAACTCATTCAGGGACAGTTGGTCTTCCAGCACCGTGTTGGTAGCAGCATCCACCTGAGGAAGCCCATCGTAGAAGGATGCAGCTGACTCAGCATCCTCCACGTACTCCTCTCTGAACAGGTCTTCGTAGAAGGAGGTGGCAAATCTTCTGATCTCAGGAGTTCCCGTGATTGTGACTCCTTCTTCCGAGCGTAGAGAATGCATGATCTTTCTCTGACCATTCTTCCGCTCTAGACCAAAGAAGAACTGCGAGGGAGCGTCCATCTGCGAGGCGTTCATGAAGCGTGAGCGGACCAGAGCTCCCTGTGCTGTAATGCCCAACAGGTTGGCTAAAGCAGCCTTCTTGACTTTAAGAGCTTCAACATGCCCTTGATTTCCTGTGGAATCCACCAAACTCTGTAATTCCACTACTTCAATCTCCAGGTCTTGAAGAGACCTGGTAATGTGCTTGGTGACATTGCGAGTATATTGCTGACACAAGAGTTTCACCTGAATCTTTCCAACATCCCACCACTGCTGCAGCGATGGGAAACTGGCCTTAAGACTCTGGTGTGTACCCCACACACACTTAAAAACCTCTTTAAAAGAAATATCATTTAAAAGTCCAGTATTAAAGTGCCAATATGCGCTGTGCAGTCTTACATTCTGAATATAAATAGAGCACTGGACAAGACAATGGTCTGTAAAACCAACAGGAGAAATAACACACGTTTTAAACACACTAAAATGATGCTTAAAACAATAGAAGCGATCCAGCCTGGCCAAAGACAAGACGTTCTCTCTGGAATGACTCCAGGTGTACTGCCTGTCGCTGATGTTAAACCCTCTCCACACATCCTTCAGCTCCCAGCTCTCCATCAGACGCCTGAGTCTGGCCGAGGAAGCAGGATGAGGCTCCAGGTGATTACGGTCTACACTGGGATTCTCTGTGCAGTTAAAATCACCTCCCAAAAACAAAAAGTCATCAGTACAATCCTGAATGACATCAGACAAAAGATCTAAAAAAAACATTCGTTCAATGGCCAAAACTGGAGCATACACGTTTATAAAAATAAGTTGGACATTTTCAAGTTGAACCTTGATTTTTATAATGTGCCCACACATGATCTCCTCCACCCTGAAGGAGCAGGGACGGAAACCCTTAGAGAAGAGCACCCCGACCCCCCCACTGTTAGAGGCCTTATGACTGAGAATAACTTCCCCAGGCCACTGCTTCTTCCACTCACTCTCATTCTCCACATCACTGTGAGTCTCCTGCACTAAAATAACATCTAGATGTTTTAACTCCATCAATTTAAACAGAGAAGCTCTTTTTACATCACTTCTTGCTCCATTAATATTTAATGATCCAATTTTTAAATCCGCCATAAAAAATAAAAGAGCAAAAACAAAAACACACATGACAATTATGTGTAGAAACACCTTATATACAGTCGTCATCATCATCAATAAGTTGAGCTCTGGCTTTAGTGACCAGTTTCCTGAGGCGGTAAACCTCTTGGATAGTGAACCCTTCAGTATCCTTCCTCAGCAACGCCACAGACCTGATAAACCCTCTCAAGTCTGGGAAAAACTGCTCCGTCTTAACTGCCTTGAGCCCCTTAGTGTCATGCAGGAACTTCTTGATCTTATCCAGAGGATAAAGAGTTAACTTCTCTACTTGGGAAGCTGTCCACTCACAATCCTCATCATCCTCATCAACATCATCACACAGATCCTCTAACAGCTTTTTAGCTTTAACATCATTCTGCTCTTTGTTATAGCTGATTTTTCTCTTGCTGGATCTTTTAGTTACCTCCATCTCTTCAGACAGAGTTTCATCCAGAGCATCATCAACCTCATTAATATCATTCTGACTGCAGCTGGCTTTATTTGTCTTGCCTTTTTCTTTCCTTGTCTGTGTGTCATTTTCTGCTCTCTCCTTAGACTGGCCATTTCCTACACTCACAGTTTTATTTCCACCCTCATGTTGTAGGCCTGCAACCTTATTCTCCTTTTCCTGTGTGTCTACTTCTGTTACCTCTGCCTGTTCTGCACTCTGCTGCGCACCTGCCCCGTCTGAATCAGCCGCAGGTGGCGCAACATCTGATTCTGAGCCCCCTGTAGGCTGCTCTGTGGCCGAACCACCCGATCCAGCGGGACCTGGGGCCGGCTTCTCCGAACCCCCCGGCACCTCGGGACCTGGCGCCGGCTCATCCGAACCGCCCGGCCCCGCAGGATCGGGCCCAGGACGGCGCGGACAGGAACGGACCAAATGACCCTCCTCCCCACAACCAAAACACTTCATAGTATCAGACGTGGCGAACACAACATAACTAAAGCCTTCAACTTTAAAACTAAAAGTTAAATTCAGCTCTGCCGCGTTGTCTTTCAAAACCATGAAGGCCTGTCTCCTGTGACACACGACGTGTTTGAGTTTCGGTGATTTACATCCGAGCAGAATCATCTTGATAGGCGACATCAGCTGGCCGTACCGTGACAGCTCTTTGGCCAAATCCTCATTTTTAATAAACGGAGGTGCGTTTGAAATCATGATTCTTTTTGCTGGACTCACCAGCGGGAGAACCGGGGTGAAGGTATCACGAATCACCACTCCTTTCTCCACCACATCCTGAACCTTCGCCACGTCATCCAGGAATATAACCACGGCCTTGTTCATTCTGGAGGCAGACTTCACGCTGTCAAACCCGACCACCTCCCCTACCGCATAGCTGGCCTCCTCCACTGAGCAGCCGACATGCCGGGAAATCCTCACCGCATGTCGGCGTGTCAGCTTCTCCAGCCCCGCATGGCCGCCAACCACGGGCATGACGCCCGGCTAACCACCAAACTACCGAACAAAACCCTCCACCAACTAATAACTACACAACACCAAATACACAGAAAAACAAAGATAGAAACTCACGCGCTCCGTAACCTCACTCAGCACTCACACTCACACATCCGCTCAGAGAGAGAGAGAGAGAGAGAGAGAGAGAGAGAGAGAGAGAGAGAGAGAGAGAGACAGAGAGAGATTTTTTTTTTTTGATTTTTACAAAAACACTTTATTTACATATTGTTTCAATTTTTACAGTCACAAACTGTCTCAAATGCAAATAAATACAAAAAATAAATTAAAAGACTTGTTTTCTTTTGTTTTTAAAATACATCAGTCAGTTAAAAAGTGTGAAAAAGACAGCTGATCGTTTAAAACCTCACACAGTGTGTTTTTAAAACACCATCGCTCTTTAAAAGACTCAAGATCGGAAACATGTCGATAAAATCCGAACTCAAGCCGGAGTCTTGACCGGAGGTTTGTCTTCCACACTGCTGCCGCTTCCTGCCCCTCCCCCTGCTCCACCTTCCTCTTCCTGCTGGTGTAAATGGCCAGTTTAGCTTGGGCTGAGAGGAAGTTGAGGAGCTGCCACTTGATTTTAAAATTTTTGTTGTAGCCAGCTCCCATAATAAAAATCCTCTCAGTAAAAACAACGTTAAAACGTGTAAACACCGATGTTAAAAGAGAGAAGAGACCGGTGAGTCTCTTGCACTCAGTAAAAACGTGGTAAACTGTCTCACGTACGCCGCAAAATGGACACCCACTAAAAACAGTTGGATTAAGAACAGAAATAAAAGCGTTGGAAGCGACGGCACCGTGCAAGATTCTCCACTGGAGGTCACCTGTCCGTTTTTTGAGGGGGGCTTTGTATAAAATCCTCCACTGTGGGCTGGGTCCATCCTGTCCCCATCTCTTGGTCCACACAGTTGGAGGCCTGCCGCTCAGTCCGGCCTGGTGGATGCACTTCACGCAGTTGCGGTACAGAGTCTCTTTGTCCGCTCTCGTTATTGTTAGTTTCTCTGCGTGGATGACTCTCAGAAGGGGGCCGGTCTTTTCTCCCAACCCTGGGCTCAGGATGATGTCCGGGTAGGGGTCTGCAGCATCCGGGCTGGTCCTGGTCTGGCCACCCATCAGGAGGTCTTTGTCTTTCTTTGTTAGCCTCTTGGACCAGAGCTCCAGGATCCTGCTTGCCACCCGGAGAGACTGCAGCCCCAGCAGAGAACCCAGGGCCTGGGTGTTGGTCAGTGCCGGCCCCGCTGCATCCACCAGCTGCTGCAGGGTCAAGGTTCCAGACTGGATCAGCGCCGCCGTCAGGCCGTGTGTGGTGTGGTTGCTGACGTCCAGCCTGGCTCCGTTGACCAGTGGTTCTCTCAACAACCAGTGCAGAGAGTTGGCTTCTGGGCACCTTTTGTGGTTAAAAAGGGCCCATGACTTAAAGACACCCTGATAAAAAGGAGGCAACATAGTTAATTTTAAAAATTTAGGATCAGTTAAAAACAGAGCATCATCCAACCCCAGGTTATTGGCACGCCTCAGGATGCTGCTGGCCACATCTCTCCACACCAGATCTGCCGGGCCTGTGAGGTACCTTTGAATAAACTGTAGTCTAAAAGTGGCAGTCCGGCTGGCCAGGTGGACAAGGCCCTGTCCCCCCTCCTCCCTGGCTAAAAACAGCACCCCCTGTGGCACCCAGTGCAGACCCCCCCAGAGGAAGTCCACCATCTTCCTCTGGATGTCTGCAAGTAGGCCTAAGGGGGGGTCCACACAGGCCAACCGGTGCCACAACTGGGATGCTACCAAGTTATTTAAAACCAGCACTCTCCCTCTAAGTGACATCTGGGGGAGCAGCCATTTCCATTTTTTAAGTTTCTCTTCGACCTTTTCTGTGACGGTCTCCCAGTTCTTCTTCACTATATGGTCTGCTCCCAAAAACACCCCTAGATACTTTAAACCTCCTCTCTTCCACTCCAGGTTTTGGGGGAGAACTGGGAGACCGCCGCCCCACTCACCGACAGCGAGGGCTTCACTCTTTCCCCAGTTGACCCTCGCTGCCGATGCTGAGCTAAAATCCTGTATAATACCTGCTAAAATGTTGACCTCACTTTGGTTTTTAATAAAAAATATAATATCGTCTGCATACGCAGATAAAATCATTTCTTTATTAAAACCCGGATAAAACAAACCCTGAGTGCTGGAACGTATCTTGTGGAGGAGAGGTTCAAGGGAGAGAGCGTAGAGCATCCCAGACAGAGCACAGCCCTGCCGGACCCCTCTACACACTCTAAAAGGAGCACTCAGACTGCCATTGATTTTCAGCACACTCTCAACATCCCTGTACAGCACCTTGATCTTAGCTATGAAGCCCGCGCTGAACCCAAACTTCTCCATCACGCTCCACAAGAAGCTGTGCTCAACGCGGTCAAAAGCCTTTTCCTGGTCCAGGGAAATCAAACCAGCGTCTACACCTAATGAACTAGAGACATCCAAAACATCTCGAATTAGGTGGACATTGTCCACCATGGACCTGCCGGGGACGCAGTAGGTCTGGTCCCGGTGGATGACCTGCTCCATAACTTTTCCCAGCCTGGAGGCCAATACTTTGGACAGGAGTTTGTAATCCACACAGAGCAGTGACACAGGGCGCCAGTTTTTGATGTCCTGCAGGTTTCCTTTTTTGGGCAGCAAAGTGAGGACTGCCCTCCTGCAGGACACTGGCATGGAACCAGAGGCCAGACACTCATTAAAAACCTCCGAGACATCCTCTGCGAGGATGTCCCAGTAGGCCTTATAAAATTCAACCGTAAGGCCATCGATGCCAGGAGCCCGCCGCCCCTGCATGCGTTGCAGGGCGGCCAGCAGCTCCTGCATCTGGAGGGGGCCTTGGAGCTGTGAGTTGGCCTCATCAGAGACCTGGGGCAGTCCTCCACAGAAACTCTCCAGGAGAGCTGGCTCTTCCTGGTATTCCGTGGAGTATAATTTTTGATAAAAGCTCACAGCTCGCCCCCGTATCTGGCCCGGTTCCGTCAGTTCCTGCCCTGTGTCAGACAGCAGTGCGTGGATTACTTTCCCCTGCCCGTTCTTTTTCTCCAGACTGAAGAAATAGCTAGAGGGAGCATCCATCTCTGTGATGTTCAGGAACCGGGACCTGACCAGGGCGCCCTGCACCTTACTATCCAGCAGGTCGGCTAAAGCCCTCTTTTTCTCTTTGAGGTTTTCAATATAACCTCGATCTCCTGTGGACTCACTTAAATGTTCTAATTCCACTATCTCGGTCTCTAGATCTTTCATAGATCTGGTGCTATCACGTGTGACGTTTAAAGTGTGCTGTTGACACAGTAGTCTTATTTGTGTCTTACCATGGTCCCACCACTGCTTAAGACTGCTAAAATCACCCTTCCTCTGTCTAAAAGTACCCCAAAAATAAATAAAAACCTCTCTAAAACTCTTATCAAATGTTAAAACAGAATTAAAATGCCAATACGCACTTCTGGGTAAAATGTTCCTGATAAGAACATGAGCTAAAACCAGAGAATGATCACTAAAACCAGTAGGCATAATAACACAACTCTTAAAAATGCTAAAATGATGCTTAAAACAATAAATACGATCTAACCTCGCTGAGGAGACCCTGCTCTCTCTGAAGTGGGACCAGGTGTACTGTCTGGAGTCTGGGTGCATCCTCCTCCACACGTCCACCAGGCCGTGAGAGCGGACCAGCTGCTTCAAGGCGTGCTGAGAGGCTGGATGAGGCTCTGCGTGATTACGATCTAAAATTGCATCCTCTGTGCAGTTAAAATCCCCCCCCAAGAATAAAAAATCCTCTGTGGAGCAACCATTTAAAACCTCATTCACTTTGAGTAAAAACTGCTTCCTCTCTGCACCGGACGATGGAGCATAAACGTTGATAAAAACAGCAGAAAATTTGTCGAACCGAGCTTTGACTAAAAGAAGCCTCCCCTCGATAAAATGCTGGACCTCCAGTGCGTTGGGTTTAAAAGCCCGTGAGAAGAGGAAGCCCACTCCTGCGCTAAGGGAGGTGTTGTGGCTTAAAATGACTTCCCCTTCCCACTCCCTCCTCCAGTCAGACTCATTGTTAAAATCACTGTGTGTCTCCTGTAGGAAGAGAACGTCTATCTTTTTCATTTTAGATGTTTCATAGATAGACGTTCTCTTCCGGACGTCTCTGGCACCATTTACATTGGACAGGCCCACTTTAAAAACATCCATGGTGGATAAAATTAAAGTAAAAACCAACCAATAAAACAGTAACTTAGATAAAATATCCCAAGCTGCCCTTTCCATCACTGCTCAGCTGACGCTTTGCCTTAAGCACAAGTTTCTTCAGTCTAAAAGCCTCCTGGTCTGTGAGGCCAGACTCCTCCCTCTGGCTCATGTGGAGTCTGGCCGAGGCAATAAAAAGACCTAGGTCTGGGAAGTGCTCACCCACCTTTACCCCATGCTGGTTCTTGGTTTGTGCTAAAAACGATTTTAATTTTTCTGATGTAAACATTTTCTTTTTTTGACTGTTGCTAAAAACCGGAACATCACTGCTATCAGACACACACTCATCATTCGCACTCTCATCAGTCACACCCACATTCATCGCCACCACCCTGTTCGACCTCCTGCGTTTTGTTGTACTTTTTTTTTTTTTTTCCCCCTCGTTTTCCTCCTCCATCTCCGCCTCCTCCACCTGCTCACTCCACAGCGCACTGCGCTCCCCCCCGTCTTTTTCTTTCTCCTTTTCCCCACTTGCTTCACCTGCCTTCTCCTCCGCGACCCCCTCACCTGCCTTCTCCTCCGCGCCCCCCTCACCTGCCTTCTCCTCCGCGACCCCCTCACCTGCCTTCTCCTCCACCTGTATCCCACACACATCGCTCACACCACCCCCCAACTCCTTCTCCCCCACCCCACCCAGAGCACCCTCCCCTCCCAGAACAACCTCCTCACCCACCACCCCCTCTTTACGCACAATACCCTCACCCAAAACCCCCTTTTCACCCGTAACTACCTCCACCCCCGGTGCATCAACTGAACTCACCCCCTGTGTTGGTCCGGCCACAGCGACGGGTTTCCGCGGAGAGCTCCGCGGAGCCGCGATCGGCCGCACGATGGGGGCGGCCACCGCCGCAGCGGGGACCCCGCTCGAGGGCGGGGTCCCCGCCGCGGCAGCGGCCCCCCAGGCGGGAGCCCTCCGCCGCTCCGGTACCGGTGGAGCGGCGGGGGCCCCCGCGTCAGCAGCCGCAGCCGCTCCCGGGCCGGGCGGAGCCGGCTCGCTCCGCTTCGGACAGGCCCTCACCGAGTGTCCCTCCTCTCCACAACCGAAGCACTTCATGCCCGCTGAAGTGGCGTATATGGTGTAGTCATAATCATCTACTTTAACAATGAAACGGAGGTTGAGCTCCTCGTTCCGGTTGTTCAGTATCATATACAGCTGCCTGCGATGGGACACCACGTGCTTCAGCAATGGAGACTTACACCCAGACAACATCCTGCGGATCGGGGACGCCACCTTCCCGTGTCTAGACAGCTCTCTGCTGAGGAACTCATCGGTGATGAAGGGGGGGACGTTCGAGAGGACTACCTTGGTGGCGGGTTGGCATAAAGGCAGTACCTGCACGAAACAGCTGTTAACGGTGATGCCTGTCTCGACCACCGAGTTCACCTTCTCCACCCGGTCCAGGAAAACAACCACGGCACTGTTCATACGAGCGGCCGACACGACGCCGCTGTGGCCGACCTTTTCCCCCACAGCGAGGCCGATGTCCTCCACGCTGCAGGGGAACGTGGCACACACCTTTACACCGTGTTTGCGGGTGAGGTGTTTGTAGCACCCGCTAGCCATGGCGCCTGCCACGCTACCGGCAGACGCCGGTGAGAAAGAAAAGAAAAAAATAAACCCACAAAAAACCCAAACACTAAACTATAAACTACTGTGCAACTGTGATTATTAAACTATGTGAAAAATATATCATTAACTATCAAAACAACTAAAGACACACACGCTCTGCCACCACCACCTGCTCTCAGCTCACACACGCTCTGTCAGAGAGAGAGAGAGAGAGAGAGAGAGAGAGAGGGGGAGGGAAAGAGAGAGAGAGAGACAGAGAGAGAGAGAGAGAGAGGGGGGGAGGGAAAGAGAGAGAGAGAGACAGAGAGAGAGAGAGAGAGAGGGGGGGAGGGAAAGAGAGAGAGAGAGACAGAGAGAGAGAGAGAGACAGAGAGAGACAGAGAGAGAGAGAGAGAGAGAGAGGGGGAGGGAAAGAGAGAGAGAGAGACAGGAGAAAGAGAGACAGAGAGAGAGAGAGACAGAGACAGAGAGAGAGACAGAGAGAGAGAGAGAGACAGAGACAGAGAGAGAGAGAGAGAGAGAGAGAGAGAGAGAGAGAGAGCTTGGCCATTAGTTCATTTACTTATGTTCGTGTAGATAATATGTTGTTAAATATGTTTAAACTTAAATAAATTACCTATACAAGTAGTCATGTCTCTGTGTTTTCATTTATCCGGTTATTGACGTGTCTAATGCGCAACTTCGAATATTCAAATATGTTCAAATATATGTGTTTTTTAAAGGGAATATTCAAACGTCATTTTTGAGCAATTTTGACAGCCCTAATATATATGGTTCCCAGTGTTCCCAGTATTCCCAGTGTACCCAGTGTACCCAGTGTTCCCAGTGTACCCAGTGTTCCCAGTGTTCCCATTGTTCCCAGTATTCCCAGTGTTCCCAGTGTACCCAGTGTTCCCAGTGTTCCCAGTGTACCCAGTGTTCCCAGTGTTCCCAGTGTACCCAGTGTACCCAGTATTCCCAGTGTACCCAGTGTTCCCAGTATTCCCAGTGTACCCAGTGTTCCCAGTATTCCCAGTGTACCCAGTGTTCCCAGTATTCCCAGTGTACCCAGTGTTCCCAGTATTCCCAGTATTCCCAGTGTACCCAGTATTCCCAGTATTCCCAGTGTTCCCAGTATTCCCAGTATTCCCAGTATTCCCAGTGTACCCAGTGTTCCCAGTATTCCCAGTATTCCCAGTATTCCCAGTATTCCCAGTATTCCCAGTATTCCCAGTGTACCCAGTGTTCCCAGTATTCCCAGTATTCCCAGTATTCCCAGTGTACCCAGTGTACCCAGTATTCCCAGTGTACCCAGTGTTCCCAGTATTCCCAGTATTCCCAGTGTTCCCAGTATTCCCAGTGTTCCCAGTATTCCCAGTGTACCCAGTGTGTCCAGCAGTAGCAGCAGCATGCAGGGCTCCTTGTCCTCTCAGGTCTCGGTGGTTGACGTTGGCTCCGTTCAGCAGCAGGAACTCGCAGGCTGACAGCGACCCCTACAGGCCGCACGGAGAAGCACACGCACTCAGAGCCAGAACAACAACAACAACAACAACAACAGCTGTGAACTCTGCTCACATGCAGCATCTTTACTATTTTATAATATTATATATATCCCCTCCTCCTCACCCCGACAGCAGCTCCTATCAGCGCCGTACGCCCCGCCTCCTCCTCGATGCTCCCGTTGACCTCCGCCCCCTGGGCCAACGCCGTCGCCATGGCCACCAGGTCCCCAGCCGCCGCCGCCCGGTAGAGCCGCCGCCGAGCCGCGAGCTTCAGACCTCCTGGAGGAGGAAGAGGTTGTTTACATTATATATATATATATATATATATATATATATATATATATATATATATATATATATATATATATATATATATATATATATACAAAAATAAATAAAAACCTGTAAATGAAAACACGATGACTCACGCGCTCCGTCTGAGACGTTCTGCACAAATCTCTTCTCCACGTACTTCTCTCTGATCCACGCCTCCTTCTCGGCTCTGCAGGGAGATCAGGTATTAGACACACTGACCCCAGATCAGGTATTAGACACACACTGACCCCAGATCAGGTATTAGACACACTGACCCCAGATCAGGTATTAGACACACACTGACCCCAGATCAGGTATTAGACACACTGACCCCAGATCAGGTATTAGACACACACTGACCCCAGATCAGGTATTAGACACACTGACCCCAGATCAGGTATTAGACACACTGACCCCAGATCAGGTATTAGACACACACTGACCCCAGATCAGGTATTAGACACACTGACCCCAGATCAGGTATTAGACACACACTGACCCCAGATCAGGTATTAGACACACACTGACCCCAGATCAGGTATTAGACACACTGACCCCAGATCAGGTATTAGACACACTGACCCCAGATCAGGTATTAGACACACACTGACCCCAGATCAGGTATTAGACACACACTGACCCCAGATCAGGTATTAGACACACACTGACCCCAGATCAGGTATTAGACACACACTGACCCCAGATCAGGTATTAGACACACTGACCCCAGATCAGGTATTAGACACACACTGACCCCAGATCAGGTATTAGACACACACTGACCCCAGATCAGGTATTAGACACACACTGACCGCAGATCAGGTATTAGACACACTGACCCCAGATCAGGTATTAGACACACACTGACCCCAGATCAGGTATTAGACACACACTGACCCCAGATCAGGTATTAGACACACACTGACCCCAGATCAGGTATTAGACACACACTGACCCCAGATCAGGTATTAGACACACACTGACCCCAGATCAGGTATTAGACACACACTGACCGCAGATCAGGTATTAGACACACTGACCCCAGATCAGGTATTAGACACACACTGACCCCAGATCAGGTATTAGACACACACTGACCCCAGATCAGGTATTAGACACACACTGACCCCAGATCAGGTATTAGACACACACTGACCCCAGATCAGGTATTAGACACACACTGACCCCAGATCAGGTATTAGACACACACTGACCCCAGATCAGGTATTAGACACACACTGACCCCAGATCAGGTATTAGACACACACTGACCCCAGATCAGGGATCTTACCGCACGCTGGCAGCTTGAGGTTTCACTCGTCCTTCATCTGAACATCTCGCCTCGTAGATCTGGTTCATCACATTATTACCCAGAATACACAGCAGCTGTAGGAAGAGGAAGATACAGGGGTCACGTTAGCCTTTAGCATCATAATCATACATATATACACATTTACACACATATATACTAAATAGTAGATGGTGTGTGTGTGTGTGTGTGTGTGTGTGTGTGTGTGTGTGTGTGTGTGTGTGTGTGTGTGTGTGTGTGTGTGTGTGTGTGTGTGTGTGTTACCTTCAGCTGCTCAGCCTCCCAGGAGTCCAGAGTGAGAGATCTCACCTTGGACAGGTGAACACCGAGACTCCTGAAAAAGGAAGTCTAGTATATAGTATAGTATAAAGTATCAGATGTGTACTACTGTGTACTGTGTACTGTAATACCTGTGTATGCCAGAGCACTCGATGCACATGGTGACTCCCAGGTTGATGGAGGCCCAGCGAGGCTCCTCCCCCCCACAGTCACAGCACCGCTGGTTCCCGGGGCCCCTGAGGGCCACGCCCAGTGCCGGGGGCCTCTGGGGGGGGGCCCCCGGGGAGTCCCCTCCACGCGACACAAGCTCTTTAGGCTGAACACAGGCAGGGGTCAATCTGTACCTCTACTCAAGTACACATCTGAGGTACTTTTTAATTTTTCATGCCAATGTCGAGTTTTCCCTTTGCTGCATTTATCCGACAGCTGTAGTTCCTTTACAGAAATGTAAACATGTGAAACTGTGACAGCATTAGTAAGTATTATAAATATAGTAAGTATTAGTAATTAGCTCTCGCTTCATATTCAATGGACAGACATCAGAGAGGTAGGAGAAGATTTGTACTCCTTCATATGTATAATAACAAAGTACCTGTGAGAGCGGAGCGTCGTCTCTCTCTCGGTACGCGAGGTCGATGCTACCCTGCAGCGCGCTGAGCCAGGCCTGCTGCAGCTGCTGGGAGTCAGCCTGCAGGGCACAGCACCTACACACACACACACACACACACACACACACACACACACACACACACACACACACACACACACACACACACACACACACACACACACACACACACACACACACACACACACACACACTTCACTGAAGGAAACAACACACATTTGTGTGCTTACAGATCCGATCTTCGGTCTCTTACTTCTGGACCGAGAGCAGCTCAAAGCAGGACCGGCGGTCCGGGTGCTCCAGAGGCTTGACGGCACACAGCCGGAGGTCCTCAAACAGAACCACGGTGTCCTCCTGCAGCGGCGACACAGAACACGTTACAGGTGTAAAGACTTGAATGAAACATTGTTAAAAGTTAAGACTTTAAATGAAACATTGTTAAAAGTAAAGACTTTAAATGAAACATTGTTAAAAGTAAAGACATGAATGAAACATTGTTAAAAGTAAAGACTTTAAATGAAACATTGTTAAAAGTAAAGACATGAATGAAACATTGTTAAAAGTAAAGACTTTAAATTAAACATTGTTAAAAGTAAAGACATGAATGAAACATTGTTAAAAGTAAAGACATGAATGAAACATTGTTAAAAGTAAAGACATGAATGAAACATTGTTAAAAGTAAAGACATGAATGAAACATTGTTAAAAGTAAAGACTTTAAATTAAACATTGTTAAAAGTAAAGACATGAATGAAACATTGTTAAAAGTAAAGACATGAATGAAACATTGTTAAAAGTAAAGACATGAATGAAACATTGTTAAAAGTAAAGACATGAATGAAACATTGTTAAAAGTAAAGACTTTAAATGAAACATTGTTAAAAGTAAAGACATGAATGAAACATTGTTAAAAGTAAAGACATGAATGAAACATTGTTAAAAGTAAAGACTTGAAATGAAACATTGTTAAAAGTAAAGACATGAATGAAACATTGTTAAAAGTAAAGACTTGAAATGAAACATTGTTAAAAGTAAAGACATGAAATTAAACATTGTTAAAAGTAAAGACTTTAAATGAAACATTGTTAAAAGTAAAGACATGAGTGAAACATTGTTAAAAGTAAAGACTTAAAATTAAACAGTTAAAAGTAAAGACATGAATGAAACATTGTTAAAAGTAAAGACTTGAAATTAAACATTGTTAAAAGTAAAGACTTTAAATGAAACATTGTTAAAAGTAAAGACATGAGTGAAACATTGTTAAAAGTAAAGACTTAAAATGAAACATTGTTAAAAGTAAAGACTTGAAATGAAACATTGTTAAAAGTAAAGACATGAATGAAACATTGTTAAAAGTAAAGAAACATTGTATCATTCAAGTCTTCTTCCTTCCTTTGCTATGTTGCATGTTTCTACATCAGACTCTGCTCACATTCTGACTTATTCGTCTCTGAAAACACAGAACTTCTAATAATTTAGTGGCGAGTTGGCAGCTGAAATGAATCGTCTGAGGAGAAATCAAAGTGTTGAATCACTTTCTCCAGATTTGTGTTTTGTTGTTTTAAAAAAAAAAAAAATTTAAAACTACATTTCACTGAGAACATTTGTGGTCATTTTGTGACATTTAACTGACACGTAAGAAAGAAAGAAAGCTCGCTAACGATAAGTCATCAAAGAGTTTAACTCGTACCTTGTGAGACTTTTTGTAAATGAGTTGGTTGGCTCGGATGGAAAACCAGCCTCTGAAACAAGAGGAAACATGACGTTAAATCATACAAATGATATGATAAAGCCATACACACACACCTTCCCTTTCCCAGTAGGAAGTCTTCCGTCGCAAACTAAAAGCACATCTTTTTCGACTATACCTTGAATAAGGAAAGTAGCACCGTAGTAGCACTTTAGTCGCACTAAAATGTCTCTTACTGATAGAACTTTCTAGTTTACTTTATTGAAGAAATTGTACCTTCTTCATTCTTGTTGTTCTGATTGTTGTTTGTACTCATGGTTGAATGCACTTATTGTCAGCTAAATTAAATGTAAATAAGTCATCCGTACCTCTTCCAGGTTTTGGATTTCCTCCTGGAGCGTTTGAAGAGGTAACCCTGGATGATGGCGTCACTGCCAGGACATGGGCAGACCATTGGCTCTCCAGAGGCATCCTGAACACACACACATGGTTTTTAAAACTATATCTGCTTCTGTTGTTCCAGCAGACCGAGATCAGTATAAAGAGGTCTTACTCTCTGCTGGACCAGCAGGTGTTTGTTCTCCAGCTCTTTTCTTTTCGCTGCACAATCTGCTGACAACTGCGACAACTGCAACACAAGCGTGAGGTTCATTATATACTTTAAGGGACAGATGTTTAGAAGGGTACTCGTATGAGCTTCTTCCACATGCTCAGTGTTTTACTGCAGTAGATAGAGCACAGGAGCAAATTTACTGCTGTGGACGGATAAGGTAGCACCAGACTCCATTCACAGAACCAGTGATTTAACCTCCCAGAGCTGCTGCTCTGCTGCTCCTCCATCAGGTTGTGTGTTTGTGTTAATGTAAGACTTTGGTGAACCTGAACTAACCCTTTAAAACACAAAAGTCTCACAATGACTCAAACGCACCAACAGCTGGAGGCAGCAGGCGACCAGCAGCTCTAAGAGGTTAAATCACTGCTTTTATGAATGGAGTCTGGTGTGCTTGAAGAGGCCAATAAGAGAAAGGACTCATACAACCACACTTCTATACATCACTACTGTCCCTTTAAGATGAATCATCAGAGGTTGTTTTAGATAAAGTAGGTGAAAGGCAGAGAGGGGTCAGAGGTCAGGACCTGTGCTGCCATGGTCTTCATGGTGGGCTCCAGGTCCCTGAGGAGGTCAAATCCTTGGTGGAAGAAGGTGAACTGAGCGTGGACGAAGGAGAACACCTGACAGCAGACAGAAACACGACTGTGACACACTTGTATAGTTATTTAACTTCGTCAGTTACATCAGGAGAGCCAGGCTAGCAGTTTCCCCCTGCTTCCAGTCTTTATGCTAAGCTAAGCTAACGCCTGAGCACAAAACACAGACATGAAAGAGAGAATATGCTGTTGTCCTTTAAAACAACAACAACAACAACAACAACAACAATGATCTGATGCCGTTGGTAAAGTTCAAGAACAACTCACTGAGTTCAAGACGTCGACTCTCTGCTGAGTCTTGAAAGTGTTGAGCTAAAAACAAATGAAGCAGAATGTTCAGAGTGAGTGAGTGAGTGAGTGAGTGAGTGAGTGAGTGAGTGAGTGAGTGAGTGAGTGAGTGAGTGAGTGAGTGAGTGTGTACCTGCAGACAGTAGTCCAGGGCGAAGTGTTGGTAGCATTTGCGCGTGGCGAGCAGCAGGTGACTCGCCCGCTCGGCGTCTGCAGCTTTGTGCCGAGACACCTGAGCGCTCTTCACCGCCGCCGTCTGCAGATCCTCTCCGATCCGGACAAACTCCCTCCTGGTCTCCACCAGCTGGGGCAGGAACCTCAGAGAGGATACGGCACCATCAGTCTGTGTGTGTGTGTGTGTGTGTGTGTGTGTGTGTCTCTGTGTGTGTGTGTGTGTTGGACCTACTGTGCACAGAGGTTGGTCAGCTGATGGCTGATGGCTCTCTGAGTCTGATCAAACAACATCTGAGGAAAGAAGACAGACCGATGAGCAGAAGTGCAAGAACTTCTAGACCCTAACAGGCTCTGATCCAGACTTCTAGACCCTAACAGGCTCTGATCCAGACTTCTAGACCCTAACAGGGAATCTGGGACTTGCAGACGCCAGGAGGACCTGCAGAAACCTGATTCATCGGGATCTCCTTCCACTGCGGTGCTTTCAGAAAGGTCTCCTCTACAAACTGCACCCCAAACTCCTTCAGAAAGTCGTGCATTTTAAGGTTTATAGGAAAATAACAGCCAGTGGGAAACAAACCCAAGACTTCAGGGGGCTCAGTACCACAAATATTACACTTTTCTTAAATTGTATTGATTAAAACAATATATAGTGTGTGTGTACATGTGTGTGTGTGTGTGTGTGTGTGTGTGTGTGTGTGTGTGTGTGTGTGTGTGTGTGTGTGTGTGTGTGTGTGTGTGTGTGTGTGTGTGTGTGTGTGTGTGTGTGTGTGTGTGTGTGTGTATACACTCACAGTGTGGAAGCTGACCATCTCCTGAAGGCCCTGGTTGAACTGGTTCAGACAGTTCTGAGGGGAAGGAAACAGGAAGTCAGTGAGAAACATTTCACAGTAAAAGGAGAGACGCTGATCAATATTTTCAGGATATAATGGCATTTATTGTGCATTTACTGTGCATTTATTAAATAAATCAATGAATATGCCTATGAAATAAATAAATTAGACAATAACTAGGGATGCACCAATACCGGTATCGGGCCGATACTTTGTTAAAATACTCATACTCATATTCGTTTTCAATTGCCGATACCAAGAACCGATACCACTCAACAGTATTTCACTACAACAAACTGGTCGCGCTTTGTGGAGAAAAAGATTTGTTGTCCTACCTGACTTCAACGTCTAGGGCAGGGGTCGGCAACCCGTGATCCAGAGCCGCATACGACTCTTTCGTCGCTCTCTTGCGGCTCTTGCAGCAAGGTGTGTAGAGTAATGTGCGTTCACACCCAACGCGACGCAAATCTTTCGCGCGACCAGATTACATGTAAAGTCTATGCACAGACGCGTGTGGTTGCGACAGACGCAAATTTACGCCGGGCGGCACGTTAGACGCGAGTGACGCGGCGCGTTTGACGCGAGAGTTGAAATTTTCCATATTTAATACATCTATAATTGAGAAGCTTTGCGCGTCATCACCGCCGTCCTGCCGGTTTGAATCAAACTGTTGCTGATCCACCAGAAGTAGCGCTGGCAGCGGCCTCATTCAGACGCTGTTGTGCGGCTACGGATGATATTATTGTAGCCGAGTGTCTGTTGTGTGTCTATATTTGTAATTCTAATAAAATGAAAACACGCTGCAGGGTAACTTGAACCACTTTTTTATCTCCTTCACACACGTATATCCCACAATTCCACTCCTCTTTTCCTTTCCGTTTCTCCCTCCACAATAAAAGCACCGGAAACATAACTTGGAACACAGCTTTCTATATAATTGCTCATCCCTAATATTATCGCTTACATTATGAACCCGGACACGGGGGCGTTTTATGGTCCGACATTAGAGGGACTTCCACAAGAAGTTTAAAGCTTGGGATAGCCTTCTGTTAATTTTGTACTATAGGCTTGACATAATCTGCAGAGGATAAAATAAAATCTGCCTCCAAATTAATTGCACTTTCATGGAGACCAAATCTAAGAAGTATCGGTATCGGTACTCGGTATCGGCAAGTACACAAATAAAAATACTCGTACTCGTATCGGTTTGTAAAAAAGTGGTATCGCTGCATCCCTAACAATAACTATATATAAACTATATATATTACGTTAAGATTAGCTACAGTACAATGATTACAGGCTACATGATTAGCATTAGCATTCATTAGCTCCGTACTGTGATGACGCTGTCCTGCTTCTGGTACGTGGAGAGCTCAGCCAGGCCGGTCAGGAACAGCTGATTGGCTACGCTGTACGCTTGTCCCGCCTCCACCATCTTTCCGCACAGCTTCATCACCTGATTGGTCAGAGACACAGACCACCGACCAATGAGATCTCTTCACAGGTACACTGACACGCCCATTAAAGAACTAGCATGTCTGTTGATGTAGGAACGGTTTCAGCCACAGGGAGCAGCAGACACACGTGTACTTGTACTTTGCAGTAGATGCAGTAGTACCAGTGGCGGACTGTACATTTTCTCCCTGGGCCTTCTGTGCCGATGAAATCGTATACATATCAGACATACCGGGTAACGGTCTGTGGCTGCCTAACGGCACGGCGACGCGGCTATCTACGGCGGCTCAGCAGCAGCAACGACTTATAACCCGCCGTGGCTTGTTTATGATTAAATACGACTGCAGATGTAAAAACACAAACAGCAGTTTGTAAAAAAATAATTTGTCTAAAAAAGTCATAGTATGTCAAAAAAGAAAAAATATAATTTGTCTTAAAAAGTATGAAAAAAGCCATAGTATGTCAAAAAAGAAAAGAAATATCATTTGTCAAAAAAGTATGTCAAAAGTCAGTATGTCCAAAAAGTAAAAAATAAATAATTTGTCAAAAAAGTATGAAAAAAGTCATAGTATGTCGAAAAAAAGTAAAAAAAAAGAAATTGTCCGAAAAAGTCCATGTCATAAAAGTCATAGTATGTCAAAAAAGAAAAAAATACATAATTTGTCAAAAAAGTATGAAAAAAGTCATAGTATGTCGAAAAAAAGTAAAAAAAAAGAAATTGTCCGAAAAAGTCCATGTCATAAAAGTCATAGTATGTCAAAAAAGAAAAAAATACATAATTTGTCAAACAAGTATGAAAAAAGTCATAGTATGTCAAAAAAAGGGGAAAAAAAGAAATTGTCTGAGAAAGTATAAAAAAGTCATAGTATGTCAAAAAAAGGGAAAAAAAAGAAATTGTCTGAGAAAGTATAAAAAAGTCATAGTATGTCAAAAAAGAAAAATATATAATTTGTCAAAAAAGTATGAAAAAAGTCATAATTTGTCAAAAGAAGTAAAAAATAAATAATTTGTCCAAAAAAGTATGAAAAAAGTCATAGTATGTCAAAAAAGAAAAATATATAATTTGTCAAAAAAGTATGAAAAAAGTCATAATTTGTCAAAAGAAGTAAAAAATAAATAATTTGTCCAAAAAAGTATGAAAAAAGTCATAGTATGTCAAAAAAGAAAAAATATAATTTGTCTTAAAAAGTATGAAAAAAGTCATAGTATGTCAAAAAAGAAAAATATATAATTTGTCGAAAAGGATAAAAAAAGTCATAGTATGTCCAAAAAGAAAGAAAAGATATAATTTGTCAAAAAAAGTATGAAAAAGTCATATAGTCAGTTATAACTTCTCTTGTTTCAGCCTGAACTGTTCTTACTCTAACTAGCTAGCAGCTACGTAAGTCCTTCTGGCCCACAGACCAATCACAGCTCTTGTTCATGGTCAGCTGGCCCTGTGACCAATCACACGTCAAAGGCCACATCGAAGACGGCCCTGGACGTCAAAGAATACACCCAGCATGTCAAACTAAAGATCTGATTCGTTGAAGTCTATAACAATCAATGATACTGTATTCTTCCATAGAGACATAGAGGTGAAATCTGATTGGATGAGAGCTCTCCTTAACAGAAACTGGAGGCAGAGCAACAGACGAAGACAGGAGCTGTGCAATGAGAAAATAAGCTAATAGGGAAAAATAATTATAATACATGTAGTGTATTTGTGAAAAACAATGAAATTATAAAATAGCTATAACTTTGTGATTCTGTTTAGGCCAGCAGAGAAGGCTTAGCTGACCCTGACGCCCACCACTGGGTAGTACTAATACAAACCCTGTGTTTACAGCAACAGTAGTATTGTTGTTGTCGCATTAGTAGTAGTATTGTTGTTGTCGCATTAGTAGTAGTATTGTTGTTGTCGCAGTAGTAGTAGTAGTATTGTTGTTGTTGCAGTAGTAGTAGTAGTATTGTTGTTGTCGCAGTAGTAGTAGTAATATTGTCGCAGTAGTAGTAGTAATATTGTCATAGTAGTAGTAGTAGTAGTAGTAGTAATATTGTTGTTGTCGCAGTAGTAGTAGTAATATTGTCGCAGTAGTAGTAGTAGTAGTAGTAATATTGTTGTTGTCGCAGTAGTAGTAGTAATATTGTTGCAGTAGTAGTATTGTTGTTGTCGCAATAGTAGTAGTATTGTTGTTGTCGCAGTAGTAGTAGTATTGTTGTTGTCGCAGTAGTAGTATTGTTGTTGTCGCAGTAGTAGTAGTATTGTTGTTGTTGCAGTAGTAGTAATATCGCCGCAGTATTAGTAGTAGTATTGTTGTTGTCGCAGCAGTAGTAGTAGTAATATTGTCGCAGTAGTAGTAGTATTAGTAGTAGTATTGTTGGTGTCGCAGCAATAGTAGTATTGTTTGGCAGGTAAAAGAATCAAGAGTAGTATAAATAGCAGTAACAGTGATAGTATTAAAAACAGTAGTAGTACTGGGGTTAAGAGGTACCCGTCACTCGTACTAGTAGAAGTATTTGTACCTTGTCCACTTGTGTCTCCAGCACAGAAACATCCGCCTCGAACAGCTCGAGCTTCAGTCTGGACAAAATAAATAGAACGTCATCAGGACTTCTGCACATGCGCAGTTTGTGCATCCTAAGGGGTGTGTGTGTGTGTACTTACCTGAAGTCAGGTGAGTCTTTCACACACTCCTCAAAGTCCAGCAGCACGTCCATGTTATCTAGCCCGTTAGCTGCTGCTAGCCCGTTAGCTGCTGCTAGCCCGTTAGCTGTTGTTAGCTTGCTGCTAGCCCGTTAG
>CM042220.1:28196406-28226406 GCA_023566465.1 Cottus gobio | reverse complement strand
ATGAAGTCATATTCAGACATAACTGAGAACAAACAGTAACTAATCAATACTGTCTCAGCCGCTGATCAATATCAATAACCCTCCTCTGGGATCAATAAGTTCTCCCCCCGCCCCCGCGGGGCGTCAGGGGCAGCTGCTCCTCTACTGGGAGGTCTGGTGAGAACCACTGGACGTGTGTGTGTGTGTATGTATATATATATATATATATATATACATACTGTATACATAAGTCCAATGAAAGTGATGTTCTTAACCTTGTTGTCATGTTTGTGTTTGATAAAGGAAATATAAATATAATAAATATAAAATAAGAAGTCAACTCCACACGTTGATGCTGCAAGTAAAAGTAAAAAAACTAAGTTTATCAATAAGAAGTAAAAAAATATTTTTCTTCATAAAAAGTTGAAAAAAATTATAGTATTTCAATAAAAAGTATTTTTAGTCATATATTTTGTCAATAAAAAGTAAAAAAATAAGTTTTTTAAGTGTGTTTGTTAATAAAACTTTTAAAAAATCATAGTATGTCAATTTTGTTTAAGTCACAGTTTGCAATAAAAAGCTAGAAATATATTTTCTTCTTTTCTGTGTATTATCATACACCAATATACCACTAACACATATATTAACACATTATATATGTTCACAAGGATTTTCCGTATATTATACCTGTTGAAATTATTCAAATAGACTTGTTCTTAAGGAGATAATCACTATTTAGTGTGCAAAGGGTTTTAAGGAGTTGTGTACTTCAGTACAACACTTCCAGTACAGTACTTGTGTACTTCCCCCACGTTGCTGCGTACCAGAGTTGGCGAGCGCCATGGCCTTCAGCGTCACCGCCTCCTCGGGGCTCAGGTTCATCGCCTGGTATCTCGCCGTCAGGTGACGCAGCGCCTTGTACAGGTCGGCCAATCCCGCGGCTCGACACTGGGCCTCGTTCAGCCGGAGGTTACTGGCGAACACGAGCTCCTCCCCCTCTGCACCCTGCGACCGCCAGGCCACGCCCACCAGCAGGGCCTCCATCCAACCGCTCTGCAGCAGCGACATCTGGTCGACCAATAAGAGCCCAGAAAATCCTGAGAGGGGCGGGGCAGAGAAAGTGTCAGGTGTCGTCAGTGAATATGTGCATAATTAAATATTAGAAGTCGGAAAGGAACCTGAAAAATGTAGTGACAAATAATATTTGAAATTAAATCTTACATGATCATAAAGGAAAAGGTCTCGTAATAAAAATATATCATATTAACAAGAGAAAGTATTGTACTTAAATATCCAGCACTTTGAGAACATTTTTTTGGTAATTTAAATATTTCATAATTAATATTCTCATTAATAAAAAAATAATATTTTAATAATTAAAAATTCAAAGAAAATATATTTTAAAAGAAAGATCCTGTAATTTATGGAAATAATCTGATCATTACAAAGTAGAGATCTGTAATTACAAAGTAGAGATCTGTAATTACAAAGTAGAGATCTGTAATTACAAAGTAGAGATCTGGTAATCAGGTTCTGAACCTGCAGGCCCTCAGGTGACGTATACCTGGGATCTGTTTGGCCCAGCCAATCAGAACCAGCAGCTCTCGGTTCAGGAGGTCACAGAGGGTCAGCAGGTTCCTCAGGCTGCCGTCATTGGTCGAATCGTCCTGATTGGCAGCCAGGGGGGCGGGGTCTGTCAGCAGCAAATGGGACACCACCTTGTTTCCTAAAAGACAGGCGACGGTTAAAGAAACATCATGGTGAAGGTACGGCTGGAGCTTCACGAGGGAACTCACTGCTGCCGACTGGGAGGCCGCACGGCGCTCTGCCGTGGAAACTCAGGTCGCCCTCCACCCGCCGCTTGTACTTCTGTCGGCCTCCCCGCACTCGGTCCATGCGCACACCTGCAACACACGGGAGATCGGAGGTCTTTTTGTGGTTGTTTTGTGTCACTCTGTGGTCTGTGGTGCAGGGCTCAGTGGTTAGCAGGTCTGTCTTTCAATCAGAGTATCGGTGGTTCGATCCCAGGCTCCACTAGTCTATGTCGTTGTGTCCTTGAGCAAGACACTTAACCCTCATTGCTACTGTGTCTACTGTATATCATGTAAGTCTCTTTGGATAAAAGCCTCAGATAACTGTAATGTGGTCGTTTTGAGTCTCTTTGTGGTTGTTTTGAGTCTCTTTGTGGTTGTTTTGAGTCTCTTTGTGGTTGTTTTGAGTCTCTTTGTGGTCGTTTTGAGTCTCTTTGTGGTTGTTTTGAGTCTCTTTGTGGTCGTTTTGAGTCTCTTTGTGGTTGTTTTGAGTCTCTTTGTGGTCGTTTTGAGTCTCTTTGTGGTTGTTTTGAGTCGTTTTGAGTCTCTTTGTGGTTGTTTTGAGTCTCTTTGTGGTCGTTTTGAGTCTCTTTGTGGTTGTTTTGAGTCTCTTTGTGGTCGTTTTGAGTCTCTTTGTGGTTGTTTTGAGTCTCTTTGTGGTCGTTTTGAGTCTCTTTGTGGTTGTTTTGAGTCTCTTTGTGGTTGTTTTGAGTCTCTTCATGGTTGTTTTGAGTCTTTTTGTGGTCGTTTTAAGTCTCTTTGTGGTCGTTTTAAGTCTCTTTGTAATTGTTTTGAGTCTCTTTGGTCTGTCAGGTTCCAATAACAAACGCTCATCAACACTGCAAAGCCTCATGGGAAGTCTCCCTGACGTACCCTCCCTCATCATCCCGGCCTGGAGGCACTTGTGGAAGCGGCAGGCCTGACAGGCTTTCCTCCTCTGCTTCGTGATCTCACACTCGTTCGTCAGCGGACAGCTGTACTCGATGTTGCCTAGGTAACCACAATCAGCAAGGTCAATGACATCACATCCTCCCTGACCCCTGGTCACATGACTCAGCCGAGAGAAGTGCTTCTCTGTGGTACTGAACTACAGTGAAGTACTTCCTGCAGTCTGCAGCTTCACACGCTAATCAATGCAGCGTATTGATCGGCTCCGCCTGGCGGTTCCCGTATTGATCGGCTCCCCGAGCGTCTCACCTTGTATGGTCCTCTTGAAGAAGGCCTTGCAGGCCTCGCAGGAGGCCACGCCGTAGTGATACCCGGAGGCCAGGTCACCGCACACCAGGCAGAGCCTCTTGGGCCCCACAGCACCCATGGGTGTCAGGTAGTCGCCCCTCAGGATGGAGTCCACCTGCCAGAGGAGACACACTCAAGTCTCAGAGCCCATCGGTTTGCTGGGGACTATTTTCAGCGGTGGATGAATAAAAGCAACGAGAACTCACCTGAGCTGAAAACGAATCTGTGGGAAAACACATGGATGCCGCGGCACCGCCGACGCTGGAAATAGATCCAGTCGGGGAGTCGGGCTCCGGCGCTCCGCAGAGGGGGCTGTAGGAGGAAGAGGAGGAGGAGGAAGAGGAGGTAGAGGAGGAGGCCGGGCTGGGGAGGAGGAAGGCCCGGTGTGAGGAGCTGAGACCGGACTCCAGGGGGAAGGAGGGGCTGAGGGGGGAGGACAGGAGGAAGGAGGCTGGAGACTGAGCTTCATCAGCTGGGGAGGAAGAGGAGGAAGAGGAGGAGGAGTCCAAAAGGCTGAGGAGGAGGAAGAGTGTGAGATTAAACATCCATGATGAGACATGAGATCATCGTAAAGATGGTTCTTCACAGAGCTGAGAGGCCGGTTTTCATCATTAATTGTAGTCTAATGAGTTACAACATTTAAGATCCCGATCTGAAATATGAACATCAGATCTTTTAAACTTATTATAAACTAATATAAAAGTACTTCTTAAACGTGCACTACTCTAAAAGTACTTCTTCATACTACAGAAGCTCCTCCTGGACACAGAGACATGAAGTATTAATATTATTATTAATATAGTATTTAGTTTCTCACCGCTGTGGACTGATGAAGCGACAGGCGTCTGTCAGACAGAAGTCCTTCAGCTCCATCCTGGACCTGATCCCAGACCTGATTCCAGACCTGATCCTGAACCTGATCCCAGACCTGATTCCAGACCTGATCCTGAATCTGAACCTGATTCACAATCTGATCCTGAACCTGATACCAGACCAGATCCAACACCAACAGACAAATCCAACAGGCCAGATGAATTATGAATCACTAGATGCCTCCACAGTGCGTTCACACACTCAGCTTCCAGTCAGGAAAAAGAGCTTTTCTGATGCTGCTTTCAGGTCCAGAGAGAAAAAGTGGAAAACGAAGCGTTGACCTCTGACCTTGTGTCACCTGCAGACAAACGGTCGCACAGCTGGACTCAGACGGACTCTGAGCCTCGGAGGCGGCTCTGCTGATATTTATGTTCTATCTTAGGGGGCGGTGCCTGGAGGATCAGCCAATCAGCGAGCAGCATCCCCGGTCTTCTTCTTCTATCATGTCTATTGATTAGGGCCATGACAGATGTAGGCCACTGAAGCTGCTCGCTGATGATTTTACATCATAATCAATAACACGAAAGCACTGATCTGCAAACAGTTTGACTTTGTGGGACTAAACAAAACTCCTTTTGATAAATAATAGATATTAATAAATATGAATATAAAAAGATTGCCAAACATCTTCTCCATATAAACAAACATGATGTCAAGAGACAGGAGGGACACACTAATAATAATAATAATAATAATAACAATAATAATAATGAATGATAATACACATTTCATATAAAGATATTATCTTTATTTACATATTATCTTAATATACATATTATCAAAATATAAAAGAAAATTGGACATTAACAATAATGATAATATGATTGTACTATTATCTCTGCACATCTCTCTTTTCAGCCCTTCTCATTTTAATATTTCTTAACCTTTGCAGTTATTGTTTGTCTTTAAGCACCAAGACAAAAAACATGAATATGAAAACATACTTTGCAAAGAAAAACTGATTATTCTTCTGAAAAGAAGAAATATTAAAATGTCTTGTTTTGTTCACCAACAAAACATATATTCAGTTTATTAATTTGATGTTAACATAAACTCTGCTGAAACCTTTAGTCCGTAAATCAATAAGAGAAACTCTGATTCGAATCAATAGGCCACGCCCCCAAACACTGACCGTCCAATCAGAGCAGACGTCAGTTTTAGTATTTCTAAGGCTTCGTTTCATTAAAAAAAATCTGAAAAACAAACGAGAGAAAAGTAAAGAAACATACTTGAATTATAAATAATATTAAGTTTTACGTTAATACATTTTAGCTTTGTGTTCAGAACGGATACGATGAGACAGAGAGGATTAATGTGTGTGAGGATGCTGAAGCTGCAAGATGTCTCTCACACACACTCTCTCTCTCTCACACACACACACACACACACACACACACACACACACACTCTCTCTCTCTCTCTCTGAGTCCTAATCTCACCCTCAGACATTCAGGCAGCTCAGATTAGTCTCACCTACATCTGCAGTTTCATAAGAGCTACAAACCTGTCTGTCTCTCCGTCTGTCCATCTTATGTATACATATATATATATATATATATATATATATATATATATATATATATATATATATATATACACATGTATGGATTGTATAGATGTATATATTGTATCTCATTCATGAGATACAATAGGCTCAGCCTTAGAAATAGGATAAGGAGATGAGTTTCCTCTGTAGGGCTTAAATATCAAATATAAATATAGATGTATTTATGTATAAAGATTAAAAATACATATCCTGCTTTGTCTTTTGTGAAACTACTGCTGAGCTGACAGTACTGATGTGTACCATAGTATTTATAATACCTTGAACATACCATGACATCAGGGAGATAATCTCAAGATACTCGGAGTAAATCTGGATGACACCGTGAAATCCCGACAAGGTTCCCACCAGCTGACCCTCTCACCTGATATGGGTCACCCGCACTCTGAGGCCCCGCCCCTTGGCGCTCTGAGGCTCCGCCCCTCAGCGCTCTGTGAGACGGGAACTCAAGAGGACCAGAAAGAAATAGAACAAAAGGGCGAAGTCAACTATTCATTATAAATATTACATATATATTGTTCTGCCCCCAGGACTGGGGAATTAGCGCCCCCTCCTGGGCCCTTTTGATCGCGTTGTTAATTTACCTTTATTGAGACATGTGACAGGAACAGGAAGTTAGCAACATGTGTTAGTTGTATGGAGATGTTCTCAGAAAATCATCTGCTGCCATCCATTACGTGTTTACGCCTTCGAAAACATAGTCTGTAAGTATTTGTTTAGCACAGACTAAAGAATAGTATTTAGTATATCTTAAGTACATTTGTAAGGTTAATTTTGTATCTGTAGCTAGTTGTTGTTATACTATAAGTTTGACTGCTACATAAGCGTAAGAGCTACATAAAGTTAAATATGTAATGTCTAATTCATATACATGTTGCTCATTGTGTTCTTCTGTTTGTTTTTAGTTTTACTCTCATTTGATCTGTCTACGTCGGTGCTGCACAATAAAGCATCTGGAGCTTGGACGCTACATCCTGACTCCCGTATTCATTTAAATGGAGTTTGGCTTACTGCTGAATTGTGTACCAAGCTACACACACAAGGAGAGCAGTACATATATATACAATATATAAATATATAATATATTATACATATATAATAATATATTATAGATATAATAATATATTATATCTATATATAATATCTATATATAGATATTATATACATATATCAAATATATCATATATATAATATTATATATAGATATAAAAAATATAATAATATATTATATATATAAAATATATAATAATAAGATGTTGTTTAAAAATGATGAAATCACATTTTAATGGTCAAAATTGAAGAGAATCAACACACTAGAAACATAGCGGTTGAGTAATATAACTGATGTGCTTCTAGTGATTGTGTGTGTGTGTGTGTGTGTGTGTGTGTGTGTGTGTGTGTGTGTGTGTGTGTGTGTGTGTGTGTGTGTGTGTGTGTGTGTGTGTTTTGAAGCTGATATTCTGCTGGCTCACAGTTTCCACCTCAGTACTGGGTGAACCTCATAATCCTATTAATGCTGTGTGTGTGTGTGTGTGTGTGTGTGTGTGTGTGTGTGTGTGTGTGTGTGTGTGTGTGTGTGTGTGTGTGTGTGTGTGTGTGTGTGTGTGTGTGTGTGTGTAAGTAATAAGTGGCTTAGAGAGGCCTTCAGGAGGATCAGTACGTGAGTTCCTCCTGAAGTGACTCAACAAGTTGTGGAGAGTAATGAGTACATTTTACTACCTGTACTTCACTTGAGTACTTCCATTTATACTTATATATACAGTATATTTCTCAGCGTAGTACTCACATCCTATCTGCTCTCATCAAACAACACAAACAACAGATCGGTTTCAATACAATTTTGCAAATATATTTTCATTTCTCATTAAACAACAATGAGTACACACGAGGAAGTAATTCATTGATGCATTGAGTATATTTATAAAAGTCCATCAGATGTAAACTGATTCTATATTTTTGCCTCGTCAATAGATCTCATGTTGTAATAAACAATGTGGAGCAAAGAGAGAGACTTTGTTGGGGACTATTTTCATCGGCGGATGAATCTGAGTGAGTCAGAGTGACGAAGAGGAAGACGAAGCCTTCGCTTTGAAGTGAGATGTGTGGAAAAATATAGAAAATCATCACAAACATTTGGCAGCTTTTTGCTGAACTTGGTTTTGTGAAACTGGATTTTAAATATTTATTTAAAGTTAATTGAAATGTTAATTAAAGTTAATTTAAATATTCATTTAAAGTGAATTGAAATGTTAATTAAAGTTAATTTAAATATTCATTTAAAGTGAATTTAAATTCACTTTAAATTAATATTTAAATTAACTTTAGAGGACCAGATCGTCTCATTTGTCTGTGTCCACATAAACTGTTGGAGAAAAGTCAACTACAACTCCCATGGTGCATTAGGGCACAGAGACGTTGAGGAAACACAGCTGGAAGATATTTAGAATAACGGCTCCATTTTGAAGTCATTCTGAAATTATGGGTCCATCATTTGATGTCAAACTAAACTAATTATAATAATAATATTAACAGTCTGAAGCCACACCTCTGACTGGCAACAGCTGCCGAGGATCATGGGTATTGTATTCTTGCACAGAGTCAGTTTATATAAATAAGATGCTGGTTTAGCTCTGAAGCTAACAGCGGCTACGTTAGCTTAGCTGTTAGCTTCCGTGCTAGCACGCTAATGCTATATTGACTTTACATTCATTCATATTTCTAAAATTTGACATTATTTTCTTTTAGGCTTGTCTGTAGATGAAGCCCCTCAAAATGTATATTTATTCAACAGATGGGTGTAAATATTTTACCTGTTTTTATATAATCATAATATATATATATATATATTATGATTATTATTGTGATATTCTGATGTAAAACGGTTGTTTTTAACTGATCTGAGCTCAGTTTTCTTCTGCAGCTGAAAACAACCAACGAGACGTTTCCTCATTAAAACCATAAAGATGGATGTCGGCACAGATCCGGACCGGTCCGGACCAGACTGGACCGGACCGGACCTCTTTCATGCCAGTGGAGCAGAGCCAGAGAGACTGGTTGAACTGGGTCGTACGGTTTGGTGCGACTGGGACGAGCAGAAGCTTCATGGAATGATGAATTAATTCATTAACAGCGTTAGTTTCTCGTCGTTGAGCTTCAAATCAAACTGAACATTAAAAGTTTTACTCAGAAATCAACTTTGTTTTCAACTTGTTGAAATATTTTTGATCAAACAGAAAACATTTACTTTCATTTATCTGGTTATTTAGAATATCAACAAACATAAAAGCACTCTAAGTATTTGAATATTGAAAAAACAACAAACAAATGAACCCAATCTGAAACCATCTGGGGAGAAATATTAAAAAAGCATTTTTACGTAACTTTGGTTGAAGGTTTTCTGTTTGTGACATTCTGTGGTCAGAATCTAAATATTCACATTTCATTTCAGTATTAATATGAAATATGTTGTTTTGTTCATGTGGTTATTCTAAATATTAAGAAATCTAATCATTAAACATCCCGTCCGGCTCCACAAACACGGTTTATTCTTTTGATTAATAGAGAGAAAAGTGCATAATTATATTTCCTCATGTTTTATGTTTCAGTTATTAAACCAGTTGGTCCAGTTTGTTCCAACAAGAAGAGAAAGAACTCAGAACTTCGGTCCCGTGGAGCTTGAAACCCGTGAAGCTACTTTTTATAAGCAGAGAGAAGAAGAGAGGTCGAGTTAGTGGCAGACTTGGTCTTAATGAACGGGACTGGTGGAACTGGTTTAGTGCATCAAGGGTATTTTAACCCAGTTCCACGTGGTTCTATAGTGAGGCCAGTTTAATGTAATCTAGTCCAGTCCGGTCTGATCCGGTCCACTCAAGTCCGGTCCAGTCCGGTCTGATCCTGCCCAGTCCGGTCCAGTCCAGTCTGATCTGGCCCGGTCCGGTCTACGCTGCCACACAGTGGTTGGGCCGGCGGGACATGACGTATCCTCTCCGGCAGACACAGCGGAACGAGCCGTCGGTGTTCACGCAGCGAGCGTTCACACACGGGAAGTCCACGGAGACACTGTCCTCACACTCGTTTACATCTGCAGACACACACACACACACACACACACACACACACACACACACACAGCTGTGAACTTATGGACACAATTACATGAATATCAGAATCTCACGAGGGTTAGTTAGTGAGTGAGAGAGTGGTTTGTTGGGTTAGTTAGTAAGATAGATAGATAGATAGATAGATAGATAGATAGATAGATAGATAGATAGATAGATAGATAGATAGATAGATAGATAGATAGTAAGATAGTTGGTAAGATAGTTAGTTAGATAGTAAGATAATTAGTTAGTAAGATAGTTAGTTAGATAGTTAGTAAGATAGTTAGTTAGTAAGATAGTTAGTTAGATAGTTAGTTAGTTGGTTAGTAAGATAGTTAGTTAGTAAGATAGTTAGTTAGTTAGTAAGATAGTTAGTTGGTAAGATAGTTAGTTAGATAGTAAGATAATTAGTAAGATAGTTAGTAAGATAGTTAGTTAGTAAGATAGTTAGTTAGTAAGATAGTTAGTTAGTAAGATAGTTAGTTGGTTAGTAAGATAGTTAGTTGGTTAGTAAGATAGTTAGTTGGTAAGATAGTTAGTTAGTAAGATAGTTAGTTAGATAGCTAGTTAGTAAGATAATTAGTAAGATAATTAGTTAGATAGTTAGTTAGATAGGTAGTTAGTAAGATAATTAGTTAGTAAGATGTTAGTAAAATAGTTAGTTAGTTAGTTAGTAAGATAATTAGTTAAATAGTTAGATAGTTAGTAAGATAGTTAGTTAGTAAGATGTTAGTAAAATAGTTAGTTAGTTAGTTAGTAAGATAGTTAGTTGGTAAGATAGTTCGTTAGATAGTTAGTTAGTAAGATAGTTAGTTAGTTAGTTAGTTAGTTAGTTAGTTAGTTAGTTAGTTAGATAGTTAGATAGTTAGTAAGATAGTTACTTAGTAAGATGTTAGTAAAATAGTTAGTTAGTTAGTAAGATAGTTAGTTAGTAAGATAATTAGTTAGATAGTTAGTTAGTTAGTAAGATAGTTAGTTAGTAAGATAGTTAGTAAAGAAGTAATAAAGTCAGTTTAGTCATTTTAGTTAGAAAAGGTAAAGAACAGATGTGTATTCTGTCAATATTATGTGGATACCCAGAGTAATTAATAACATTATAATAATAATAATAATAATCTCTGTGTACCTGTACAGGTCATGGAGGTCATGTCCAGCTCGTATCCTTGGTAACAGTCACAGGTGTAACCCTCAGCAACACGAATACACCTGCCGTTCTCACAGCCTTGAAGTATCCCACAATCCTCTGCTGCACTCAGGCCGGCATAGGACTCATAACGCCCTGGAGGAGGAGGAGGAGGAGGAGGAGGAAGGTGAGGAGGAAGAAGAGGAGATGGAGGAGGAAGAGGGTGAGGAGGAGGAGGAAGATGAGGAGGAGATGTAGGAGGAGGAAGAGGAGATCGAGGAGGAAGAAGGTGAGGAGGAGGAAGAAGAGGAGAAAAAGAGGACAAAAGAAGAACAAGAAGAGGCTCAAATAAAAAATATGACATTTGTCAACTGAATATAAAATTATTATTTATAATAATGATAACGATGATAATAAAGATAATAATATTAATAATAATTATAATACTGATAATATTAATGATAATAATAATTCAACACAAATGGACAATCTGCTTGAAGCTCACTCTCATAGACCCTGCTCTGTGCTCCTCCTCCTCTTCCTCCTCCTCCTCCTCCTCCTCCTCCTCCTCCTCCTCCTCCTCCTCCTCCTCCTCCTCTGCTCCTCTCAGTGAAGGGGGGCCCCGGCCTCCACCCCTCCCCCTCCTCCTCCTGGTAAGGGGTCAGGCTGAGAGGAGGACGAGCCCCGAATGCCCTCTCAGCCCGCGGGTCAGGAGGGAGGAGGTAAGACAGGTCTGCTTCAGGGTAGAACCCAGTGCTGAGAGGGAGGGAGGGAGGGAGGGAAAGAGAGGGAGAGAGGGAGGGAGGAGGGAGGAGGGAGGGAGGGAGGGAGAGACATTATTGTTAAAACCTGATTAAGAGTGAAGAGAGTTAAAGTTAAAGTTTTAATAACATCAAAGTGAAAACTTCTTTTATTCTTAAACATTTTCACTATTTTAATTTAAAATGATGACATTGAGAATATTTAACGAGTAAATCAATCAGCAGAAGTTATGTAATTGATTGAACACATTTCTTTGTTGAAATGTTTCTTTAAGAACTTTCTTCACCGTTCATTAAATTTGGAAGTATAATTGGTACGATGACCGTTGAGGAAAAAGAAACAAGAGGACATTTAACAACATCGTCTTCATCTTCATCGTCTCCTGACGGACAAGGGAGTCACCTGAACTCTGGCCTCTGATAGGCTGTCCTCCCTCTCTCCCTCCCCCTGCTGCCCCCTGCTGGGGAGTAGTCGTCATAGTCAGGAGCCCCCGCAGGAGGAAAGGAGTCAGGACTGTAGGGAGGGAAGTACGGAGGAGCTGAGGAGAGAAGGAGAGAGGAGAGAGGAGAGGAGGGGAAGAGAGGAGACAAGGAGTAAAGAGGAGAGAATGACAAAAGGAGAGGAATCAGAGTAAGGAGAGGAAACAAGAGGAGACATCTCAAACAAATACAAGCTAAAGAAAACAACCACGGGGAATTTTGGAGAAATAAAACAATACATTTAATAAGAAAATAAAAAGTAAATAAATACCAGCAACAACATTATGAATGGAGGAATAATGTCACATGACTCACAAGCGCCTCCTCGTCCTGGTCCTGGTCCCGGTCTCACTCCTGGTTCTGGTCCAGGATCAGTGAAGCTCTCCGGAAACAGAGGAGGAAGAAAAGAACTGCAGAGAGCCGAGTAGTCGTCTGCAGAGTCATGATGGAAATATACAAATAACTCTTTAATACACAAGTTTCAGTCAAATATGAAGTAGGAAAAGTATTCAAATAATTTACTTCAGTGGAAGTCCTGCATTTAAACTATTACTTAAAGTTACTACGAGGATGTAGGCTCTCATGTAGTGTTGGTTCTGGTGCCCCCTGTGGACTAAAGTGGTAGTGTTGGTTCTGGTGCCCCCTGTGGACTAAAGTGGTAGTGTTGGTTCTGGCGCCCCCTGTGGACTAAAGTGGTAGTGTTGGTTCTGGTGCCCCCTGTGGACTAAAGTGGTAGTGTTGGTTCTGGCGCCCCCTGTGGACTAAAGTGGTAGTGTTGGTTCTGGCGCCCCCTGTGGACTAAAGTGGTAGTGTTGGTTCTGGCGCCCCCTGTGGACTAAAGTGGTAGTGTTGGTTCTGGCGCCCCCTGTGGACTAAAGTGGTATTGTTGGTTCTGGTGCCCCCTGTGGACTAAAGTGGTAGTGTTGGTTCTGGCGCCCCCTGTGGACTAAAGTGGTAGTGTTGGTTCTGGCGCCCCCTGTGGACTAAAGTGGTAGTGTTGGTTCTGGCGCCCCCTGTGGACTAAAGTGGTATTGTTGGTTCTGGCGCCCCCTTTGGACTAAAGAGGTAGTGTTTGTTCTGGCACCCCTGTGGACTAAAGTGGTAGTGTTGGTTCTGGCGCCCCCTTTGGACTAAAGAGGTAGTGTTTGTTCTGGTGCCCCCTGTGGACTAAAGTGGTAGTGTTGGTTCTGGCGCCCCATGTGGACTAAAGTGGTTGTTGCGTCAAAACAAGTGAGCACGCATGGAAGCAAGGAACTCCAAGCCTGTAGGGGGCAGACAATTAACCAAAACAAAGGTGGAACCAAACAATGCAACCCATGTTTCTGGAGGGACCAAATTGACAAGCACACTCCTTAGCAGGCATGGGTATAAAATGGTTGGCGTTAGATTAGTCGCCCTCTCTGCGCTTCTCTACAACTCAGCTCATGTTCAGCCACAGACGCAACTGGTATGGATTTTATTCAGTTCAACTATTGTTTAAAGCAATCGGTTGGGTACCATTTTCTGTTGATTTTGATCTTTAAACGTAAAGGAAAAGTTTAAGTTAATGGGATGAAAAAATGGAAATACTTGCAAAATGGCAATTTCAGTAGATCTTCGAATTTGATTTGCTTTTGTAATTACTTTATTTGAGAAAGAATGTGTAGTTTGAATTATTGTGTAAAGCATTTTGGTGCAGAATTTAATCTACTCTTTTTGTTTGTTTAAGGTTATCAACCTATTCCCGTTGCCGTTCCTATTCCCATTCCTATTCCTTCAAAAAGAAAAATAAAACCTGTCGAAACGGAACCGAGTTGTCCCTTCGCACTGTTTGGCGTGAACAAGCCGTTTTCAAGTTTGGGCTGAGCTGAAAATACCTAACACCTAGATAACTTGACAGTTGATAACCAGTCATCCAGCGTGGCAGTGAAGACCCCAGGATCAAAGGCCCGAGGGAAAGGAAGCTGTCATCGCAAAGGGAGAATTGACTGGGAAACAATGGCGAAGGAAGCTCTTGGAAAGACAGTGAAGCAGCTAAAGCAAGAGCGGACCTCGGCAAGAACTGCCTTCACCAAGCAAGCCAACTACCTGAGCAGAACGTCAGAAAATCTGACGAAGATGGAACTACAAGAGGAGTTCAAGGAGCTCATGTCACTGGCAAGGAACTTCGGGGGAGCAAATGATGGCTACAGAGCTGGCCTACTGGCTGACCTCGAAGCTCAGACCGATGAGGGTGAGGAAGTAAAGCTCGATGGAGGCAAGCAAGCAGACCTCGACACAGCAATGGAGGAGTGTGATGAAACACGGGATAAGGTCAGAAGGACAGTCCAGAACAACCTCTGGTCCAGGTATGGAGAAAGCGAGGTCGGAGCGGCAATAGAAGATGCAGAGACAGCCGGGGATGAACTTCGGGGAATACCTGTTAACGGCGTGAATAGAGATGGCTATGAGCTAAGGTGGGACGGTGTAAAGAAGCAAATCCAAGGTGCAGCTACAAGCCTAGCAGGGTGGGAGATGTGGATTCCAGTATCACAGAAGGCAGATCTGGAGGGCAGAGTAAAGGAACTAAAAGCTCTAAGCTCCAGCCTTGAAGCAAGGAGGGCCGAATTTCTCACAGCACAAAGAATGGAAGAAGAGGAAAGAAGACGAAGAGCACCACCACTGCCAGTGCCAACTCAGCAATTAGTAGTGAAAATAAGACCAATCAGCCTACCCAAATTCGACGGATTCAAAAGGAATTTCCATCGATGGAGAAAGGACTGGGAGAACCTGCAAAGGCAGGGGGAACCGACCGGCTCAGCGGAGGCAAAGAAGTTCCAACTCCTGGACAGCGTCGGGGAGAGAATTTGCGGAGAACTGCGCCTGTCAACGTACAACACTGCAGAAGAGATGTTCAGAGTGCTGGAAATCAGGTATGGAAACAAGTCTACAATCGCCCTGGAGATAATTGAAGATCTGGAGAAATTTCCTGTACTAAGAGCAAATCAGCCAAGAAAGGTCATGGACATGATTCAAACCATAGAGAAGGCCCTGAGTGATCTCACAGAGCTCGGAAACAGTGGAGCCATAAAGAATCCGCTGGTGATCAGATCCATAGAGAGCAAGCTGCCAGATAACCTGAAGAGAGACTGGCTCGTATTCATGGTCAACCCAAGAAATGGCGTGACACCAGACACTCACTTCGACAGCCTTCTTGCATTCCTGAAAACCCAAGAGGAAGTTCTTGAGAGACTGGAGCAGCTTGATGTAAGGGAAAAGCCTGAAAGAAAACCTACTTACCTGGACAAGAAGTATGCCTCCACAAGGAGGGGAGGATGCATTGTCTGTGGAGATGAAAAGCATCGGGAGAAGATTTTCTTTTGCAAGCGGTTCAAAGAACTGAAGCTTGGCGAGAAGCTGAATGCTGTGGAGAAGTTGGGAGCATGCAAGCGATGCTTAGTCTGTCACGGAGCAGGTGAATACTGTAAAGACACTTACCTGTGCAAGAACAGAGACTGCAATAAAGGGAACTCTTCAGACCACCACTTCTTTCTTTGCTCAAGAGGAGACTTCAAGATGAAGGAATCTGATGGAGGAAAATCCACCTGGAGAAAACAACCACTCACAGAGGAGCAAAGAAACTTGATGTCTGAACTCACCCCAGAAATGGCAGAAAGGTTCAAGAAAGCGTTCACCAACACCACTGCAAGAACCAACTGCGTCGAGAAGGATCAACATGGAGTGGCAGCGTCAAGGACACCCGAGCTACCAGTCATTCTAATGCTGTTAGAGGTAACTGCCAATGCAGGACAGAAGATTGGAACTCTCATTGACTTGGCATCAGACACCAACTACGTCACCCACAGAGCTGCCAGGAGATTGAATCTGCAAAGTGAAAACATCACGCTAGTCGTCCATGGAGTCGGAGGAATGGCGATGAAGGTCAAGACCAAAAGATACTCACTCAGAGTGAGAGTCAAGACACCCACCGGCACGGAGAGAGCTCATGAGCTTACCTGCTATGGCTTGGATGAAATTGCCAAAGTGCGCAGGGTAATCAAACCGGAGCAACTCAAGGAATTCTTCCCAGAAACCGACCTGGAAGACCTCAAAAGACCAAAGCACATCGAGCTACTCATCAGTCACCGGGAGGGAAGACTTGCTCCACAAAGAGTGAAAGTGATTGGAGACCTTGTCCTTTGGGAAAGCCCATTAGGAAAGACAGTGGGAGGAGCACATCCAGACCTCTTTGAAGATGTTGATATAGCTGCGCATACATCTCAAACACACTTTGCACGATCCATGAGAACCTCAGCAGTGAAATATCAAGAAATCCCTGAAGCACCGGAGGCCAAAGCTGAAAGCAAAACCACAGTTGCTGACAAAGAGTTCTTGGACTGGTGGAAATGGGACAGCATCGGAGCAGCCTGCGAGCCAAAGTGTGGGGGATGCCGGTGTGGCAATTGTCAACCAGGAGGCAAGGAAATGACTCTGAAGGAAGAAAAAGAACTGGAGATCATAAGGAAAGGCCTAACCTACATCAAAGCAGATGAACACAGTGATGGACCTCACTGGGACACAAAGTACCCCTGGATTCAAGATCCAAGCTCCCTTCCCAACAACAGGAGTGGAGTGGAAGCCACTTTCTTGCGAACAGAAAAACAACTCAAAAAAGAGCCAGACTGGAGAATGGCATACACAGCTCAAGTCCACGAGATGGTGGAAAGAGGAGCAGCAAAGAAAGTCACCAAAGACCTCACTATAAGCTGGAAAGGACCAGTATGGTATGTCAGCCATTTGGTGGCACCAAATCCGCACTCGCTCACAACACCCGTGCGACTGGTGTGGAACAGCAGCCAAAAGTTTAAAGGGCTCAGCATGAATGACCTTCTGCTGAAGGGGCCTGATGTCCTCAACCCCATCCGAGGTGTACTACTCAGGTTCAGACGAGGTGTCCATGCTGCTCTTGGAGACATCAGGAAGATGTACAATTCTGTGTGGCTAGAAGACCTCGAAATGCACCTCCACAGATTTCTCTGGAGAGACACTGAGGAGGGAGAGATCGAAGAGTATGCCATCACCAGAGTCAACATTGGCGATCGACCAGCAGGGTGCATCGCGCAGCTGGCCATGAGAGAGACAGCAAAGCTGCCCATGTTTGCTCACCTGGAGGAGGAACGGAGGATCCTGGAAGAGGATGCTTATGTCGACGATGTCCTAACGTCCCATAATGACCTGATAAAGCTGGACCAGAACACCAAAGGAGTTGAAGAAATCCTGAAAGCAGGCGGGTTCTTCCTCAAGCCCTGGATCCGGTCAGGCCAAAGTGGGAGGCAGGAGGGTGTGGCAAGAGAAGGAGCAGGAGCAAACAGAACATTCATTCTTCCAAACCAGATGGGGGAAGGAGACAACAAAGCCCTTGGAGTTGGATACCTCGTAGAAGAGGATAAACTTTACCTCAAGACCGCAATCAATTTCTCAAAGAGAAAAAGGAAAATGAGGGTCGGCCAGAATCTCCTTGGTGAAGAGGTGAGAGGGAAAACTCCAAACCCACTGACAAGAAGGCAACTGCTAAGCCAAGTAGCTAGTCTGTATGACCCAATAGGCCTTGTCGCACCTGCCAAACAGAAGGGTGCTATTCTTGTCAGAAAGGCATTTCAGGAAGCTGGAGGCAAATCTTTGACCAGAGACACCTGGGACAAACCTCTGTCCGAAAAGTTGAGGGAAGAAGCCATCCTGCTGTTTGAGGAATACGCACGCCTTAACCAAATCACCTTCCACAGAAGCCTCACACCAGTTGATTGGATTGGAAAACCTTGGGGAGTAACATTCTCTGATGGAAGTGACAAGAGCTATGGAGCGGTGGTGTACTTCAGATGGGAAACTCGGCAAGGCATCCAAGTCAGACTCGCTGAATCCAAAGCAAAGCTAACACCACTGGACCAGAAGGGAGAACCAGTGAAAGCTGAAACCTGTGGCGCAGTCTTTGCAGCAAGACTGAGGAAATACATTGAAAACCACAGCCGACTGGAAATCGAACGATGGCTCCACCTGCTGGACAGTCGGACTGTGCTAGGAGCAATCCAAAGAGACAGCTATGGATATCAAACCTTCTTCGCGAACAGAGTCGGAGAGATCCAGAAATCCACCTCGGTCGAAGACTGGTGGTGGATCCCAGGAAACCTGAACATTGCTGACCTTGTAACAAGAGGCGCAAAACCAGAAGACCTTAAAGAGGATTCTGTGTGGCAGAATGGACCAGGATTTCTGAAGGACCCTGTGGAAGAGTGGCCAAAAAGGACAGCCCAAGAAGTCGCTGTATTTGCCAAAGAGGGCATAGACCAGCTCCAAAGGAAGTCTTTCACAGCAGCACTGACCAGAGCACAGGGGAAAAAGATGGACAAGGACCCAAAGATCCAGTTCCAGAGGCCACCAGCTGGTTCTGCGATGGAAAAAATCCTCGACATCAGGAAGTTCAGCAATTTGACCAAGCTGACCAGAGTAATTGCCTGGGTATGGAGAGCTGTGAAGAAGTGGAAAACACTATTGGCAAAGACCTCAATCTCTCGTAAGCCAAAGTGGGAGAGAATTCCTTCGGCACCAGAGGTAGCGACCCGTGCTAAAGAAGCAGTGCTTACCAATGCAGAATGTGAAGCTGCACTCCGGGATCTGTTCCTGGCGGCTCAAGAAGGTGTAACCTTTCCATCGACCACACTGAACAGACTTGTTGTGTACAAGGAGGGAGACACTGGACTTTTACTCTGGGGAGGAAGGTTCCAAATCTTTAATGAGGAACAAACTGCAGTACCAATTCTACCATATGATGCATGGATATCCACTCTCCTCGCTCAAGAAGCCCACAATGCAAAGGAATGTGGCAGTTGGAGATGTTGTCTGGGTGGCGGACCAAAATGCCCTGAGGGGTCAGTATAGGCTTGCCAGAGTGACCAAGGTCAACGCTGACAAGAAGGGCATCGTCAGAGATGTGCATGTCAGAACTTTTCCAAGTTACCCCGTCCCATCTATGAAGCCTGCTCAAAAGCAGAAGGCAAAGAGACTCTCAACCAAAATCTCAGCTACCATTCTTCACAGGGATGTCCGACGGATCATCGTCCTACTTCCAATTGAAGAACAAAACTGAAGGGAAAAAATTACAACTTAAACCAAACCTGCCCAACACTAAGGTGCGGTGACCTCCTTGGGTTCAAGAACCAGGAGGTCAAGTGGGAGGTGTTGCGTCAAAACAAGTGAGCACGCATGGAAGCAAGGAACTCCAAGCCTGTAGGGGGCAGACAATTAACCAAAACAAAGGTGGAACCAAACAATGCAACCCATGTTTCTGGAGGGACCAAATTGACAAGCACACTCCTTAGCAGGCATGGGTATAAAATGGTTGGCGTTAGATTAGTCGCCCTCTCTGCGCTTCTCTACAACTCAGCTCATGTTCAGCCACAGACGCAACTGGTATGGATTTTATTCAGTTCAACTATTGTTTAAAGCAATCGGTTGGGTACCATTTTCTGTTGATTTTGATCTTTAAACGTAAAGGAAAAGTTTAAGTTAATGGGATGAAAAAATGGAAATACTTGCAAAATGGCAATTTCAGTAGATCTTCGAATTTGATTTGCTTTTGTAATTACTTTATTTGAGAAAGAATGTGTAGTTTGAATTATTGTGTAAAGCATTTTGGTGCAGAATTTAATCTACTCTTTTTGTTTGTTTAAGGTTATCAACCTATTCCCGTTGCCGTTCCTATTCCCATTCCTATTCCTTCAAAAAGAAAAATAAAACCTGTCGAAACGGAACCGAGTTGTCCCTTCGCACTGTTTGGCGTGAACAAGCCGTTTTCAAGTTTGGGCTGAGCTGAAAATACCTAACACCTAGATAACTTGACAGTGGTAGTGTTGGTTCTGGCGCCCCCTTTGGACTAAAGAGGTAGTGTTTGTTCTGGTGCCCCATGTGGACTAAAGTGCCTAACTAATCAACGTACTTATTATTAACTGACCGGCTTACTTGCTAACTTAATTACTAGCTTACTTACTTACAAACCTAGCTACTTAATAACTAACAAATTAACTAGGCAACTAACTAATTAGCTTACTTACTTATGGACTTACTAAATTACTATTTTACGAGCTTACTTCCTTACTTATTTAATTACCTACCTACCTACTTGCTTACGTGCTTACTTCCTTACTTACCTACCTACCTACCTGCTTACTTGATAACTAAATAACTGACTAACTAACCTTCGCGGGAGCCTGACATTCAAATATTTGTATCCATAAGTACACAGCTCTCCTATGAATGTGTGTTTTAGTCACATGACTCGGGTCACATGGTCTTGTGTTTTGGGGAAGGGGTCCTCACCGGAGTCGGTAGGGGGGCACAGGGCACACTCCATGCCCCAGCCCTCCCCATACAGACAGCAGCAGTCCATGAAGGTGACCTGAGCCCCCAGAAGAGGACTCTGACAGACCAGGTCTGCTGTGACGTGCTGCCAGCAGAGAGACAGGTTCTCGTCTGGGGGGAGAAATACTACAGTGTAGAAATACTCTGTCACAAGTACAAGTACAACAGTATCAGCATCCAACTATACTTAAAGTACTTTTTCATAGTGTTAATAAGACGGCCGGTTAGCTTAGCATAAGACTGGTGTTACGGCTGTCGCCGTTGTATGTGTGCTTTTCCCGGTGGTAAAAACAGGTCCACCCGTGGATGGAAGACCTGCCCATTTCCTGGTTCCTGCGGAGCTCTGATCGGCGCATCGGGCTCCCGCCCAACCAATGAGACGCCAGCGTGGGAGGTCAACTTCCTGTTTTAAGGAGACGCCACCGGTGCAACGGGGCCGCCGGTCATTCCCCGTTGACTGGCGTGCCGCTCCCCGCTAATGGGTGTGGGGCGCGTGGTGCACCAGCGTGTGGCTGGGCGAAAAGGAGGAGTGAGGGTAAGAGAAATTACTGACTTGCATCATGTAGTATCTCCCTGTTAGCTACATAGGTGTAGTGGGTGCTGTGCTCCTTGTGTTTTCCTTATAAGAGGCTACTTTAGTTACCTGTATAGGCAGGCCTAGTCCCCCGTTTGGGGGATCTCTTTTTGTTACCTTTGAGTTATTTTCACAGCACCCTCCACCACCCTCCTCTCGTGTGTTTTTGTGTATGTTACCGCCTCTGTTTTGAAATAAATGTACCCTTGTACCCTCAACCATTCTCTGCCTTTATGTTTATGGCTCCCGCACCCCTAGCCCTAAAGGGGGGCCGTAACAGAAGTGTATATATATATATATATATATATATATATATATATATATATATGTATGGATCCATCCATCCATTACATTACATTACATTTAATTTAGCTGACGCTTTTATCCAAAGCGACTTACAATAAGTGCATTCTACGGTTACAAACAAGAATCAGAACAACAAGAATCAAGAAGGTACAATTTCGTCAAAGGTTCAACTACAAAGTGCTATCAGTAAGAGCCATTTCAATGCTACTTAAGTGCTACATCCTTTATTCAAGGTTTAGTCGGAAAAGATGTGTTTTTAGTTTGCGACGGAAGATGTAGAGACTTTCTGCTGTCCTGATGTCAATGGGGAGCTCATTCCACCATCGAGGAGCCAGGACAGAGAACAGTCGAGACTTTGTGGAGTGTTTAGCTCTCAGTGACGGAGCTACAAGGTGATTGGCAGAAGCCGAGCGGAGCGCCCGAGCTGGGGTGTAAGGTTTCACCATGTCCTGGATGTAGACTGGACCAGATCTGTTCGTAGCACGATACGCCAGTACCAATGTTTTGAAGCGGATGCGAGCGGCCACCGGTAACCAGTGAAGGTCGCGGAGGAGCGGAGTAGTGTGGGTGAATTTCGGGAGGTTAAAGACCAGTCGAGCTGCTGCATTCTGGATGAGCTGCAAAGGTCGGATGGAACCAGCAGGTAGACCCGCCAGGAGGGAGTTACAGTAGTCTAGACGCGAGATGACCAGAGCCTGGACGAGAACCTGTGCCGCCTTCTGGGTGAGAAGTGGACGTATTCTCCTGATGTTGTGCAGCATGAACCTACAGGAACGAGTTGTTGCGGTAATGTTGGCAGTCAGGGAGAGTTGACTGTCAAGGGTCACACCGAGGTTCCTGGCAGTCGGGGTCGGGGCCAAGACTGAGTTGTTGAAAGTAATCGTCAGGTCGTGAGTGGGAGAGACTTTTCCTGGAAGGAAAAGTAATTCCGTCTTGTCAGGGTTAATCTTCAAGTGATGTGCGGACATCCATTGTGAGATGTCAGTCAGACAGGCCGAGAGTCGTGCTGCTACCCGTGTTTCCGATTTGGGAAACGAGAGGATCAGTTGGGTGTCGTCAGCATAGCTATGGTAGGAAAAGCCATGTGAGCGAATGACGGAGACAAGAGAGTTGGTGTACAGGGAGAAGAGGAGAGGACCGAGGACGGAGCCTTGAGGGACCCCAGTAGTGAGAGGACGAGGCTCAGACACAGATCCTCTCCAGGTTACCCGGTAGGTCCGATCACTGAGGTAGGATGAGAGGAGGGAGAGCGCAGTGCCTGAGATACCCAGGTCCTGGAGGGAGGAGATGAGGATCTGGTGGTTCACTGTGTCAAAGGCAGCAGAAAGGTCCAGAAGGATAAGGACAGAGGAGAGAGAGGCTTCTCTTGCAGTGTGAAGCTGCTCTGAGACAGCAAGGAGGGCAGTCTCTGTTTAGTGGCCTGCCTTGAATCCAGACTGGTGAGGGTCCAGAAGGTTGTTCTGATGGAGGAAGGAGGAGACTTGATTGAAGATAGCTCGCTCCAGGGTTTTAGAAAGAAAGGGAAGGAGAGAGACAGGTCTGTAGTTGTTGACTTCTGACGGGTTGAGAGTGGGTTTCTTCAGGAGAGGGTTAACTCTTGCCTCCTTCAGAGAGTTAGGGAAACAACCAGTTGAGAGGGAGGTGTTAATAAGATGGGTGAGAAAGGGGAGAAGGTCAGGAGCAATAGACTGGAGGATGTGAGATGGGATGGGGTCAAGGGGGCAGGTGGTTGGGCGGGAAGAGGTTACCAAGGTAAGAACTTGATTCATCCATTGATCCATTTTCATCCGCTTGATGTGGGGTCGGGTCTCGGTGGCAGCAGGTCCAGCAGGCTGATCCAGACTTCCCTCTTACCCTCAACTCATTCTCGAGGATCCCGAGGCATTCCTAGACCAGCTGGAAGGTATAATCCCACCAGCGTGTCCTGGGTCTTCCCCGGGGCCTCCTACCAGTTGGACGTGCCTGGAAAACCTTTAATGCGAGGCGTCCAGGTGGTGCCATCCTAACTAGATGCCCGAACCACCACAGCTGACTCCAGTGATACTTGAACTCCTTTGCTTGGGGTAGGCACTCTGTCCACACCTGGAGGGCGCAATCCACCGGTTTCTGGCAGAGCCATGAAAGTCCCGAACAGGACAGACGAGGGCAGCCCTGGCGGAGTCCAACACCCACCGGGAACGTGTCTGACCTATTATCGAGGATAATTACACCGCTCCTACTGCAGGAGTACAGAGACCGGATGGGGATAGGTGGCACCGCAACAGGTCCGGCACCCCGTAAACCCAGTCGAAAGCCTTCTCCAAGTCTACAGAGCACATGTAGACTGGTTGGGCACACTCCAAGGACCCCTACAGTAGTCTTTAAGGGTGAAGAGCTGGTCCACTGGTCGCACTGTTCATCTTGAATCTGAGGTTCGACGAACACTCTCCGTTCCCTTTTCTTGAAGATGGGAATTCCCCCGGTCTGCCAGTCCACGGGCACTGTGCTCGTTCCCATGCAACATTGAAGTCAGCCAAGATAGTCCAATAATGTCCAGCACCTTCAGCATCTCAGGGCGGATCTCATCCCACCAAGGAGCTTTTTGACTACCTTAGTGGCCTCTGCCAGGGATATGGGTTCATCCACCCTCAAGTCTTCAGGTGCTGTCACCTCTTCAGGGGACATGTTGACCGGGTTTAGGAGTTCCTTAAGAGCTCTTTATACCGCCTGACGATATCCTCTGTCTGGGTCAGCAGCCCCCCTCCCCCGCTGATAACACCCTAGGGAAGGCCCTGCTTTCCCTTCCTGAGTCGTCGAATGGTTTGCCAGAACCTCCTTGAGGCCAACCGAAAGTCCTTCTCCATGGCCTCCCTGAATTCCTCCTATGCCCAAGTTTTAGCATCCAGGACCTGCGCCCACCATCTGGACTGCCAGTACCCCTCAGCTGCTTCAGGAGACCCCTGGGCCAACCAAGCCCGAAAGGCCTCCTTCTTCAGCTTGACGGCTTCCCTCACCCCTGGTGTCCACCACCGGGTTCTCGGGTTGGCGCCACGGCACCAATGACCTTCGGACCACAGCTCCTAGCGGCCGCGTCCACAATAGAGGCTTTGAACATGATCCACTCAGATTCCATGTCCCCAACCTCCTTCGGGATGTGTGAGAAGTCCTTCCGGAGGTGGAAGACCGGTTGAAGACAGGACTCCCACTTCCAGGACCCCTCCCACCGATTCCAACTCCAAGAAAAACTCCCACCGACTGCAAGAAGGCCAGATACTCTGAGTCTTACTCCCCACAACCCGTAGGCGCAGGGAGGCGACCCTCTTGTTCTCTGGGGAAAACTCCAACACGGCGGCGCTCATCCGGGGACTCGATCCCCACTCCCGCCCAGCGTCTCTCACCCCGGGCAACTCCAGAAAAGAACAAAGTCCAACCCTTGAGTTGGGTTCCAGAGCCAGTCCTGTGCGGGGAGGTGAGCCCAACTATATCTAGCTGGTACCGCTCCACCTCCCACACCAGCTCTGGCTCCTTCCACAAGACAGCAATGAAACTTTTAGGTTTCTGAAAAAAGATGCGAAAAACTGGTGGAGAGATGAGGAGGAGCCGGAGGAAGAGAAAGAAGCGGAAGAGGGGCGACTGTGGGTCAGTGGTTAGCAGGTCTGTCTTTCAACCAGAGGATCAGTGGTTCGATCCCCCGCTAGGCCATGTCGTTGTGTCCTTGAGCAAGACACTTAACCCTCATTGCTCACCGTTGCTGTGTCTACTGTATAGCATGTAAGTCACTTTGGATAAAAGCCTCAGATAAATGAAATGTAATCAAGAGGAGGAGGAAGAGGAGCATCAGGAGGAAGAGGGGGCGGGGTCTTACCCACAGTGAGGTGGGAGGAGTTGACACAGTTGCGTTGCGTGTCGTCGAGCACCAGAGGAAGAGGACAGCTGCAGTAATATGAACCCACTGTGTTCACACAGACTCCTCCCACACAGGACTCCTCCTCACACTCATCGTGGTCTGAGAGAGTCAGGCAGGAGGATAGAGAGAGAGACAGGAGGACAGACAGACAGTTATTTCACCTCAATAGTTCGTAACTTAGACATTTAGGATCCAGTAATTGTTATATGTGTGTGTGTGTGTCTGTGTGTGTGCGTACCAACACACTCCAGCAGCGTGCTGTTGTACACGTATCCACTGGAGCAGTAGCAGTTGTATCCGGGGATGTTGTTGACACACACTCCGTTCTTACACACCTCTGGATGGAAGCGCTTACACTCGTCCACATCTGAAGCGATTAATACATTAACGTGTCATCACTGTAATATTACAGGCTCAATAAAGTTTTATCTTCATCTGATACAAAGTAACTAAAGCAGTACACGTACAATATTTCCCTCTGAGTATTCAGTAGTAGTAGTACTTGTACCTGTGTAGCTGAAGGCTCCAGCCGCACTGGTCAGGTATCCTCTCCCACTGGGACAGAGAGACAGGAACTGGGCTACACACACACACACACACACACACACACACACACACACACACACACACACACACACACACACACACACACACACAAATAAGCTTCACAGCTGTGGTACTCACCTGTACTGACTACCTGTCTCACCTGTACTGACTACCTGTCTCACCTGTACTGATTACCTGTCTCACCTGTACTGACTGCCTGTCTCACCTGAGTCCGTGGGGGGGCAGCCATGGTACTGACTACCTGTCTCACCTGTACTGACTACCTGTCTCACCTGTACTGACTGCCTGTCTCACCTGTACTGACTACCTGTCTCACCTGTACTGACTACCTGTCTCACCTGTACTGATTACCTGTCTCACCTGTACTGACTACCTGTCTCACCTGTACTGACTACCTGTTTCACCTGAGTCCGTGTGGGGGCAGCCGTGGTACTGACTACCTGTCTCACCTGAGTCCGTGGGTGGGCAGCTGTGGTACTGGCTACCTGTCTCACCTGTACTGATTACCTGTCTCACCTGTACTGACTACCTGTCTCACCTGTACTGACTACCTGTCTCACCTGAGTCCGTGGGGGGGCAGCCGTGGTACTGGCAGCCCAGCCCCCACCCCTCCCCCACCGTGCAGCAGCACTCCTGCTGGCTGGTGTTGGTGGCCAGCAGGCTGCAGGTTCCCGTCTCCGCCAGGTTGTAGTAGCACTCCCTCTGCTCACCTGGACGCGCCGCGGGGAGGGGGGGCAGCACCGGGGCTAAGTCCACCATACTGACATGGAAGGAGGAGGAGGAGGAGCCTGTCTCCGCTGCAAGAACAAGATGATGAAGAACGTATTTACAGTTTATTCTCTGACTTCATTTCAAGAAAGAATCAAGAAGAAAGAAACCAACAACCATCTGGTGATTATCAGAGAGGAGGTTGTTCCTCTCTCCTCTTTCCTCTCTCCTCCTCATCTCCTCTTTCCTCTCTCCTCTCCTCATCTTTCCTTTCCTCCTCTTTCCTCTCTCCTCCTCTCTACTATCTCCTCTCTCCTCATCTCCTCTCCTGCTTCCTCCTCCTGAAGCGTGATGTTTTTTACATTGATACTAAAACATAAATGCCCATGTATTTGTACACAGGGTGGTTGTACTTGTACACAGGGTGGTTGTACTTGTACACAGGGGTGGTTGTACTTGTACACGGGGTGGTTGTACTTGTACACTACCTCGTGGTCCCGTGTTGACGCACCGTCTGCTGCCGGGATCGAACTCGTGACCCGGCCGGTCACACTCACACATGAAGGAACCCTCCACGTTCTCACAGCGAGCGGCGCCGCACACGCCGGGCAGAGACACGCACTCGTCCTCGTCTGAGGAGAGACGGGGAGACATTACCCACAATGCACCTCTCTGTGCTCCCATGTCCCCTGGAGCGCCACTGCACCGACTCGAGTGACATCACTGGAGGCACTTAACACCACCGCTGAAGCCCAACGCAGGAGAACACCTGAGGCCCAGGTGAGGCGGACACGTACCCTCACAGGACCGCCCATCGGGGGCGGAGCTAAAGCCCTGGTCACACACACACAGGTACGTCCCTAGGAGGTTCTGGCAGAAGGCGTGGCCTCCACACAGCGTCTGATTGGTGCACTCGTCCACATCTGAGGGGCAGAGAGGGAAGGTACTAATACACACTGGGAAGTACTGTTTACTGTGGTGAAGGTACTAATACACACTGAGAAGTACTGTTTAATGTGGTGAAGATACTAATACACACTGGGAAGTACTGTTTATTGTGATGAACAACATTTTCTGCTGCAGTACTTACATCGACTCAAGTCCTCCGTCTGTTTCGCATTAAAAGTCTTTTCACATTAAAAGTCTAGTCACATTAAAAGTCTAGTCACATTAAAAGTCTTTTCACATTAAAAGTCTTGTCAAATAAAAAGTATTTTCACATTAAAAGTATTTTCATATTAAAAGTTTTGTCACATTAAAAGTATTGTCACATTAAAAGTATTGTCACATTAAAAGTCTTGTCACATTAAAAGGCTTTTCACATTAAAAGTCTTGTCACATTAAAAGTCTTTTCACATTAAAATTCATGTCACATTAAAAGTATTGTTACAATAAAAGTCACCTCTCTAAAGGGCTTTCATTTCACACTCACCTTCACAGTGGCCGGTCGGCGTCACCTGGAGGCCTCGCTCACAGGAAGTGATGCAGCGGAACGAGCCAATCGTGTTCTCACAGCGCTGAGACGCACACACCGAGCCGCCAGAGCGCACACACTCGTCCACGTCTGAGGGAGAGGGAGAGAGAGAGAGAGAGAGAGAGAGAGAGAGAGAGAGAGAGAGAGAGAGAGAGAGAGAGAGAGAGAGAGAGAGAGAGAGAGAGAGAGAGAGAGAGAGAGAGAGAGAGGTTTGTTACTGTCTGTCGGCTGCATTCTGTGTCAATAAAGATGGTTTGAATGGTTAAACCATCCCGTCAGGCCGGGAGGAGTGTGTGTGTGTGTGTACCGAGACAGGCGGTCCTCTCTGGGTTGCTGGTGAAGCCGGGTTGACATTGGCACTGGAAGGAGCCTTCAGTGTTCACACAGCGGCCGTCCACACACACACCCGACTTCACACACTCGTCCACATCTACACACAGAGAGACTGTCAGTGCATGGAACACACACACACACACACACACACACACACACACACACACACACGATGTGGTCATCATGAGGACGGCCAGAGATGACATCACCGTTACATCAGTGTTTAAAACAGAACCAGACGAACAGAACAAAGAGTTCTGTGTTTCTAACTGAAAGCATTGTCTTAGACAGAACCACACACATCAGAACACGAACATCAGAACCACACACATCAGAACCACGAACATCAGAACCACACACATCAGAACCACGAACATCAGAACCACACATATCAGAACCACGAACATCAGAACCACACACATCAGAACCACGAACATCAGAACCACACACATCAGAACCACACACATCAGAACCACAAACATCAGAACCACGAACATCAGAACCACGAACATCAGAACCACACACATCAGAACCACACACATCAGAACCACAAACATCAGAACCACGAACATCAGAACCACACACATCAGAACCACGAATATCAGAACCACGAACATCAGAACCACACACATCAGAAGCACGAATATCAGAACCACGAATATCAGAACCACGAACATCGGAACCACAAACATCAGAACCAAGAACATCAGAACCAAGAACATCAGAACCACAAACATCAGAACCAAGAACATCAGAACCACAAACATCAGAACCACACACATCAGAACCACACACATCAGAACAGAGAACATCAGAACCAAGAACATCAGAACCACAAATATTCGCATCAGAACCATAGAGAACCCTCAGAGGTCCACAGTGTTCTCTGTTTTCAGAACTTGAACTCGGTTCTGACTCACCGGTGCAGGCGGTTCTGTTGTCGCTCAGAGTGAATCCCTGAGAACACACACACGTGTAGGATCCTGCTGAGTTCACACACTCTCCTCTGTTGAAGCAGAAGTCTCCCTCCAGACACTCGTTAATGTCTGAGGACACACACACACACACACGCACGCACACGCACACACACACACGCACACACGCACGCGCATGCACACGCACGCACATGCACGCACACGCACACACACACACACTTTGTTTAACAGACTTCTGAACAATTATGAAATATTAAAGCACTCTGATTCAGGAAGTGGACATCACTCACCTCGGCACTGTCGCCCCAGGCCGGAGGTTCGATACCCGGGCGGACAGTCACACGTGAACGAGCCAACGGTGTTCACACACACACGCTCTGCCTCGCACGCCCCGGCGCTGGCACACTCGTCAACGTCTGCAGGAGAGAGAGGACGTTAGCTAGCTAGTTAGTTAGTTAGTTAGCTAACTAGCTAGTTATCTATTTAGCTAGTTAGGTCTTCATGGTACAATCACAGAAGACCCTTTCTACAGGTTTTGTGTGAACAGTGGGGGGGTTGATGATGAAAGCTTGTGTGTGTGTGTCTGTGTGTGTGTATGTGTGTGTGTGTGTGTATATGTGTGTGTCTGTGTGTATATATGTGTCTGTGTGTGTGTCTGTGTGTATATGTGTGTGTCTGTGTGTATGTGTGTGTGTGTACCTGCACACAGCCCGTCCACACTGAGGTGTCCCTGCTCACAGTCCACACAGCTGTAGGATCCTTCAGTGTTCACACACTGCTGACCAGGACAAGACTCGCTGTCCTCACACTCATTCACATCTACAAGACAACCAGGGGACTCAGGAACCAGAGGGCTTCACATGGGAATTACAATGCACATATATTTATATATATATGTGTGTGTGTGTGTGTGTGTGTGT
>CM042220.1:28188906-28191406 GCA_023566465.1 Cottus gobio | reverse complement strand
CAGGTCGTAGACAGGTCATAAACAGGTCGTAGACAGGTCATAAACAGGTCGTGCACAGGTCTGCACAGGTCTGCACAGGTCTGCCGAAGTCTGCACAGGTCTGCACAGGTCTGCACAGGTCTGCCGAAGTCTGCACAGGTCATAAACAGGTCGTAGACAGGTCATAAACAGGTCGTAGACAGGTCATAAACAGGTCGTGCACAGGTCATATACAGGTCGTAGACAGGTCATAAACAGGTCTGCACAGGTCTGCCGAAGTCTAGACAGGTCATAAACAGGTCGTAGACAGGTCATAAACAGGTCTGCACAGGTCTGCACAGGTCATAAACAGGTCTGCACAGCTCATAAACAGGTCGTAGACAGGTCATAAACAGGTCGTGCACAGGTCATAAACAGGTCGTAGACAGGTCATAAACAGGTCGTGCACAGGTCATAAACAGGTCGTAGACAGGTCATAAACAGGTCTGCACAGGTCATAAACAGGTCGTAGACAGGTCATAAACAGGTCTGCACAGGTCTGCCGAAGTCTAGACAGGTCATAAACAGGTCGTAGACAGGTCATAAACAGGTCTGCACAGGTCTGCACAGGTCGTAGACAGGTCATAAACAGGTCGTGCACAGGTCATAAACAGGTCGTAGACAGGTCATAAACAGGTCGTGCACAGGTCATAAACAGGTCGTAGACAGGTCATAAACAGGTTTGCACAGGTCATAAACAGGTCGTAGACAGGTCATAAACAGGTCGTAGACAGGTCGTGCACAGGTCATAAACAGGTCGTAGACAGGTCATAAACAGGTCGTGCACAGGTCATAAACAGGTCGTAGACAGGTCATAAACAGGTCGTAGACAGGTCATAAACAGGTCGTGCACAGGTCATAAACAGGTCGTAGACAGGTCATAAACAGGTCTGCACAGGTCTGCCGAAGTCTAGACAGGTCATAAACAGGTCGTAGACAGGTCATAAACAGGTCTGCACAGGTCATAAACAGGTCGTAGACAGGTCATAAACAGGTCGTGCACAGGTCATAAACAGGTCGTAGACAGGTCATAAACAGGTCGTGCACAGGTCATAAACAGGTCGTAGACAGGTCATAAACAGGTCGTGCACAGGTCATAAACAGGTCGTAGACAGGTCATAAACAGGTCGTGCACAGGTCATAAACAGGTCGTAGACAGGTCATAAACAGGTCGTGCACAGGGCCGGCTGGTCCCGTCACCAACCTGAACCAAAGTAGGGGCACCGCTGGCACTCGGGCCCCCAAGCTTTGCCCACTCGGCTGCAGCAGCAGATCTGCTTGGTGATGTTCCGGAGGATGGGCAGCGAGCAGGAGGACGGACCCAGACCCCAACCCAGGACCCGGTGACACTGGCCCTTCTCCTGGGAGATCACACTCTGGGCTGAGGAAGAGGAGGAGGAGGAGGAAGAGGAGCACAGGTTACAACCCTCGACACACTCGTCTGGGAGTCTGAACAGACCTGAAGCCGAGCGGCATGCAGAAATCACTTCACGCTGCTGTGTTCACATCCACAAAGAAACATTGACACGGCCTCGACCGTGACTCTGACATCACAGCCCCGCCCACAAACCTCCCTGTGCTCTGATTGGACAAGAGGAAAAGACAGCGGGTCCACGAAGCGTCTTTGTAAAGAAAAAGGCATGCGTGGACATCGAGGATCAGAGTTTTCACAGAGGTCAAACACCTGACCAGCTGACTGGTACACACAGTACACACACAGTACACACACAGTACACACAAAGTACACACAGTACACACATCATCAATACACACGCCACCGCAAGCATTTCCAGACAGTTTGGAAGCAACAGACACGTCGTCGGGTTTAATAATCAGCTTTATGATTTTGTCATTGGGGCGACTGTGGGGCGACTGTGGCTCAGTGGTTAGCAAGTCGGTCTTTCAATCAGAAGGTCGGTGGTTCGATCCCCGGCTCCGGCAGTCCGTGTCGTTGTGTCCTTGAGCAAGACACTTAACCCTCATTGCTCACCGTTGCTGTGTCTACGGTCTACTGTACACTGTATATCATGTAAGTCGCTTTGGATAAAAGCGTCAGCTAAATGAAATGTAATGTAATGTAATGTAATGTCATTGGTTACCAAGCAGACCAGCATCCTCTTCCTCCTCTTCCTCATCTTCCTCCTCCTCTTCCTCAACTCTCTTCCTCCTCCTCCTCAGCAGAGCACCAGCCCGGCTTCCTGAACCATCTGAGTTTAACTGAGCTTGAGTTTAAGTAAATAATAATATTTATTGTTGTCTTCAACCTTCAGCTCTGATGTTTATTTTCTGTTCTCACTTTCATCTAATTGTTGGAGTGAACCAAACACTTCCTGTAGCAGCCTTTTCAAATTAAAATCTTTCCATTGGCTTCTAGTGTGAAGCATTACACATTTATATTTTTATAAGCGCCTGATTTATTCAAGTTCATCGAGTCAAAATCAATAATATCAGAAGATTATTGACGATCGAATTCTTTCAGAGT
>CM042220.1:28173906-28186406 GCA_023566465.1 Cottus gobio | reverse complement strand
CACACTTATTAAACATGATATTACATGTTCAGACCAGGCGTGAACCTTCTGTAAAGTGTATGCGTCATGTGTTAAAGCTGCATTCTCTCTCCTGATCACCAGGGGGCGACTCCTCTGGTTGTATAGAAGTCTATGCTTCATGTGTTAAAGCTGCATTCTCTCTGCTGACCACCAGGGGGCGACTCCTCTGGTTGTATAGAAGTCTATGCTTCATGTGTTAAAGCTGCATTCTCTCTGCTGACCACCAGGGGGTGACTCCTCTGGTTGTATAGAAGTCTATGCTTCATGTGTTAAAGCTGCATTCTCTCTGCTGACCACCAGGGGGCGACTCCTCTGGTTGTATAGAAGTCTTTTCTTCATGTGTTAAAGCTGCATTCTCTCTCCTGACCACCAGGGGGAGACTCCTCTGGTTGTATAGAAGTCTATGCTTCATGTGTTAAAGCTGCATTCTCTCTGCTGACCACCAGGGGGCGACTCCTCTGGTTGTATAGAAGTCTTTTCTTCATGTGTTAAAGCTGCATTCTCTCTCCTGACCACCAGGGGGCGACTCCTCTGGTTGTATAGAAGTCTATGCTTCATGTGTTAAAGCTGCATTCTCTCTCCTGATCACCAGGGGGCGACTCCTCTGGTTGTATAGAAGTCTTTTCTTCATGTGTTATAGCTACATTCTCTCTACTGACCACCAGGGGGCGACTACTGCGGTTGTATAGAAGCACTACTATGCTATAAATAACAGACCCTTGTATAAATAACAGCAGATCCAAACACCAACAACAACATGCTGTTGGGGTCAAAGGTCAGAGTCACCTCCAGACGTGCCCGTCTCCTGGTTGTGACTCAGGGGAAGGAGGAACTCAGACTGGGTCAGCTCCTGATTGGCCACCAAGGCGGAGTGCACCGCCGGCTTGACGATCTCATTGGTGGAGCCGGAGGAGGTCGATGTGGGGGGGGGCACGGGGGCCAAAGGGATCTGGCAGAACTTCCCACTGAAGTTGGGCGGACAGAGACAGCGGTCCTTCTGCAGGCAGACGCCTCCATTCTTACAGAGCAGAGGACAGAGGACTGCAGGAGACACAACAAAGACCTGGTCAGACCGCCATCTTTGTTTGGATCGTTGTAGAGAAGGAGACCAGGGGTTAGCTGGTGAAGGGTAAAGGTAGGGAGCAGGGGTTAGCAGGTGAAGTTACATAAAGTTAAGGCCATTTAACACCTGAAGTTAAGGCCCTTTAACACCTGAAGTTAAGGCCCTTTAACACCGGAAGTTAAGGACCTTAAACACCAGAAGTTAAGGCCCTTTAACACCAGAAGTTAAGGTCCTTTACACCTGAAGGCCCGAAGCAAAGTCAGACTGGTCTCAACCAATCGTTGCTTTTCCTAAAAAAAATAATAATCTTTTCTTAAATCTGACGAGGTATTTTGAACATCAATCCACTACAAATTACAAAGAATTACAACTTGTGTTTTTTTATAACTAAAAATGAACAGTTTAAAAACATCTTTGACACATTCATGGCTCAATAGTTAAAATTGCACAATGTTTCTTAAAATGTTGCCAAAATTACATCGTTTATCACAGCCAAAATCATCGGATTTACTACTTTCCGATGGAAATTGAACACATCATGTGAAAAATGCTCAAGAGCAAGAAACAAAATAAAATCTTATGATTGTTTATTTCATAAATAAACACTGTTTATTTATGTATTCTACATTCTACAGAGTTCAGCTGTTATGTATTCTACATAAATAAACCGTTTAAAGTAATCAGATTCTGTAAATAAAAACTTAAATTATTTCCAGAGAGGAGCAGGACTTTAATTTTGAAGAGAAAATTATGACACAGTCACAACACATTCATACCAGTATGTAACAGGCTCCATCACACACACACACACACACACACACACACACACACACACACACACACACACACACACACACACACCATGTTTACCGTTGGTCTGGAAAAACTCGTCGCCTGTTTCACTACAATCCCTCTCGCTCATTCAGCTGTTACACAGATGCATTCTGGGACAGGTGGTGGCGGCGGACCCGGCGCCAACAGAACCAGACAGCCACTTCCTCACTTCCTGTCAGACGCCACGGCCGCATTGTTACCCAGAGTTCAGCTGTTCTCTGTTGATTCTTTCTCTATATATATTAATCCATCCTGGTGCAATATTTTGTAATATTTTGTAATTTGTATATTCAATATTCTACTGTACGTTCAATTTCTTCTTTACTGTTTATTTTAAAAAAAATGTTTATTATGTTTATTACTGTTTATTTATATTACTTGATTTCTTTTATCTTTACGTACTGAGCAATGCTGCTGTAATCCTGTAATTTCCCCACTGCGGAACTAATAAAGGATTATCTTATCTTATCTTATTTGTTTTCTTTGTATTATTGTTAAATACAAGTTTTCTCTTGTGATGTTGATGTTTACTACTTGTGTCTGATTGTCATTGATTCATCATCTCTGGAAACTAATTTGCCGTCTTGTGTACATTGTTTTGTGCTAAAATTTAAAAAAAAAGTGTGACTTTGAGGAGCAGCAGGAGAATATTTCTGCTAGAAGACGGTGACAGGAGGCGGAGCCAACAACGCCTTTAATCACTGACAGTTTAAAGATTTAAGAACTTCTTGTGTTGCTGCTCAGGTAATACTATTTGTTTAAAAGAACAATACAGAAAATGTGGATTAAAAAAAAAGTATAAATATTTTATATATATATATATATATATATATATGTATGTATGTATGTATGTATGTATGTATGTATATACATATATATGTACAAAAGAAACTATAATAGTACTCGTATTGATAGAATCTCTTTCCAGGCTGAACCTCTGCTGCTCCAAATGAAAGTATTCTAATAAAGTACGTCGGCACTATTGCTTAACTTTCAAAGCAGAATTTTTACTAGTTTTTAAAGTGCTTTTACATTTCTGTCTTTCTGTACTTTGACTAAAGTAAAAGATCCGAGTGCTTCTTGCTGTGAACACAGTGACCTCACCATCATCAGGACTCCGCCCACAGATGGACTGCATCAACACTCACACAGAGGTCTCTGGAGGTAACGGAGGCCCAACGGAGAGAAAACAGAGCAGTGGGGGGAACGAGTGCCGAGTCATAAACAAGGAGAGATTACAGAGAACAGATGATACAAACACACGAAATAATAAACAGAAGAGAACCAGAACCCTGTGGCTCAACACAACATCTGACATCAGCCTATAAAGCAGCTGATGTTAACATGTGAACAACCAGCTGCTTGTTTCCACATCCAGCAGTTACAGATCCACAGGAGGGTTCATCAGTCCTGGGTTCTCTCTCTTTTAGCTCCGTTTTGGGTCTCCAACACCTCCTGATGTCATTATCTGTGTGTAAGATATCCTCTGGTTGTATAGAAGTCTATGCTTCATGTGTTAAAGCTGCATCATCTCTCCTGACCACCAGGGGGCGACTCCTCTGGTTGTATAGAAGTCTATGCTTCATGTGTTAAAGCTGCATCCTCTCTCCTGACCACCAGGGGGCGACTCCTCTGGTTGTATAGAAGTCTATGCTTCATGTGTTAAAGCTGCATTCTCTCTCCTGACCACCAGGGGGCAACTCCTCTGGTTGTATAGAAGTCTATGCTTCATGTGTTAAAGCTGCATCCTCTCTCCTGACCACCAGGGGGCGACTCCTCTGGTTGTATAGAAGTCTATGCTTCATCTGTTAAAGCTGCATTCTCTCTCCTGACCACCAGGGGCGACTCCTCTGGTTGTATAGAAGTCTATGCTTCATGTGTTAAAGCTGCATCCTCTCTCCTGACCACCAGGGGGCGACTCCTCTGGTTGTATAGAAGCCTATGCTTCATGTGTTAAAGCTGCATTCTCTCTCCTGACCACCAGGGGGCAACTCCTCTGGTTGTATAGAAGTCTATATAAATGACTCTACTTCTCTCTTGATGTATTCCCTCAGTAAACATTGTAAACATGAGAACAGACTATAAAACAGGGGATGCTTTAGGTCGCCACCTACTGGCCAAGCGAGCAACTGGAGTCATTTTGCGTTAGTAAATATCCATTTAATAAAATATCCATATATGTGTAAACAGGCCTCAATGACTGAAGTGTTCTTACGATGCGAGCAAAGCATCTCTGTTGTTGACATGTTTATTGATTATTGATTGTTTCATGTTTACTTCAGGTGACAATAGAACCGTATTGAGACTCCTCTCTGGTTCATCGTGTGTGTGTGTGTGTGTGTGAATGATAAATGAAAGCCACATGTCAGTGTTTCTCCTCCCTCTCTTGTTCCTCTCGGTTTCTCTTTCAACTGAAGGACAGTTTTTCACCCGAAACCCAGAAAGTCAAAAGTCTGCTCTTCATCAGCTGACTGTCCAGCTGGTTGATGAAGACCTGTAACCGTCACCTTCATCTCATTTAATCGCTTTAACTTCTCACTAAATGTTGTTCTCTCTGGTTCTCTGCAGGTCAGTTTCCATAGAAAAGAAGGAATGAAAGATGCATCTGGGATCAGTTGGGACTCCACTGAGCTTCAGATATCAAGCAGCTGCAGGTCACATGACGCAGCTGGAGCCTTCAGGATCCGCTTCAGGGTCTTCAGGGTCCGCTTCGGAGTCTTCAGGGTCCGCTTCAGGGTCCGCTCGGTGTGCGTTGACAGTTTGTGTTCTGAGGTTCGGGGGAACTGGCAGCTGTTGGTGTTGTGGTGGAAATAAACTTTCATGGATGATGATGCTTACAGAGACAATAAGGACTGTGATTGGTCGGCTTGTTGGTGGGAAGAGAACGTGAAATAATCTGATCACCATATCTAAGAGAGACATTTTCACTAGACTTCTATACAACCAGAGGAGTCGCCACTGGTGGTCAGGAGAGAGAATGCAGCTTTAACACATGAAGCATAGACTTCTATACAACCAGAGGAGTCGCCCCCTGGTGGTCAAGAGAGAATGCAGCTTTAACACATGAAGCATAGACTTCTATACAACCAGAGGAGTCGTCCCCTGGTGGTCAGGAGAGAGAATGCAGCTTTAACACATGAAGCATAGACTTCTATACAACCAGAGGAGTCGCTCCCTGGTGGTCAGGAGAGAGAATGCAGCTTTAACACATGAAGCATAGACTTCTATACAACCAGAGTATAGGTCGTAGGTTGCCACCGATCTGAGTGTGTTTGTGTGTCTATGTGCGTATGTGTGTGTGCGTATGTGTGTGTGTGTGTGTGTGTGTGTGTGTGTGTGTGCGTATGTGTGTGTGTGTGTGTGTGTGTGTGAGACAGACTCCGCTGCTTTACATCTCCTGTCAGCTGAACATTACCAACAATCACCGTTTTCTTTGGACCGTGCAGTGCGATGACATCATGAGCACGACACACCCGTCCTCACATCTACCTGAGACCAAGTGAGTCTCAGCTCCTCCACACACACACATGAAGAGTTACTTACAGACTCTGAAGCCCAGTCCATGGGAGCCGTCTCTCCTTCCTCCTCCTCCTCCTCCTCCTCCTCCTCCTCCTCCTCCTGCTCCTCCTCCCACTTCGCTGCTGTACAGCGTGGTCACGTTGCCGCGCTCGCAGTAGTTGACACAGCGGTCCTGGCTGCAGCGCACCTTGCAGACGGTGGGCGTGAACATCACCTTGACCCGCTCCACGCCGCCGCCCCCCGTGGCCGCCTGTCCATCAGCTGGAGGAGAGACGAAGACCATGAGGACGGACGACAGAAAGCAGCAGAGTCGAGGCTGCAGCATCTCGAGCGTCGCAGTCAGAGTTTCTGAGCGGGTTGCATCGCCCGAAACCTCTCCCCTCTCTCTCTCTTTCCCTCTCTCTCTCTGTGTGTTCTTACTCTCTCTCTCTTCTTACTCTCACTCTCTCTCTTCCCTCTCTCTGTCTCTTCTTTCTCTCTCCCTCTCTCTCTCTTCTTACTCTCTCTCTTCTTACTCTCTCTCACTGGAAACGCAGGAAAAAAGGGAGGGAAGGAAGGAAAGGACCAGGCGCTTCCCCTCTCGCTCCGTACTTGTTTTTCCCTAAATACCGTGTGTGTGTGTGTGTGTGTGTGGTGTGTGAGAGAGAGTGAAAGTGAGAGAGCGAGGGAGGTAGAGAGGTAATTGAAAGCAGTGTGCAGGATTGGGCTCGGCTCCAAACTAAATGTTTAGCAGGGATCTGGTCCAGAGAAAAAGAGAGAGAGAGAGAGAGAGAGAGAGAGAGAGAGAGAGAAAGTAAAAGTACAATATGTGAAGCTCTCTCTCTCTCTCTCTGCTTAATAACTTGCTTTCTCCTATTGTTTTCTATCATTGGCATGTAGCAAAAACATGACGTTCTGTGCACGAGACCCAGAACACCACCAGAAATCTGTTGGTTCAACAGTTAGGTTTAGACACCTAAACCAACAGTTAGGTTTAGACAACTAAACCAACAGTTAGGTTTAGACACCTAAACCAACAGTTAGGTTTAGACAACTAAACCAACAGTTAGGTTTAGACACCTAAACCAACAATTAGGTTTAGACAACTAAACCAACAGTTAGGTTTAGACAACTAAACCAACAGTTAGGTTTAGACAACTAAACCACCAGTTAGGTTTAGACAACTAAACCACCAGTTAGGTTTAAACAACTAAACCACCAGTTAGGTTTAGACAACTAAACCACCAGTTAGGTTTAGACAACTAAACCAACAGTTAGGTTTAACAACTAAACCAACAGTTAGGTTTAGACAACTAAACCAACAGTTAGGTTTAGACACCTAAACCAACAGTTAGGTTTAGACAACTAAACCAACAGTTAGGTTTAGACACCTAAACCAACAGTTAGGTTTAGACAACTAAACCAACAGTTAGGTTTAGACACCTAAACCAACAATTAGGTTTAGACAACTAAACCAACAGTTAGGTTTAGACAACTAAACCAACAGTTAGGTTTAGACAACTAAACCACCAGTTAGGTTTAGACAACTAAACCACCAGTTAGGTTTAAACAACTAAACCACCAGTTAGGTTTAGACAACTAAACCACCAGTTAGGTTTAGACAACTAAACCAACAGTTAGGTTTAACAACTAAACCAACAGTTAGGTTTAGACAACTAAACCAACAGTTAGGTTTAGACAACTAAACCAACAGTTAGGTTTAGACAACTAAACCAACAGTTAGGTTTAGACAACTAAACCAACAGTTAGGTTTAGAAAACTAAACCAACAGTTAGGTTTAGACAACTAGAGTGTGTGTGTGTGTGTGTGTGTGTGTGCGTGTGTGTGCGTGCGTGTGTGTGTGCGTGTGCGTGCGTGTGTGCGTGTGTGTGTGTGTGTGCGTGTGCGTGCGTGTGTGCGTGTGTGTGTGTGTGTGTGTTAATCTTCTGGTCCTGACCCGTCAGAGGTTAAATCCTGAGCAACGAGTGATTGACAGCTGTGAAGGATTCTTCAGGGGATTTGTTTGTGCTGGTGAGCTGATCTGAGCTCTGCTCTAACAATAACTGTATTCACACGCTAACACTCGGCCTGCGGGTTGTTGGGTCTATTCCCTCTGGCCACTGGGCCAACTTCAGATTGGTTGGCGTTTAACGTTTAGTCTGGTCTAACTGTCTGATTGGTTGAAAATCTGTGACATGCTCACTAATGTATTATAATGTGACAATATTCTGGTTAAGATATGTTTCATATAAACATGATATTGTATCTGTAGTTCTTCTAGTGAGGGGACCCCCCTCCCCCCAGGGACCCCCCTTCCCCCAGGGGCCCCCTCACCGCAGAGGACCGTGGTGGGGTCTAGGTGGAATAGAGACTAATTGTTTCTGCTGCTGTTTGTCTATGAGCTCATGTCTTGACTGACTGACTGACACACACACACACTGACACACACACACACACACACACACACACACACACACACACACACACACACACACTTGTTTCTTTGGGGGAACCAGAGTGAGTGCCGTCGCTGAAGAACTAAAGAGTGCTGCATCAGCTTTTTGAGAAAAGACTTTTGTTGGTTCTTGTGCGCGGGAGGGTTCCTCCTCTCGGGGCGGCGCTTCAGCATCCAGAAGAAGAACAGAGTGATGATGATAATTCATATTATTCATGAATTATTATAGTCTTCCTCTGAGGAAGCTGTGAGTCAGATGGCAGAGGGAGACGTAAACTAACTCTGTGAAGGATTTATTTGAACCAAACCAAAGGTTCTGATCGAGAAGAACCCGACTGCGGTTCTTTAGTGTCCTCTACTGCAGTTCTTTAATGTCCTTTATAGCAGTTCTTTACGTCCTACTAGTGTAGTTCTGTCTTGCGGTTCTGTCCTGTGGTTCTCTCCTGCGGTTCACTATTGCAGTTCTCTCCTGCGGTTCTCTAATCCGGTTCTCTACTGCGGTTCTGTCCTGCGGTTCTCTCCTGCGGTTCACTACTGCAGTTCTCTCCTGCGGTTCTCTACTGCGGTTCTCTCCTGCGGTTCTCTAATCCGGTTCTCTACTGCGGTTCTGTACTGCGGTTCTCTCCTGTGGTTCTCTCCTGTGGATCTCTAATGCTGTTCTCTAATGCTGTTCTCTAATGCGGTTCTCTAATGCGGTTCTCTACTGCGGTTCTCTACTGCTGTTCTATACTGCAGTTCTCTCCTGTGGTTCTCTAATGTGGTTCTCTCTTGGGGTTCTCTCTTGGGTTCTCTACTGCGGTGCTATCCTGGGGTTCTCTATTGCGGTTCTCTACTGCGGTTCTTTACTGTGGTTCTCTCCTGGGGATCTTTTTGCAGTTCTCTACTGCAGTTCTCTCCTGCGGTTCTTTACTGCAGTTCTCTACTGTGGTTCTATCCTGGGGTTTTCTACTGTGGTTCTCTCCTGTGGTTCTCTAATGCGGTTTTCTCCTGGGGTTCTCTACTACGGTTCTCTCTAGGGTTCTCTACTGCGGTCCTCTCCTGTGGTTCTCTACTGCGGTTCTCTCCTGCAGTTCTCTCCTGGGGCTCTCTACCGTGGTTCTCTCCTGGGGTTCTCTACTGCTGTTCTCTCCTGTGGTTCTCTCCTGTGGCTCTCTACTGCGGTCCTCTCCTGTGGTTCTCTACTGCGATTCTCTCTTGGGTTCTCTACTGCAGTCCTCTCCTGTGGTTCTCTACTGCGGTTCTCTCCTGCGGTTCTCTCCTGGGGCTCTCTACCGTGGTTCTCTCCTGGGGTTCTCTACTGCTGTTCTCTCCTGTGGCTGTCTACTGCGGTTCTCTCCTGTGGTTCTCTACTGTGGATCTCAATTGCGGTTCTCTACTGCTGTCCTTTACAGCGTTCTCTCCTGGGGTTCTTTTTTGCGGTTCTCTACTGCAGTTCTCTCCTGTGGTTCTCTCCTGGGGCTCTCTACTGGGGTTCTCTCCTGGGGTTCTCTCCTGCTGTTCTCTACTCCGGTTATCTCCTGTGGTTCTCTCCTGTGGTTCTCTCCTATGGTTCTCTCCTTTGGCTCTCTCCTGTAGCTCTCCACTGCGGTTCTCTACTGCGGTTCTTTACTGCCGTTCTCTACTGAGGTTCTCTACTGCGGTTCTCTCCTGGGTCTCTCTACTGCGGTTCTCTACTGCGGTTTTCTAATGCGGTTATCTACTGCGGTTTTCTACTGCGGTTCTCTACTGCAGTTCTCTACTGTGGTTCTCTCCTGGGGCTCTCTACTGCCGTTCTCTACTGCCGTTTCTGCAAGTGTTCTGTCCTCAGCCCCCCCATCAGCTCTGTTCTAAAGCTTTGTTCCCCCCTCAGCGGGACAATAGAGGACCTGTTCACAGGTCCCAGACCTGTTTCAACGCCACCTTATCTGGAGCTCACACAGGAACCAACGGCATTCCAGCTGCATTAAATCACAGCGTTCTGTTTTCCCAGCGCGCTGCAGAGCGAGCGTTTATCTCCCAGCAGCCCCGGCAGCTCCACGCGGCTTATCTCTGAGAAACGACCCGCGTTGAGTTACGTGTGCTAAACACACTCGCCGTGACTTGTCCAAACACGAGGCCGCGCTGCTCTCGTCTCTCTGACCCGATAAACATCACTCTGTGACGCCGAGGGTCGGGCCGGACATGTTGTGGCGTCGGGAAATAATAACACAATTAATTCTCCATGGAAATTTAGATCTGGAATTTTCTTTCCTTGCAGCAATGCTTTAACCGGGCTAACAACCAGCTTCATCAGGATGAAGCTTAATAACTTTGGTAGTACACTGCTAAACATGCTAATCTGAGACGGTTTAGAACCGTTCACTGCTAAACACTCAGCCATTAAACAAGAAGTGGGCGTCGTCATTGTGACGCCTCTCGTTGGTTTGTGGATGTTATGAAGCCTCCAGTTCGGCGTTGTGGGCCGTCGCCATGTTTTTTATGTTGCAACCAGTGAACAGGAAGTGTTCATGCTGTATTGAAGAAGACTTGAAACTAGAGATTGAGACATAAACTCATGTTTACAATGTTTACTGAGGGAATACATCAAGAGAGAAGTAGAGTCATTTATATAGACTTCTACACAACCAGAGGAGTCGCCCCCTGGTGGTCAGGAGAGAGAATGCAGCTTTAACACATGAATCATAGACTTCTATACAACCAGAGGAGTCGCCCCCTGGTGGTCAGGAGAGAGAATGCAGCTTTAACACATGAAGCATAGACTTCTATACAACCTGAGGAGTCGCCCCCTGGTGGTCAGGAGAGAGAATGCAGCTTTAACACATGAAGCATAGACTTCTATACAACCAGAGGACCCCCTTGTGGTCAGGAGAGAGAATGCAGCTTTAACACATGAAGCATAGACTTCTATACAACCAGAGGAGTCGCCCCCTGGTGGTCAGGAGAGAGACTGCAGCTTTAACACATGAAGCATAGACTTCTATACAACCAGAGGACCCCCTGGTGGTCAGGAGAGAGAATGCAGCTTTAACAGATGAAGCATAGACTTCACTTTAAAGAATCAGAAGTATCGGCCTGTGTGTGTGTGTGTGTGTGTGTGTGTTATAACTAACCAGCTGTGACGTGGACGCTGTACTGGCCCTTCTGAGAGTAGAACGTCTTCACGCTGGTTTTCACTAAGGATGATGATGATGACGAAGAGTTAGGAGATGAGGTCACAGTCAGAACTTTCTTCCTCTCCTCGATGTGCTTCATCAGCAGGGCGGCTATCTTGTCTCCTCTTCCTCCCCGTGACAGAGTCTTCTTCAAAAGCACAGCCTGGACCTCCCTCAGACTGTTGGAGACACAAACGTCATGTTCTTCTGAAACTCAAACCTTTCCACCACTGACTTCAAATATTGAGTTCATATAAATGTTTGTTACCTGGTTCGTTTGTTGTTGTTAACTTAATGTTAATTAATTACTTCGTTACTTAGTTATTCAAATTGTTAATTTGTTACTTAATTTGTTTGTATAGCAATCCATTTATAAATATATAAATCTAAATGAATATATAATTAATGTACATATATATGAAAAAGTCTAAATAAATGTATAACTATATAAATAAATGTAAATTTGTATAAATATATATATATATACATATACACACATATACATATACACACATACATATATACATATTACACTGCACAGTATAAGAAGTATGTCTAAATCCGGTTGCATTTCGCAACATGAAACCAGCATTCTTTTCTTTTCTGACCCACAATCCTTTGCTCTAAGGATAAATGAGCAAGAGGGTTCAAGGTCCCATGTCACGATGAAGTACTTTGTCCCAACTGAACACATACTACATGAAACAGGAGGTACTTTGTGAGGGGAGCTGCAGTACCTCCTGAAAGTACAAAGAACACAGCTCCAGTCTTCCCACAGTCCGCCCGACCCCCACGACCTTTGACCTCTGACTCCGGTCACGTTCATTGTTTACTCGTCTTCTCGGAGACAAGAACGTTTCACACGGAGGAGGAAGAAGTACTCTGATCCTGTACTGCAGGAAAGTACTAATAAACACTGGGAAAAAATTCCACGACAAGTAAAAGTACTACAATTCTGAAGTACATTACGTGTAATTACAGTAAAGTGTATCATTATTATAATATATATAATATATATATAATATCTGATGTTTAAATGAAGTATAAATGGAAGTACAAGTACTACTTAATAGTACTTGTACTTTTCATCTGTATAGTTTTATACCTTAATTATAGTTATTATCAGAATACACTGTAACCTTAGTGTAATGAGTGTGTATTATCTGGTGAGGAGCGCCACCTGCTGTCTGAACACAACAAAGGCAGACTTATTTTTTGTCAGTAGTAGTAGAGTCAGTAATAGTACTACTCTGGTTGTATAGAAGCCAAAGCTTTATGTGTTATGGCTGCCTTTTCTCTACTGATCACCAGGGGGGACTCCTCTGGTTGTATAGAAGTCTATGCTTCATGTGTTAAAGCTGCATTCTCTCTCCTGACCACCAGGGGGCGACTCCTCTGGTTGTATAGAAGTATATGCTTCATGTGTTAAAGCTGCATTCTCTCTCCTGACCACCAGGGGGCGACTCCTCTGGTTGTATAGAAGTCTATGCTTCTTGTG
>CM042220.1:28078906-28168906 GCA_023566465.1 Cottus gobio | reverse complement strand
TATCTCATATGTAGTCGCTGCAGACAAACTGATCTTTGGTCCTTTTCTCAAACTTCACCAGACTTTTGGGGCAATTTTCGAGTCCCTCCATGTGAGTGTTTGAGGCTTCAGTCTCGCGCCGCTCACCCGCTCAGAGCCGCCCTCCCGCCGCGGAGCTCCCCCCCGGCTCCCCCCACCGCCGCCGGCCGCCGCGGCGTCGCTCTCCCGGGTCCGTGCGTCCTCCTCCCGGGCTGCGAGCCTCCCTCCTCCCGGGCCGGAGGATGCTGAGCGGCGGCGTGCAGCCCTACGGAGCAAACGCACCACAGAAGGAGCCGCATGATCAATGGCGGATACAATCGATCACACCGATCGATGGAGCATCGCGGACGCGTCAGTCCCTCTGGATCGAGTCTCCGGCTGATTGGAGGTTTTCACTCATTCAACGGGAACTCCTGTCGGCCAATAGGAGCGGAGGAGAGCGGCTTCTGTGCTCCTATTGGCCGACAGCCAAAGAGCCGTCTGAGCGGTCATTCGGGAGGAAGGAAAGGAAGCAAGGGGGAAGGGAAGGACTCTTTTACAACATTAATATATTTTACTTAAACAGCTTTAAAAGGATGAAAATGTAACATTTTGTGTTACATTTAGTTCATAAAGAGGTTTTCACATTTGAGGAAATAACGTTGATGTATTTGTACATAAATAAAGAATAGAAAGATAAATTAAATTTGAAATTCAGAAAGATGACCAATGTTTAAAAAGAAAGCGGTTCTCTGATCCTTTATTTAAGTAAAAGCACAGTTTCAAGGACGGAGCCTTGAGGGACCCCAGTAGTGAGAGGACCCAGGACAGAGCCTTTAGGGACCCCAGTAGTGAGAGGACCCAGGACAGAGCCTTTAGGGACCCCAGTAGTGAGAGGACCCAGGACAGAGCCTTTAGGGACCCCAGTAGTGAGAGGACCCAGGACGGAGCCTTGAGGGACCCCAGTAGTGAGAGGACCCAGGACGGAGCCTTTAGGGACCCCAGTAGTGAGAGGACCCAGGACGGAGCCTTTAGGGACCCCAGTAGTGAGAGGACCCAGGACGGAGCCTTGAGGGACCCCAGTAGTGAGAGGACCCAGGACAGAGCCTTTAGGGACCCCAGTAGTGAGAGGACCCAGGACGGAGCCTTGAGGGACCCCAGTAGTGAGAGGACCCAGGACGGAGCCTTTAGGGACCCCAGTAGTAAGAGGACCCAGGACGGAGCCTTTAGGGACCCCAGTAGTGAGAGGACCCAGGACGGAGCCTTTAGGGACCCCAGTAGTAAGAGGACCCAGGACGGAGCCTTTAGGGACCCCAGTAGTAAGAGGACCCAGGACGGAGCCTTTAGGGACCCCAGTAGTGAGAGGACCCAGGACGGAGCCTTGAGGGACCCCAGTAGTGAGAGGACCCAGGACAGAGCCTTTAGGGACCCCAGTAGTGAGAGGACCCAGGACGGAGCCTTGAGGGACCCCAGTAGTGAGAGGACCCAGGACGGAGCCTTTAGGGACCCCAGTAGTAAGAGGACCCAGGACGGAGCCTTTAGGGACCCCAGTAGTGAGAGGACCCAGGACGGAGCCTTTAGGGACCCCAGTAGTAAGAGGACCCAGGACGGAGCCTTTAGGGACCCCAGTAGTAAGAGGACCCAGGACGGAGCCTTTAGGGACCCCAGTAGTGAGAGGACCCAGGACGGAGCCTTTAGGGACCCCAGTAGTAAGAGGACCCAGGACGGAGCCTTTAGGGACCCCAGTAGTAAGAGGACCCAGGACGGAGCCTTTAGGGACCCCAGTAGTGAGAGGACCCAGGACGGAGCCTTTAGGGACCCCAGTAGTGAGAGGACCCAGGACGGAGCCTTTAGGGACCCCAGTAGTGAGAGGACCCAGGACGGAGCCTTTAGGGACCCCAGTAGTAAGAGGACCCAGGACGGAGCCTTTAGGGACCCCAGTAGTGAGAGGACCCAGGACGGAGCCTTTAGGGACCCCAGTAGTGAGAGGACAAGGCTCAGACACAGATCCTCTCCAGGTTACAGTATGTAGTGTGTATATAAACACTGTAAATATATATATATGTCCGTGTATATATAGATATATTTATATATCTATATATATATAAACTAAATCTGTCAGTAAAACGTAGTGGGGTAGAAGCATAAAATGGAAGTACTTAAGTATAGTACATTAAGTATTTGTGTAAATGTACCTAAGCACAATCTGCGTTTTATGTTCTATGTTTTGTGATTATTTTATTTTATATTCTTTAGCTGCTTAACATGTGAAAACATAAATTATTCTGGAACTGATTTGATAATCAAAATGTTTTCATGCAGAAATACTAAAATATTCCTTTGTTTCAGCTTCTATAGAAACACATCTTTCATATTTGGGTTTTTGATGGTTGGTCAGAAAACAAAAAGACTTTATAGAGAAAATAATGGTCAGTTTATTAGAAAATGAAAGTCATTGTTGAAATGAACTAAATTATACATTTTAAACATAAAATCAACCTGTTATAGCTCAAATCTGACACGTGTCTCTGAACAAACATTAAATAAAAAGGTACAAACTGAAGGTTTAACAAGGAAAACACGATCAACCCCACGAAGAATAAAGAATGCAACCAGTTCAACCAGTACAACCAACCAGTTCAACCAGTAAACCAGTTTAACCAGTTCAACCAGTAAACCAGTTCAACCAGTAAACCAGTTCGAGCCGGTCAGACGACAACACTTTATTTAACGGCAACATTTCATCTGATTATGTTCTTCAAGCTTTTCTAGTCATAAAAACATTATTCTGTGTGAAATTTCATATTTTAATACCAGTTTCTGCATCAAGAGAAAACCAGTAGCGAATTATTCATTATATCATTTATGTTCCAGCAGAAACTAAACAATATTAATTATATAATTAACTTATTACATGTTTAAGTTCTGCAAAAACCTACTAAAATGTAATTAAATATATAATTATTATAATACTACAACTTTGATGTTTTACTTCAGTAAAAGTAATATAGTCATAATACTATACAGAGTACAAATACAAGTTAAAGTCCTACATAATACAATTCAATATAAAATAACAAAGTTTATGAAATATTTTTCCTGTAATGAGTTAAAATAAAACAAAGATGTTTCCAGTAAATAATCATAAAATATGGAGCCTGTAAAATAAAGAGTTGAAGCCTGATTGGCTGTGAGGTCGGTGCGTTCAGGGTCGGCTCTGTACTTTACAGTCAGAACTCAGAAAACAGATTTAAACCCCACAAATAAAAAAATTAAGCGTTGACACAAACTGTTTGTTTTTAAATCACCAAACATACAAAACGAGTCTCGTTATAAAAGTAAAAACTTAGTTTTCTTCATAAAGAGCAGAAACAAAGGAGAAGAGTTCCTCTCCTTCAGCTCAGGAGTACTTCAGTTTAAGTAGTAACACCACAGTGTAGAAATACTCTGTCACAAGTAAAACTGTTAGAATAGTCTGCAGAATAATATTTATTATATTATTACATTAATGTGTTCATCACTTTAAATACGGAGCTCTTGTTAACGGCTGCTAGTTATTCTGTAATATTACAGCTTTACTTATTAGATCATAATCTGGAAAGGAACTAAAGCCGTCGGCTGATTGTAGTACAATAAAGAGTACAATATGTACCTCTGAGCGGTGGAGGAGAAGAAAGTACAAGTACCTCAACATTGTACTCGAGTACTTGAGTAAATGTACTTTTGTTATATAGAACAGCCGTTTGAAAATACAAACATTAAAGTATAAATGTTTTCAAACATCCAGTGATGTCATAACGAATATCATTTAACCCTTTGTGTTCACCGACTACATCTACGATGTAACGCCCAGTCTCAGCCTGAACAGCCAATCAGAAGCTGGTCTCAGCCTGAACAGCCAATCAGAAGCTGGTCTCAGCCTGAACAGCCAATCAGAAGCTGGTCTCAGCCTGAACAGCCAATCAGAAGCTGGTCTCAGCCTGAACAGCCAATCAGAAGCTGGTCTCAGTCTGAACAGCCAATCAGAATCTGGTCTCAGCCTGAACAGCCAATCAGAATCTGGTCTCAGTCTGAACAGCCAATCAGAAGCGGGTCTCAGTCTGAACAGCCAATCAGAAGCTGGTCTCAGTCGGAAGAACCAATCAGAAGCTGGTTTCGTTCATGTGTGGTTTGGGGCTAGTGGGCGGTCCGGGGGCGGGGCTATCCGGACTCGCCGGGCCCTCGGGGGAAGCCGGGACCTCGACAGGCGACGGCGGCGCACTGGACCGTGACGGGCTCACGGCTGCAGGGGCGGGGCTTGTTGGGGGAGTGGGCGTGGTCCTGCGGTTTGACAAAGATGAGGTCAACGGCGGCGGCGACGACAGGCACGGAGGCGCTCCCGGGGAGGGGCGTGCCCCGGGCGACACAGAGAAGGTGGTCGGGGTCCTGAGGCCGAATCTGGCCTCTAGCTCGGTGCACACCGCTATGCTCCGCCTGGTGCCCTCCGACCCCGACGGGACCCCGAACCCAGAGCCCGCCGCCGCCTCTGAACCCTTGGCGAGCTCCTGGCAGCGCTCCACGAAGCTCCCCCGCCGCACAGACCCCCACTCCCTGTCTCGGTCCAGGTGTCGGGGGGGGCGGGGGCTGGAAGCCTGGTTGTGGCCGGATGTGGCGCTGTGGGCGTAGGCAGGGATGTTGAGGGTTTGCAGCCCGCAGAGGGTGGAGTCTCGTGTGGGTTTGGTGAGGGGCGCAGGGGGCGGAGCCTGCCGGGGGAGGCTGCCGCACAACGAGGCGGACGAGCCCGAAGGTCCGGCTCCTCGAGTGCCGGCTGCCGAGTGGAGACGCTCCATCCTGAAGACGTCCGTGAGCTGAGAGTGAAGACTGGAGGGGACAGGAAGTCACATGACTCAACAACAACAACAACAACAACAGGACAAGCGGAGCCTGAACCTCACCTGCAGGTGGAGGCTCTCGGGGTGCTGTCAGGTGTTCGGGTCAGAGCCAGGTCACACTGGTCCAGCAGCTCCAGCAGCTCCTCCTCCGTCGGCCCGCCCAGCGCTGAGAGACAACCAATGAGAAGCCCCCGTCACTCCCCTGACCAATCACAGTGCTCGCAGCCAACACACACACACACACACACACACACACACACACACACACACACACCTACCTACCTCTGATGTCGACCTTGCCGGCGATCTCCATGGCGGTGGTCAGGTCCCACATCTGGATGCTGCCGTTGCCGTGGCCGCTGAAGAGGTAGCGGCGCGGCCGGGAGCCGATGCGGCTCGAGCCCTCGCACTCGTGCACCATGAAGGCCGTGATGGAGGCGCCGTCCACCGAGCGCACCTCACACACCCTGAGACACACACACATTATATATTGATTACTCACATGAGACAGTTTGTAGTAGTATTAGTACAAGGAACGAACACACACACACACACACACACACACACCTCTTGCCGTTGGACGACAGCCTCACGTAGAGCTTGTCGGTGTCCGGTACGACCCTCTGGATGAACACCTGCTGGTCGTCTCTCTCTCCGTAGGGACCTGAACACAGAGCAGTCACCCTGAGCCCCGTGACCTTTGACCCCTGGGACCTGAACACAGAGCAGTCACCCTGAGCCCCGTGACCTTTGACCCCTGGGACCTGAACACAGAGCAGTCACCCTGAGCCCCGTGACCTTTGACCCCTGGGACCTGAACACAGAGCAGTCACCCTGAGCCCCGTGACCTTTGACCCCTGGGACCTGCACCCGGACACCCTTGGGCCCAATCCCGATTAAACCCTGAACCCTCAGGGACATAACAGACGTCACCTGGTAAGTAGCTGAGGTACGAACGTCATAACGCTATGAATTGTGGGTAATTCCCTCGGGCCAGGTTAGCGGACATGAAGTGGGCTTAGGCAGTGAGACCTCTGGACAGCGGCAGCATTACAGGAGGGAGGAGCTTAACCTCTCAGGTTTAGGGTGCGTTGACCTTTGACCCCGGTGGGCGTTACCTATCTCCGTGCCGGCGCTGCAGCCCCCGTGTCCGTCCACGTCGTCCAGGCTGAGGATCTTGAAGGAGGTGAGCGGCGTGGAGCCCGGCTGGGTGGAGATCATCCCCCTGAACCGGGTCACGGTCCAGGTCCGCACGTGGTTGTTGTCGGCACAAACTGATGAGACGGAGGTGAGTGTCAGAAACATCTGGACCCTGAGACCAGGTCTCTGTAGGACTCCTACCTGAGACCAGGTCTCTGAGACCAGGTCTCTGTGGGACCGGTACCTGAGAACAGGTCTCTGTGGGACCGGTACCTGAGATGAGGTGTTTCTCTGACAGCATGATCTTGGTGACGGGGCTGCGGTGGACCGAGAAGGTCTGGAAGAGCTGCGGTCCCGATCCGACCGTCTCTGGATGCTGAACGATGACTCGGACCGACCCGGAGCTGGTCCCGTACGCGATCTCGATCCAGTTCCCACTGTCACCTGCTCACAGGACCAGAACACTTCAGCCTCAGGTAGTAGAGTCAGTATTATCAGTAGTAACCCTAGCAGTAGTAATACTAGTAAGCTGGGCTCGTACTGGTCTTGGGCGTGAGGTAGACGCTGAGAGCCGTGATGGCGTCCTCGGTCGGGTCTCTGTACAGCTCCGTCACCAGCAGGTCGTTGTCCTTCATCCTCAGAGGGAACTTCTGCACATCTGACACACACACACACACACACACACACACACACACACACACACACACACACACACACACACACAGATCAGACATGTGTGGTCCGGTTCTGGTCCCCAGCGGGCCGGGACTCACCGATGTAGTAGATGGACCCGTTGCTGCAGCCCAGGATGAGGAAGGAGCCGGCGGTGTCGTAGCTGCTGATGGGGACCACGTCCTGATTCTGCAGAGAACAACACAGCTGAGGAGGTTCTGTTCAGAGCTCGGATCCCCCGCTGGGCCTCCGTGAGGCTCCACCCACCTGCCAGTGCTTGGTGACGGCGTTCCAAACCCCGACCTTCCCCGTGTGGCTGGTGGCGATCAGCTGGTTACCAACGAAGAAGAGCGCCTCCACCCGCACGTTCAGGCTGAAGACGCCTGCAGGGGGAGACACCACTGCTCCTGTCAATCATCTTCACCTGCCCCGCCTCTGGGAATCAAACGCGTGCGGCTCGCTCATCCTCACCGATCTCGTTGCCGTTGCCGTCGGGGCAGATGGCCCACAGGATGATCTCCGTGCCCGACGCCACGGCCACCATCTTGTCGTTGTCTCCCAGCGAGCCGGCCATCACTTTGGCGTTCAGCGCCACTCGGTCGATCACCCAGTCGAGCCGAGGGGAGGTGAAGACCTGCTGCCAGCCGGTGGACTCCTTCACCCTGGGGTGTTAAGAAGATTATGAAGAAAGTGACTGTTTGACAGAGAGGTCTCACTCTGCAGGACAGAGAGAGAAGAGGTCTCACTCTGCTGGACAGAGAGAGAAGAGGTCTCACTCTGCTGGACAGAGTGAGAAGAGGTCTCACTCTGCAGGACAGAGAGAGAAGAGGTCTCACTCTGCTGGACAGAGTGAGAAGAGGTCTCACTCTGCAGGACAGAGAGAGAAGAGGTCTCACTCTGCTGGACAGAGTGAGAAGAAGTCTCACTCTGCTGGACAGAGAGAGAAGAGGTCTCACTCTGCTGGACAGAGAGAGAAGAGGTCTCACTCTGCTGGACTCACAGAAACCTGTAGAGTGTTTACCTGTAGCAGACGACAAACTGTGCGTAGGCCACAGCGATCCAGTTGTGATGACCACAGATGATCCGAACCATGCCGGTATCTGATAACTGACCTACACACACACACACACACACACACACACACGTTAGAACCCTTCCCTCATAAAACCCTGTGTGTGTGTGTGTGTGTGTGTGTGTGTGTGTGTGTGTGTGTGTGTACCTCCAGGCGTCCTCTCCTCGGTGCTGGCCCGGCCCAGTATCCCAGAGTTCCCCAGGTTGGGCGGCATGGTGTTGCTGCGTCTGACCGGCGCTCTCTCGGCGGGCGCCACCCGGCCCGCCATGAACTGGGACCCGGCCACGCTGTGCCGGTTACGCCGCTTCGCCGGGTACACTGGGACGATCGGGGGGGGTGGGGGGCCACATGAGTATTCATCTCATTTCCTCATATTAATAATACTATATTATTATAATAGTACCGAGTGTACTACCTGGAGGAGGCAGGTACACACAGGTGTGTGTATATTGTGTGTGTACAGTGTGTACTACCTGGAGGAGGCAGGTAGCCGTTGAACAGCACGTTTCCACAGGAGGATCGATCCAGCTCATCACACAGCTGCAGCTTACGCACTGAGGGGAGAGGCTCCGTGAGGGGGGGTCTGTGTGTGTGAGAGTGTGTGTGTGTGGGTCTGTGTGTGTGTGTGTGTGTGTGTGTGTGTGTGTGTGTGTGTGTCTGTGAGAGTGTGTGTGTGTGGGTCTGTGTGTGTGTGTGTGGGTCTGTGTGTGTGTGTGTGTGTCTGTGTGTGCGTCTCACTCAGTGGTGTGATCCCGTAGAACTCAGCCTCGTGCATGAGCATGTGCACGTTGATGGATCTGGGCTGCAGCTCTTTGGTCCGCAGGAAGTTGAGGATCGTAGCGAAGAGAGAAGGATCTCTATCGATGAAGATCTGAGGACACACACACACACACACACACACACACACACAGGTATTACACACACACACACACACACACACACACACACACAGGTATTACACACACACACACACACAGGTATTACACACACACACACACACACACAGGTATTACACACACACACACACACACACACACACAGGTATTACACAGACACAGACAGGTATTACACACACACACACACACACGGGTATTACACAGACACACACAGGTATTACACACACACACACACACACACACACACGGGTATTACACACACACACACACACACACACACACAGACAGGTATTACACACACACACACACACGGGTATTACACACACACACACACACACACACACACACACACACACACACACAAACACAAACTCACAGCTCCAGTTTCATCCTTCAGAGTTGAGATTCTTCCGCTCAGAAGACTGAAAGAGAGAACAACACTTTGTTTGTTTGTTTGTTTTTCACTCATGTCCCTGTTGTGGTTGCCCGTCGTCATGGCAACACAGCATGTGTTCTAACTCACCTGGAGAAAAAGGAGTCAGGAACCCAGGTGAGGGTCTGTCTGGAGGTGCTGAACCTGGAACAAACCACAAGGTCACTCTGCCGGTCTCACTCTCTCACCCAGACTCACTCTCTCACCCAGACTCACTCTCTGACCCGGTCTCACTCTCTGACCCGGTCTCACTCTCTCACTCGGTCTCACTCTCTGACCCGGACTCACTCTCTCACCCGGTCTCACTCTCTCACTCGGTCTCACTCTCTCACTCTCTGACCCGGTCTCACTCTCTGACTCTCACTCTTCCCCCTTACTGCCTCACCCCTGACACTAACCCCCCCCCCCCACACACACTAACAAAAGAATGAGTCTCTCACAGGATGGGCTAACGCTAGGTAGCATTAGCTAGCACTACTAATCTAAGAGTGAAGAAACGCGTCACGAAACGTTCTAAAGTGGAGTTATTGATTTGTTATTGATTTGTTATTGATTCGGTCCGTTGATCAAAGAGTGGGCGCGTGTTTCACGCTCGTATTGAAGGATTAACTCGTTAAAACAGCGTTAAACCTCCGGTTCCGGTTCTTTCCGGTTCTCACCTCTTCCCGCCGACATTCAGGTGGATGATGTCACCGCTCCTCGCGCTGCTGGACTTCATGTTTACAACAACTTTTATCTTTTAATACATTTTGGGGTTAATTTCAGGTCCGCTCTTGTTTTCATCTCAACTTCCTGTCGCGGAGGGGCGGAGGGAAACCCCGTGGTGGATCTCTGGAGCAGGGGGGAGGTGGGAAACCCCGTGGTGGATCTCTGGAGCAGGGGGGAGGTGGGAAACCCCGTGGTGGATCTCTGGAGCAGGGGGGAAACCCCGGACTGGAGGCTGAGACTGAAACAGGACTACAATATACATATTTATACATACTAAATATAATATCACAAAACAATACAATACATAAAACATGTTTCTTTAATTATGTTATTTTAATGAAAGCCCATCTCTGCATGGAAAAGAAATGTAATGACATTTTGTGGTTTAACAATTTAAATATCGAAAGCTATAAATGCTTTAATTATATTGTACAGTATATGATTCATACGTCAAGTACAACTCGGTTAGTTTTTTTTTTTAATAAATGTTGCTATTTTGTTAATATATTTATGGATTAACCTTTCTTTTCATTTAGTTATATTATTATTTGTTTCAGCATTTATTTATATGTGTGTCATATGTTTAAATGTGGTGAAATATAATTGTTTATATAAATACATTTGTAAATAAATAAATGTGGAGATACATAAATATTAAAAAACAGTAAAATACATTAAAAAAACTCAATCAAGTTTATTGCAACATATTTCAACAAGTAAATTGTTTTAATGTTTTGGTGAATCCCAATTTTTTTAATTGCTAAAAACAGTTAAAAAGACAAAAAGCACGTACATAAACATAACTTAAAAAGAAAATGTAACAATAAAACATATTATAAAAGATATCTACAGAATATCTGTTTTAAAAAATGTCATTCAAGGTGAGCAGAGATTATAGTGACGGATTATTTTGAGTCCAAATTCTAAATTTAGAAAACAAATATCCGCTAATGTCTCATATTTAAAGCATCAAAGGAGTTTACATGGAGCCCACTGAAGAGATCAAAGATCTACTCCGCAGCAGAGATGCTCCACTTCCTCATCTCCTGGGCAGAAATCTTCCTCCTCCAGCTGGACTCCTCTTCCTCTCCTCTTCCTCCCATTCTCTTTCAGGGGCGGGAGGGATGAGGGGGAGGGGAAGGAGGGGGGTGTGTGTGTGTGGGTGGGGGGGGGGGGGGGGGGGATACCAGAGCATCAACATCTACTGCTGTAACACAGAGGATCAGTAATCCCTCTCTCTCTCTCTCTTTCTCTCTCTCACTCACTCTCTATCTAACTCTATCTCACCCTCCTCTTTCTTTCACAGTCTCATTCTCTCTCTCCTCTTTCTTTCACAATCGAGAGAGGGAGAGACAGAGAGAGAGAGAGGGAGGGAGGGAGGGAGGGAGGGAGGGAGGGAGGGAGGGAAGGAGGGACAGAAACAGAGGAACTGAAACTCTTCACAGACTCTGATCTCAAACTCTGAGTTCTACTTGAAGAGAGACGACGTCTTTGGACCTGAGAGAGAGAAGGTGAGAGGGGGAGAGAGAGAGAGAAGGTGAGAGAGAGAGAGAGAGAGAGAGAGAGGGAGAGGGGGGAGAGAGAGAGAGAAGGTGAGGGGGAGAGAGAGAAGGGGAGAGGGGGAGAGAGAAAGAGAGAAGGTGAGAGGGGAGAGAGAAAGAGAGAAGGGGAGAGGGGGAGAGAGAGAAAAGGGGAGAGATAAAGAGAGAAGGGGTGAGGTGAGAGAATAAACTGCAAAATGAAACATGAACGTTGGAGAATTGAAGGAAACAAATTCAGACTCATTCTAATAATTATTCTAATAATAATAAATAATTGTATAATCTGGAACCAGCAATTATTTAGCATTTTTTATTTGAAGAAATAACAGAAACTATTCATTTTATGACTAATTGATTAATCAACTAATAGATTTTTTACATGAATACATTTTTCTGATTTCATATTTTAACGGTTACAGTTTTTCTCAATTGCTAAAACACTAAAACCCATTGGCTGAACAAAGATCTCAGTTGCCTGGACTCATTTAGTTAATTGTGCAGTCTGTTGTCACCTTAAACTATTTCACATGGTAAAACACAACTTGCAGATCTCACTTACACTTTTCAGCAAAACTCTAAACACATTCTCAGTCTCAAAACACATTCTGCACTGTAATGCACATGTCATCCATACTGGTAAACACAAGTGGCAACAATCAAATACAAATAGAGAACACTTGTCATTGATTAAACACAGTCACTCAAAATTGATTTCACTTGTATCAAATGATGTGACACAACCAATATAAGCCAGTTCAGAGAGCAAACAGGTGGTTGAAGGTGGGAAGGAGAAAGTCTGAGAATGGCCTGACCCAGCCCAAAGACAAGAAGAAGCACATTGATGACATGTTGACTCCTTTGATTTGTGTCCCCTTTACTGTAGTATTGTACACTGTAGTAGGCCTACAGTGCATTGTAGGCTGTATAATGTACTATAAACACATTGTATGGCCTTGAACATTGTGCTTTCTATTTGTTACAGTACTGACTGCTCAATACATTTTGACTGGTTGCAGGTTCATATCAACAAAGAACAAGAATTACAGTATCACAGAGACAAAGGACACGTTTGTGAGATGCAGGGTACCGTACTGTACAAATAGGGGTTCAAGGAGGAGGAAGAACAAAAGAAATTGCAAAGAGCAAAGCAGAGCAGTAATTTCTGATCAATTTTGAGCTACTGTAATAGTAACATGTTTTCGTTCATCAAAAGACAATGACGGATAAATATGAAATTTGTTTTGAGATTAAAAACCTACTTCTCCCTGAGAACTATATGTTTTGAACAATGTGTTTTCTATTTATTGGTGTATTATTTACTGCTTGATAGTGTATATTATTTTGATCACTTTGTTCATGATTTGAGAGCAGTGTTTGATTTTGAGCACAGGTAAATCTGTTTTGAGGCCAAAGTTTCATTTTGCAAGAGGATTCAGAGGTTTTGTAAATAGTGCTTGAAGATGAGGTTTTGTGTTTACAGTTTTGAGGAAATGGGTGACCGTTTCAAGAAATGTGTCTTAGCAATCGAGAAAAACTGTAATGAACACATAAAATATCATCTGTTTTTTTGCTGCTATATTTATTTATCCAAACAATGTTATACATGTATATTAATAATGTCATTCAGTTACTATTTTAATATGCAAATCAATATTCGTAGAAATAGTCGTTTCACTTCCACATATAATAATAATCAACATATTTAAAAACAGGACATGAAGATCTGATAAATAAGCGATGTCATCAGCGTAGAACTTCACGATCACTGTAATCTGCAACTGTTTTACCATCAATATCCTGCTTGATTCTTATTTTAATATTTTTTATCATAATATTTCGTAATATTGATTATGGTCTTGAGATAAAGTATTAAAGTATTACAAGATTAATAATTACAGATTAAAATAGCAGCTGCAACGTTAACCACAGTCAGTATTACTATAATGTACTGCTATTGTACTGCTCTGCAGGAGTACATTATAGTAATACTCCCCACCTCTTCCTCCCCCTCCCCCCCTCCTCCCCACTCCTCTTCCTCCTCCCCCCTCTTCCTCCTCCACCCCCCCCTTCCTCCTCCCCCCCTCTTCCTCCTCCTCCCCCTCCTCTTCCTCTAGCAGGATGAATCCCGTGAGCAGAGCAAGACGCTTGTTATTTGTTCGCGTGTCTCTCAGCAGGACTCCTTTGTTTCAATGCGGAGGTTCATAATAATCATAATAATAACGAGTAATAAGAAGAAGAATGAACGAGTTCATGGAGTTCTTCTTCGTCATTATGTTAGGGATCAAGGAGAGGAGACAAGGAAAGATCCACAAAGAAAAATAAATCATAATTAAACTGATAAACCTTAAATTACATACAACATAAGTTTATTATTTATTGTGAGTAAATGATGCCGTTTACATAAAAGTTAGAACATCTTTTAAATGTGTTATTGATTCGCTTCCTGATCACGTCTGCAGCCATGGATCCCCTGAACTCCTCCCACCTCCCCACCAACCAATCAGAGCTGGGCAGCGCCTTCACGCAGCAGGTGCTGCCGCCGCTCTACCTGCTGATCTTCGTGGCGGGCTCGGCCCTGAACGGCGTGGCGGCCTGGATCTTCTTCCGGGTGCCCAGCGACTCGGGCCTGGTGGTGTTCCTGAAGAACATGGTGGTGGCCGACCTGCTCATGCTCGCCTCCTTCCCCTTCCGGCCGGCGGCGGAGCTCGGCCTCGGCGGCTGGCGCCTCCACGTGGTCATCTGCCGCTACAGCTCCGTGCTCTTCTACTCCTCCATGTACGCGGGCGTGCTGTTCATGGGGCTCATCAGCCTGGAGCGCTACGGGAGGATCGTGAGCTCCTCCCCCTCCCCCTCATGCGGGGCCCGGCTGGGCGGGGCCACCCTGCTGCAGGGCGTGGGCGTGGCCCGCGGCCTGGCGCTGCTCACCTGGGGCGTGCTGCTGCTCAGCGCGCTGCCCAACGTGCTGCTGACCAGCCGGCCGGCCGGCGAGCGCACGGCGAGGCGCTGCATGCAGCTGAAGACGCCGCTGGGCGTGCAGTGGCACCGCGGGTCCACGCTGTTCAGCGTGGGCCTGTTCTGGGCCACGCTGCTGGTGCTGGGCTACTGCTACGCCTCCATCGCCCGCCGGGTGTACCGGTCCTACCGCCGCGTGCGCCGCGACCACGGAGACGTGTGCAGGAAGTCCAGCCGCAGCATCTTCAGCCTGCTGGCCGTGTTCCTGGCGTGCTTCGTGCCGTACCACGCGTGCCGTGTGCCGTACACGCTCAGCCAGATGCCGGCGTCCGGCTTCAGCCGCGAGGCGCGCTTCCTGCTGTTCCAGCTGAAGGAGGGCACGCTCTTCCTGGCGGCGCTCAACGTCTGCCTGGACCCCGTCGTCTACTTCCTCATGTGCCGCACCTTCAGGGAGTCGCTGCTCCGCAAGCTGTCGGGGAGGAGAGGAGGCGAGGGGAGGAGCCGAGGAAGTCCCTGACCACGGCCCAGAGCCTGAGCCCCCTCTAGGGGGGACGAGGAATGGAGACGAGGATACGAGAATTGAACAACTGAATCATCGTCATCGTGATGTCATCATAAGTGTAAATGCAGAGCATATGATTGTAAATAAATATTTCATCACATGTTCAGTCAGTGAGTTTATCGTTGAAGCGCCAACAGGAAGCGGCTCGTGTGGAAGTGAAAGCGGACTCTGATGACTGGGCATCAAACCGGCGGCACCAGACCGGTGCGGTGTCACGCTGCTGTGACTTTTCAGCTGATTTGGTTCCTGCGGCTTCTCACGAGGGTTGTTGGACTTTACAGTTTTTCTCGATTGCTAAGACACATTTCTTGAAACGGTCACCCATTTCCTCAAAACTGTAAACACAAAACCTCATCTTCAAGCACTATTTACAAAACCTCTGAATCCTCTTGCAAAATGAAACTTTGGCCTCAAAACAGATTTACCTGTGCTCAAAATCAAACACTGCTCTCAAATCATGAACAAAGTGATCAAAATAATATACACTATCAAGCAGTCAGTAAACAATACACCAATAAATAGAAAGCACATTGTTCAAAACATATAGTTCTCAGGGTTCTCAGAAAACATGTTACTATTACAGTAGCTCAAAATTGATCAGAAATTACTGCTCTGCTTTGCTCTTTGCAATTTCTTTTGTTCCTCCTCCTCCTTGAACCCCTATTTGTACAGTACGGTACCCTGCATCTCACAAACGTGTCCTTTGTCTCTGTGATACTGTAATTCTTGTTCTTTGTTGATATGAACCTGCAACCAGTCAAAATCTATTGAGCAGTCAGTACTGTAACAAATAGAAAGCACAATGTTCAAGGCCATACAATGTGTTTATAGTACATTATACAGCCTACAATGCACTGTAGGCCTACTACAGTGTACAATACTACAGTAAAGGGGACACAAATCAAAGGAGTCAACATGTCATCAATGTGCTTCTTCTTGTCTTTGGGCTGGGTCAGGCCATTCTCAGACTTTCTCCTTCCCACCTTCAACCACCTGTTTGCTCTCTGAACTGGCTTATATTGGTTGTGTCACATCATTTGATACAAGTGAAATCAATTTTGAGTGACTGTGTTTAATCAATGACATGTGTTCTCTATTTGTATTTGATTGTTGCCACTTGTGTTTACCAGTATGGATGACATGTGCATTAGAGTGCAGAATGTGTTTTGAGACTGAGAATGTGTTTAGAGTTTTGCTGAAAAGTGTAAGTGAGATCTGCAAGTTGTGTTTTACCATGTGAAATAGTTTAAGGTGACAACAGACTGCACAATTAACTAAATGAGTCCAGGCAACTGAGATCTTTGTTCAGCCAATGGGTTTTAGTGTTTTAGCAATTGAGAAAAACTGTAATAACTTTAATATTCACACCTTTAAAACGAGAAGGTTTTAAAGTTATAATTCCTCCAAACAAGAAGAAAGTTTTAAAGCAGATTTTGGTAATGAAGTTAATAAAGGTGGTCATGTGATCCGGGTCTGGGCGGGGCTTCTGTGTGGAGTCTGCATGTTCTCAGTGTGGGTTTGCTCCGGGTGCTCCGGATTCCCACTGACATCAGCTCAGGTTAGCTGGAAATGTCTGTAGGTGTGACTGTGTCTGTCCAGGTGAACCCTGTCCAGGTGAACCCTGTCCAGGTGATCCCTGTCCTGTTGAATCCTGTCCAGGTGAACCCTCTCCAGGTGATCCCTGTCCAGTTGAACCCTGTCCAGGTGAACTCTGTCCAGGTGAATTTCGTCCAGGTGAACCCTGCCCAGGTGAACCCTGTCCAGGTGAACTCTGTCCAGGTGATCCCTGTCCAGGTGAACTCTTTCCAGGTGATCCCTGTCCAGGTGATCCCTGTCCAGGTGAACCCTGCCCAGGTGAATCCTGTCCAGGTGAACTCTGTCCAGGTGATCCCTGTCCAGGTGAACTCTTTCCAGGTGATCCCTGTCCAGGTGATCCCTGTCCAGGTGAACCCTGTCCAGGTGAACTCTGTCCAGGTGATCCCTGTTCAGGTGAACTCTGTCCAGGTGATCCCTGTCCAGGTGAACTCTGTCCAGGTGATCCCTGTTCAGGTGAACTCTGTCCAGGTGTACCCTGTCCAGGTGAATTCTGTCCAGGTGAACTCTGTCCAGGTGAACCCTGTCCAGGTGTACCCTGTCCAGGTGATCCCTGTTCAGGTGAACTCTGTCCAGGTGTACCCTGTCCAGGTGAATTCTGTCCAGGTGAACCCTGTCCAGGTGAACCCTGTTCAGGTGAACTCTGTCCAGGTGTACCCTGTCCAGGTGAATTCTGTCCAGGTGAACCCTGTCCAGGTGAACCCTGTCCAGGTGATCCCTGTCCAGGTGAACCCTGTCCAGGTGAACCTTGTCCAGGTGAACCCTGTCCAGGTGAACTCTGTCCAGGTGAACCCTGTATTGCCCTCTGGCGCTCACAGGCTTTTATTCTGAAGGTTTTCAACAGGAACTCTCCACAGTGTCTTTCTCTACAGGAGCAGACGTGTAGTTACCCACTAAATCCACCAGAGGGCAGTAGTCACAGATTATTATAATTTTTTTGCAATCATTTATCTAAAACCTTTTTGATATTTTTCAAAATAAGTGTATTATGTGCACCATGAATTAACGGTCCATTGCTCGCTAGTCAAACCTTAATTATGAAGTTAAAGCGGGGCGGCTGTGGCTCAGTGGTTAGCAACTCGGTCTTTCAATCAGAGGGTCGGTGGTTCGATCCCCGGCTCCGGCAGTCTGTGTCGTTGTGTCCTTGAGCAAGACACTTAACCCTCATTGCTCACCGTTGCTGTGTCTACGGTCTACTGTATATCATGTAAGTCTCTTTGGATAAAAGCGTCAGCTAAATGAAATGTAATGTAATGTAATGTAATGTAAAAAACCTCTCTTCCTCCTCACAGACAACTTCCTCCTTCAAAGCTTTAGTTCCTGCTGCAGCCTCTCTGGATGTCTGTAGGAAACATTTAACCCTTTAACCACAACTATCTGTCATATATGATCTTACGTTAAGCCCCGCCCATTTCTCTCAAAAATTGTGAATGGTTTTCATACTAAATACAGAATATCTCCTCAACCACAAGGGCTATTGGAATAATTTAAAAGGGTAAAATAAACACTTGTGAGACTAGTTAAGAGGTTCATAAAGCAGAATATGTGTTTCTGGTTTATTGTTGATAATAAAACACACAATAATAATTTCCAAAAGAAAAAAAATACATCATCGCTTTTTTGATTAAGTGAAGTTAAATATTTGTAGTAATTAATTTAGTGTACATTTCGTGTACCGTAGGTTTAGGTCTGCTGAGAGCCAGAATTCATATATTAATACCTTCATATCTTTATATCTTCATATTTTCATATCTTCATATATTAATATCTTTATATCTTTATATCTTTATATCTTCATATCTTCATATCTTCATATATTAATATATTTATATCTTTATATCTTCATATATTCATATATTTATATTTTCATATATTCATTTATTTATATATGTATATATTCATATCTTCATATATTTCATTGTTTAAATGTTTAATCTGCACAAAAACCAGAATGACGGACTTTGAGGCGTTTCCTCTTTTTAAACATTAAAGAACAAGAGTGTGTGTGTGCGTGCGTGCGTGTGAGTGTGCGTGTGTGTGTGTGTGCGTGTGTGTGTGTGTGTGTGTGTCATGTAAATGATCCGCGGTGCCACCACACTCCCTTTACATCTCTTCCTCTCGCTGTCAGAAGGAAGTCACATTATTTCACTTCAGAGCTTCACACACACAGGTGAGTACTTCAGGTACCTCGTTGTACTTCTACTGTGGTATTTTACTCTGGTGTTGTACACGATGTGAATGACAGCGTCAGTCACAAACCTAAGAGTCATCTGATCTTTATATGTGTATATATATATGTGTGTGTGTGTCTTTTCTTTGCTGACGATGTGACGTGTTGATGACGTACCGACGGGTCGGTTTCCCAGAACGTTTCATGGTCAGTTTGAGTCCTTTGGAGAACCAACTGTTGCAAATTAGCGTTTCGCTACAAACACAAAACACAGTGCATCTAGTTTGTGTGCGTTATTGTATGTTACAACTCTACTGCCGCTGTGATGTCCATATCAAATAAAGTTTGAACTGAGGTCCCAACAGGTGAGCGGCCCGGTTCCCAACATGCAGCTGGAGGATGGAGGAGGTTCTTGGGAAGCAATGAGCAAGAAATCGTCCGCGAACACCCGTTGAGGCTCCTCTGCTCCGGCTGGTGATCTGTCACTTCCTCTTTCAGCCTCGATCGATTCCGGGACCTCACATCGGATCAGGAAGAACTCCCCAAAAAATAGTAAAAACCCTTTTACAGGGAAAAAAGGGAAGAAACCTTCAGGAGAGCAAAGAGGAGGATCCCTCTCCCGGATGGACAGAAGCAATAGATGTCATGTGACCAGAATCAACATAACAGAGTTACAGCACATTCAATGGATGTCACAGAAGTTATTCATGTAATAAGTAGTAGGCATGGACCACGACCCAGATGACCAGGATCCATGAAGCAGACGGAGGTAGAGATGAAGGGCATCAGCAGGGCCGCCATGGCAGGGAGCAGGACCGGCTTCAGACAACCACGATCCATGAAGCTTGAGGAGAGGAAGCACAAAGGATCCTGAGAGGAAGTAGAGTTAGTAATGAGCATTAAAGAGACATTAATTTATCCAGAAGGAGAGAGAGGAGAAAATGAGAGGGAGATGATGAGAGAAGAGGAGAGAGAGAGAAGAGGAGCTCAGTGTATCCTAAGATGTCCCCCAGCAGTCTAGGCCTATAGCAGCACTTCTGAACATTTGGAGGGGGGAGGGGGGGGGGGGGGGGGTCACAGGGTGAGTTACCCTTGTGATTGCTTCCTTTCCGCCGATCTTCTGATCATTTGCGTTCAACTCTTTCAGAACGTCCAGAACCATGAGCGAGCTCGGCAGCCCGGGGGCGTCCTCGGGACCCAACCTGACCAACGGCAGCGGCCCACCTGTCTGCGACCGGGTCGACACCTCGGCCCACGTCTACTTCCTGCTGGTCTACTCACTGGTGTTTCTGGTGAGTGTGTTAACCCTAACCCTTAACCCTAACCCTAACCATGACCATTACCCTGACCCTGACCCTGACCCTAACCCAGATCCTGACCCTTAACCCTAACCCTGACCCTGACCCTGACCCTTAACCCTGACCCTGACCCTGACCCTGACCCTGAGTGGTCTGTAAGCGCCACTGTCTCCTCCTCAGGTGGGTCTGCTCCTCAACGGCTTCACGCTGAAGGTTTACTTCTGCCAGGCTCAGCGGCCGGCGTCCAGCAGCGTGACCGTCTACCTGAAGAATCTGGCGGCCGCCGACTTCCTCATCAGCCTTTGCCTGCCCGTCCGGATCACCAACTACGCCAGCGGCTCCGCCACCGTCCGCCGGGTCTACTGCAACTTTGGCGCCGCTGCCTTCTACCTGAACATGTACGCCAGCATCCTGTTCATGGGCTACATCGCAGCCAACCGGTAGGATCAGACCCCTATACCACACTCAACTATGCTACGCTAAATATGAAGCTACAGCCAGCAGCTTGTTAGCTTAGCTTAGCATAGAAAGAAGACACGCTACATTTTCTTGCATTCTGGGCAACATTTCTGCTCATGTTTCAAAGGTTTCTGCAAACTCTTCTTACAGTACAGTGAAGTATTAGTAGGCTACAGGGAAAACGTAATTTGCATTTGCAAAGATGAAAACATATTTCATTATGCACAGTGCCACTGTTTCAGCATCATGGGTCTGATTATGACCAATATTTCTTTAAACTTTTAGAAAATAAGGAAATGCATTGAATAATATGATAATTTCTGGAAGGAAACCAACAGGGTTCTCAGACAGGATGCTTTATGTCTGACATGTCTGCTTTATGTTGCAGACATGATGCTGTATGTTGCAGACATGATGCTTTATGTTGCAGACAGGATGCTTTATGTTGCAGACATGATGCTGTATGTTGCAGACATGATGCTGTATGTTGCAGACATGATGCTGTATGTTGCAGACATGATGCTGTATGTTGCAGACATGATGCTGTATGTTGCAGACAGGATGCTTTATGTTGCAGACATGATGCTGTATGTTGCAGACATGATGCTTTATGTTGCAGACATGATGCTGTATGTTGCAGACATGATGCTGTATGTTGCAGACATGATGCTGTATGTTGCAGACAGGATGCTTTATGTTGCAGACATGATGCTGTATGTTGCAGACATGATGCTGTATGTTGCAGACATGATGCTTTATGTTGCAGACAGGATGCTTTATGATGCAGACAGGATGCTGTATGTTGCAGACATGATGCTTTATGTTGCAGACAGGATGTTGTATGTTGCAGACAGGATGCTGTATGCTGCAGACATGATGCTTTATGATGCAGACATGTCTGCTGTATGTTGCAGACATGACGCTTTATGATGCAGACATGATGCTGTATGTTGCAGACAGGATGCTTTATGATGCAGACATGTCTGCTTTATGTTGCAGACATGATGTTTTATGTTGCAGACAGGATGCTTTATGTTGCAGACAGGATGTTGTATGTTGCAGACATGATGCTTTATGTTGCAGACAGGATGCTTTATGTTGCAGACAGGATGCTTTATGTTGCAGACATGATGCTTTATGTTGCATACATGTCTGCTTTATGATGCATTATGTTGCATATCAGCTGTTATGAAGTCTTCTTCATGTAGATCCAATCAGCAGAGCTGCTGGCTGTAGCTTACACTCCGACAGTGGAAACTATTTCAGAACACGTCTGGTTTCATATCTGAGGTTTCTCACGATGTTTCATGTTCCATAGAAAGAACACAAACATGAGCTCAACTGCTTAAAAAGCAGAAACCACCAAACCAAACAGAGCGTCAAGAGGAACCAGTCTGGGTCCATTTTGGTGGTTGGTTGTTGAGCAGAAGTGATCTCACGGGCCTTGAACTCAACACGTTCTCCTTAAAAGATGCAGCTCAGGATTTATGTCCAAAACTGAAAATCTAAACGATAAAGATGTTTCTACAGCTTCTGGCTGATTAACGGTGAAGTGTAGCGATTGTTTGAATAAAACGTGCTTTTCCATCCCGCCGGTGGGTTTAGGGGTCTAAAATGACTCCTCTCTCGTGCCTCCAGGTATCTGAAGATCGTCCGTCCTTTAGGAACTCACGTCCTGCAGACGGTGCACGCCGCCCACATCGTAGCCAGCGTGACCTGGGTTCTACTCCTGGTCACCACGGGCGCCTACGTCGCCGTGTCGCTGCTCACCGAGAGGCCGCCGCCGGCCTCCCCCCTCGGCGCGCTGAGCTGCGACGCCCTGCACAGCGCGCTGTGCGGCCTCTTCTACAAGGCGGTCCACAGCGTCTCCGCCGCCGTCTTCCTGCTCGTCCTCGGCTCGCTGGTGTTCTTCTACCACGCCGTCTCCCGCCGGCTGGCGGTCGCCCAGCGGAGGCAGCCAGCGTCCTCCGGGTCCACGAAGCTGGCCAAGTCCCGCAGGAACATGCTGGTGCTGGTCGGCGTGTTCTGCGTGTGCTTCGTGCCATACCACCTGGTCCGCCTGCCCTACGCCTTCCTCAGGGGGCGGTGCTGGTGGAGCCACGCCTTCTATTACCTGAAGGAGCTGACGGTCATGGTGTCGGTGCTCAATGTGTGCCTGGACCCGCTCATCTACTTCCTCTTCTGCAAGGCCTTCCGGGCCCAGATGAGCCCGGGGAGGCCGACGCAGAGGTCCAGCAGCGAGAGGAGGAGCAGCGACGGGTGGCTGAGCGCCATCAGGGCCAACAGGAAGACGTCGCTCAGCGCCTCCACCAAGCACATCAGTGCGCTGTAGATCACATCCCAACAGGACCGGTACGTGGAGGTTTGACACAGTGGTGCCTTCAGGGCTTTATGTTTAGCTCGGGTAAACAAGTTCAGTTCCATTACTTTTATTTTGTAGAGGGCTCTGCAGTCTGTACACAAGGACATCCGCTGACCTTTGACCCTCACATCCTCTGACCTTTGACCCTCAAAGAAATATTTTTGTACTTTAATGCACCAAATAAATGTCAATGTTAAATCAATATGACTTTTCCTATTAATTCATTATATAACTGCATGTTTGTTTCTGATCATATTTGTATGAATAATATTTAATTTAGTTATTGACAAGTTGTTGATGTTTTATTATTATATTAATGATGTAAATAAACCAATCAAATAGCTAAATAAATGAAATAAAAGGAGAAATATTAAATGAATATGTTCAGCATGTCATTCTGCGCTTCGACCAGCAGGCGGCAGCAGAGATGGGCACGTCAGCTGTTATTTAAATAACGCTGCCACAGTGATGATAACTTAAATATATAATGATAATAATAAAATGAATAGATAAAGAACTTTAAAAGAAGAAGAAAAAACAATTGTTAAAAAATGAATGGTCATAATGGAAAAACAATAAATATTTACATGCAAATTATGTAATGAAATTCAGTTGTAATCTGTAATTATGATCTTCATTTATTAGTTGATTAACATCTGAAACTGTAAATAAATTAAGCCATCAGATAAATGTACTGTAGTACAGTAAAAGGTACAATATGTACCTCTGAGATGTAGTACAGTAAAAAGTACAATATGTACCTCTGAGATGTAGTACAGTAAAATTGAAACAAGCACTCCCGTACAGTACATTTAGCTGACGCTTTTATCCAAAGCGACTTACATGATATACAGTAGACCGTAGACACAGCAACGGTGAACAATGAGGGTTAAGTGTCTTGCTCAAGGACACAACGACATGGACTGGCTGAGCCGGGGTTTGAACCCCCGACCCTCTGATTGAAAGACTGACTTGCTAACCACTGAGCCACAGTCGCCCCTACTTGATCCATTTTACTTTATTATGCAACCACAATGTTTCCTCTCTGGGTGGAGCTCGGCTAGTGCTAAGCTAAGCTAACACATCACTTCCTAGTGTCGTGTGTGTGTGTGTGTGTGTGTGTGTGTGTGTGTGTGTGTGTGTGTGTGTGTGTGTGTGTGTGTGTGTGTGTGTGTGTGTGTGTGTGTCTGTGTGTGTGTGTGTGTGTGTGCCTGTGTGCCTGTGTGTGTGTGTGCCTGTGTGCCTGTGTGTGTGTGTGCCTGTGTGCCTGTGTGTGCCTGTGTATGCCTGTGTGTGTGTGTGAGTGCCTGTGTGTGTGTGCCTGTGTGTGTGTGTGAGTGCCTGTGTGTGTGTGTGTGAGTGCCTGTGTGTGTGTGTGTGTGAGTGCCTGTGTGTGTGTGTGCCTGTGTGTGTGTGTGTGTGTGCCTGTGTGTGTGTGTGTGAGTGCCTGTGTGTGTGTGTGCGTGTGTGTGTGAGTGCCTGTGTGTGCGTGTGTGTGTGAGTGCCTGTGTGTGTGTGTGTGTGTGAGTGCCTGTGTGTGTGTGTGCCTGTGTGTGTGTGTGTGTGCCTGCCTGCCTGCCTGTCTGTCTGTCTGTCTGTCTGTCTGCCTGCCTGTCTGTCTGTCTGCCTGCCTGTCTGCCTGTCTGTCTGTCTGTCTGTCTGCCTGCCTGTCTGCCTGTCTGCCTGTCTGTCTGTCTGTCTGTCTGTCTGCCTGCCTGTCTGCCTGCCTGCCTGCCTGTCTGTCTGTCTGTCTGCCTGTGTGCGTGCGTGCGTGTGTGTGTTTCAGAGGAGGTTGTATTTCTGTTCCCACAGCACCGTGTGACCTCCATCTCTTCCGCTCGCTCTATAAATGGTTCGTCTGGTGGCTTTTAGTGACCAGACTTAAAAAGGAGAGAGAGAAGGGGGGGGGGGGGACACATCAATATATGTGTTGATGTTGATGTTAGCTTATTAGCTTAGCATAAACAACATAAACAGCTGCCTGTCTGATCAATACTTAGTTTTACTTTCTTTAGGTTTCAGAAGTCTTTCTTTGAAATACAAAACTTTCAGTTAAAGTTTGAGTTAAATATTGAAGAGTTGAAACCAAAGGAAAGTGATGTTAGTACTAATATTCATTCTATTACTAACATGTACACCAATACTATCATTTCTACTAGGAATACCTGTTAAAGTACTTTGTGTTATAAGATGATGTCAGTGATGACTCGTGTCTCAAGACAACAACCCCAGCTGACTCCCTGTGTGTGTGTGTGTGTGTGTGTGTGTGTGTGTGTGTGTGTGTGTGTGTGTTCCATATCTGAGAAGTGAGCTAATATCAGACTCTTCAGGGTCTAATTTTAGAGTTGTGCATGTTTTATTGCAACACAGATGACACAATACCTACACCACACCACACCACACCACACCACACCACACTACACCACACCACACCACACCACACCACACCACACCACACTACACTACACTACACTACACTACACTACACTACACTACACTACACTACACTACACTACACTACACTACACTACACTACACCACACCACACCACACCACACCACACCACACCACACCACTGTGGTAGAAATATCCATGTGAGCGAATAACAGAGCCAAGAGAGTTGGTGTACAGAGAGAAGAGGAGAGGACCCAGGACGGAGCCTTGAGGGACCCCAGTAGTGAGAGGACCGAGGACGGAGCCTTGAGGGACCCCAGTAGTGAGAGGACCGAGGACGGAGCCTTGAGGGACCCCAGTAGTGAGAGGACCCAGGACAGAGCCTTGAGGGACCCCAGTAGTGAGAGGACCCAGGACGGAGCCTTGAGGGACCCCAGTAGTGAGAGGACCCAGGACGGAGCCTTGAGAGACCCCAGTAGTGAGAGGACCCAGGACGGAGCCTTGAGGGACCCCAGTAGTGAGAGGACCCAGGATGGAGCCTCGAGGGACCCCAGTAGTGAGAGGACCCAGGACGGAGCCTTGAGGGACCCCAGTAGTGAGAGGACCCAGGACGGTGCCTTGAGGGACCCCAGTAGTGAGAGAACCCAGGATGGAGCCTTGAGGGACACCAGTAGTGAGAGGACCCAGGACGGAGCCTTGAGGGACCCCAGGAGTGAGAGGACCCAGGACGGAGCCTTGAGGGACCCCAGTAGTGAGAGGACAAGGCTCAGACACAGACCCTCTCCAGGTTACCCAGTAGGTGCAATCGCTGAGGTAGGATGAGAGGAGGGAGAGCGCAGTGCCTGAGATACCCAGGTCCTGGAGGGAGGAGATGAGGATCTGGTGGTTCACTGTGTCAAAGGCAGCAGAAAGGTCCAGAAGGATAAGGACAGAGGAGAGAGAGGCTTCTCTCGCAGTGTGAAGCTGCTGAGAGACAGCAAGGAGGGCAGTCTCTGTTGAGTGGAGGTGAAAAAATCCTCTTGACTTCAACGAAAGACTCCTTCACTGATGTTAAAGCTGACACTTAGACCCCCACCTTGTTTTACCCCACAGTCGACAATGATTAGCTACAGCTGTGTTGACTCCGCCCCCAGCTCGTTAGTGGAACGGCCACCAATAGAAACTACTGGGCTCAGGACAATAGCAGGTCTTCCCTTTAATCAGTGAAGTTTAAGTTTAACACCAAGGTCACACACACACACACACACACACACACACACACACACACACACACACACACACACACACACACACACACACACACACACACAGACACCCACACACACACACATATTTTCCTCCAGCTGATGACCTCTGACCTCTGACATTGTGTTTGTGTTTCCCTCACACACGTCACATAAACACCAACACATGCACACTGAAGTACTCAGATCCTCCTCTGCAGTAAAAGTACTCATACCCCACAAGTACCCCCCCTCCCCCGCCCTTGCAGATACTTGAGGGAACCTACCTCGTTACATTCCACCAGGTCTGGAGGTTTTCGTCGCTCTGCCGTCGGTTTCTCAGATAGCCGGTAATGAGACAGCACATGGAGCCAAGATGGCCGCCGCTGTGTCATTAGCAGTGGAAATGTGGTCGCTTATTAGAGATGGAATACCAACCCACACCGGGGACTGCACTCTGAGGGCTGATCCAGCACTAAGGAAGCAACCAAGAGAGGAGGAGGAGGAGAAGAGAAGAAGAGAAGAGGAGAAGAAGAGAAGGGGAAGGAGGAGGAGGAGGAGGAGGAGGAGGAGGAGGAGGAGGAGGAGGAGGAGGAGAATGAGAATGCAGGAAAAGACTAAGTGACTCATTTAGGGTTCTGGTGGCATAAAACTGGTTCAAATCCAGTCTCGTCATCCTCCTCTTCCTCATCATCGGACCACAGGACACAATAACACCACGACTACCTACAACATGAACATCATGCTGTATCGAAGAAGACTTGAAACTAGAGATACTAGAGACATAAACTCTGTTTACAATGTTTACTGAGGGAATACATCAAGAGAGAAGTAGAGTCATTTATATAGACTTCTATACAACCAGAGGAGTCGCCCCCTGGTGGTCAGGAGAGAGAATGCAGCTTTAACACATGATGCATAGACTTCTATACAACCAGAGGAGTCGTCCCCTGGTGGTCAGAAGAGAGAAGGCAGCTTTAACACATGAAGCATAGACTTCTATACAACCAGAGGAGTCGCCCCCTGGTGGTCAGGAGAGAGAATGCAGCTTTAACACATGAAGCATAGACTTCTATACAACCAGAGGAGTCGCCCCCTGGTGGTCAGAAGAGAGACGGCAGCTTTAACACATGAAGCATAGACTTCTATACAACCAGAGGAGTCGCCCCCTGGTGGTCAAGAGAGAGAATGCAGCTTTAACACATGAAGCAGAGACTTCTATACAACCAGAGGAGTCGTCCCCTGGTGGTCATAAGAGAGAAGGCAGCTTTAACACATGAAGCATAGACTTCTATACAACCAGAGGAGTCGCCCCCTGGTGGTCAGGAGAGAGAATGCAGCTTTAACACATGATGCATAGACTTCTATACAACCAGAGGAGTCGTCCCCTGGTGGTCAGAAGAGAGAAGGCAGCTTTAACACATGAAGCATAGACTTCTATACAACCAGAGGAGTCGCCCCCTGGTGGTCAGGAGAGAGAATGCAGCTTTAACACATGAAGCATAGACTTCTATACAACCAGAGGAGTCGCCCCCTGGTGGTCAGAAGAGAGAAGGCAGCTTTAACACATGAAGCATAGACTTCTATACAACCAGAGGAGTCGCCCCGTGGTGGTCAAGAGAGAGAATGCAGCTTTAACACATGAAGCAGAGACTTCTATACAACCAGAGGAGTCGTCCCCTGGTGGTCAGAAGAGAGATGGCAGCTTTAACACATGAAGCATAGACTTCTATACAACCAGAGGAGTCGCCCCCTGGTGGTCAGAAGAGAGACGGCAGCTTTAACACATGAAGCATAGACTTCTATACAACCAGAGGAGTCGCCCCCTGGTGGTCAAGAGAGAGAATGCAGCTTTAACACATGAAGCAGAGACTTCTATACAACCAGAGGAGTCGTCCCCTGGTGGTCAGAAGAGAGAAGGCAGCTTTAACACATGAAGCATAGACTTCTATACAACCAGAGGAGTCGCCCCCTGGTGGTCAGGAGAGAAAATGCAGCTTTAACACATGATGCATAGACTTCTATACAACCAGAGGAGTCGTCCCCTGGTGGTCAGAAGAGAGAAGGCAGCTTTAACACATGAAGCATAGACTTCTATACAACCAGAGGAGTCGCCCCCTGGTGGTCAGGAGAGAGAATGCAGCTTTAACACATGAAGCATAGACTTCTATACAACCAGAGGAGCCGCCCCCTGGTGGTCAGAAGAGAGAAGGCAGCTTTAACACATGAAGCATAGACTTCTATACAACCAGAGGAGTCGCCCCGTGGTGGTCAAGAGAGAGAATGCAGCTTTAACACATGAAGCAGAGACTTCTATACAACCAGAGGAGTCGTCCCCTGGTGGTCAGAAGAGAGAAGGCAGCTTTAACACATGAAGCATAGACTTCTATACAACCAGAGGAGTCGCCCCCTGGTGGTCAGGAGAGAGAATGCAGCTTTAACACATGATGCATAGACTTCTATACAACCAGAGGAGTCGTCCCCTGGTGGTCAGAAGAGAGAAGGCAGCTTTAACACATGAAGCATAGACTTCTATACAACCAGAGGAGTCGCCCCCTGGTGGTCAGGAGAGAGAATGCAGCTTTAACACATGAAGCATAGACTTCTATACAACCAGAGGAGTCGCCCCCTGGTGGTCAGAAGAGAGAAGGCAGCTTTAACACATGAAGCATAGACTTCTATACAACCAGAGGAGTCGCCCCGTGGTGGTCAAGAGAGAGAATGCAGCTTTAACACATGAAGCAGAGACTTCTATACAACCAGAGGAGTCGTCCCCTGGTGGTCAGAAGAGAGATGGCAGCTTTAACACATGAAGCATAGACTTCTATACAACCAGAGGAGTCGCCCCCTGGTGGTCAGGAGAGAGAATGCAGCTTTAACACATGAAGCATAGACTTCTATACAACCAGTGCACTGTAAAACATTTCAGGCCAGTTCAACTTACAAACGAAAGTTCACCTGCTGCCTTGAAAAAGCGATTTAACTCAACTTAAAAATTTCCTTTGATTCAACTAGGAAATGTAAGTTCATAAGGTTGATGTAACTACAACGAGCTAGTTGTCTCAACATGATGAGTCAAGTTGTCAGAGTTGAGTGAACTTTTAGTCCCTTGTTGTTTAAACTTGATCCACCAAGTTAAAATAACTTGTACAACTTGCCATTTTAAGTTAAGATGATTTACATCACAAATTTGTTTCAACTTGCATATAAATGTTATTTTGACTGATAATTTAAAGTGTGCTTGCTTTATAAAAACGGAATGACCAATAATTCTTGATTCTGTTAAAAATATATAACATTTATTGGAAGAAAATATACACAGACTGAAACATTGGCTACAAGTACATCTCAACACACCCAAATATACATGTGTTAAATACATGTTTCCCACATACAAGTGGAGGCACTCTGACTCTGACAGACACTGACAGTATGTGTGGTTGTACAATGACAAATGAGAGATAATTACAACAAGTTCATATGTTTTCAATATAAACATAAGAACATTGTAAACACCCCCAAAAAATGGATACACACAACTTAATCAAAAGTCAAGTCAAAGTCAAAGTCAGCTTTAATGTCAATTTTTTACATGTGCAAACATACAAAAGATTGAAAGAACGTTTCTCTTCTGTCCAACATAAAGTGAATAGTGAATAATAATAATAATAAAGTGCAAAAACAAATTAAGAAAGAGACAAACATATAAGCAGTTATAACAACATAAATAACATACATTTGGAACTGTGAATGACTATGTATGTTAGCAGCAGTCAGACAGAGTTCAGCAGCATTTAGACATGAGTGTCTAAAGAGGACGGAGTGGGAGGGTGGGGAGAGAGTTCAGCTTCCTGACAGCCTGGTGGATGAAGCTGTTGGACAGCCTGGTGGTGCGAGCCCGGAGGCTCCGGTATCTCCTACCGGAGGGCAGGAGGCTGAAGAGACCGTGTGAGGGGTGGCAGGAGTCGCTCACAATCATGGTCACTTTGTGGGTGAGGCGGGTGTCATATATGTCCTGCAGGGAGGGGAGGGGGGGGAGTGAGGCACCAATGATCCGTCCAGCTGCATTCACTATGCGCTGCAGGGCTTTCCTGTTGTAGTCTGTGCAGCTTCTGCCCCACACAGTGATGCTGCTGGTCAGGATGCTCTCAATGGTGCCACGGTAGAAGGTGCACATGATGGATGGGGGGCTTCCTGCTTTCCTCAGCTTGCGGAGGAAGTAGAGCCGCCTCTGTGCCTTCTTTGCCAGCGATGACGTGTTGGCTGTCCAGGAGAGGTCCTCGCTGATGTCCACCCCCAGGAATTTGGTGCTGCTGACTCGCTCAATGTCCACACCGTTGATGGTCAGTGGTGGGTGATGAGTGTGGCCTTTCCGGAAGTCAACAACAATCTCCTTGGTAATAATTGCATAATTTCAAAAAAAGGGAAACATATAATTAGAGACAGCTGGAGATAAGGTAGTGTGGCTGTGAAGAGGCAATATGTGGGATACTGAGAACTTTATAAAATCCATATAATACATTTTTATAAAAATGTATTATATGTTTAATTTCTAAAACACAATTCTAACAGCCCCACAAAAGGTGTTACGTGTCAAAACAACCAATCTACAGTTTAGAAGAGTTTTAGTCTAAAGCTTGACTTTGATATGTGCTCTAATTGTTTTACTGGCTATATTTATAATTATTATTATAATCTGGGGCAACTGTGGTTCAGTGGTAGAACAAGGACGTCCTTCAATCAGAGGATCGGTGGTTCGATCCCCGGCTCCGCTAGTCCATGTCGATGTGTCCTTGGGCAAGACTCTTGACCTCTCTTGTGTGAATGTTAGTTAGTGATGGGCAGGTGGTACCTTGCATGGTAGCTCCTCCCATCAGTGTGTGAGTGGGTGTGAATGGGTGAATGATGACATGTAGCGTTAAAGCTTTGAGTGGTAGGAAGACTTGAAGAGAGATATAAAATATACAGTCCATTTACCATTTATCTGAGCAGTTTGCTTCTGAGCCCATGGAATCTTGCTGAGCTCTGGTCCGGTTTAATGTTCATGAAGGAACTCAAAGGTGTCGTTCATATTACGGGGGCACTCCAGGTTAAGGCAGTAGATTGTGGCCATCAACATGGCAAAGCCTGTGGTACGTCTCTGAGCTCGTGTTGGATGATCTTCTCTGCTACTTCGGCCACATCGAAGACTGTCAAAGGACCTGGAGACATATAAAGACATTCACATCTTAACAGACATCTCCAAAATAGTACTAGTTCAATGTTTGGAGAATCCTTATTAAAAATCTCTAAAACAAAAAAAAGGTGAAGGAGACTATTGAAAAGACAGTTTGTAATTATACAAAATCTCTGTAAAAAATAGTGTGGCTAGGGGTAATAAAACTAATGAACACAAAACATGTTACCATTGTCACATTACAACCATTGAGTGTAGTAAATGTGTAAATACAGTGTCTTACATCACACATCCGGATATTGTCAGAGGGATCCTTTGAAAGATAGCATGGAAGACCAAGCAGGGCAGCTGTTCTTCGGTTTTGGTTTGCATCCTAGGAAAAACAGATAAGGGTAGATGAATGCAATACCAAAGGTATAATCCTAACATAAGTCCTAAACACCACCGATGATGATATTTATAATACTGGATTATTCTTCTTTGTCAATTAGAGGGGAATTCACAAAACTTACATTTCCACGTCAAGTACTGGACATTCTTGATGACATCTGTAAATTAAAAAAAACTAAAGAATTGCATATTTAGTGAAATGAGTTTCAGACAAATAAAACCCACATATATTTGTATTTATTATAAATATAACGTGCATTTACTTTATGCTTCAATTATCAATCTTTTACATTTCTAAATGCTGTCTGCTGTGTGGGTGCAAACATGCACCACGCGGCGCGCATTAATACAAGTAATTACTGGCATACAAACTAAATATCAACCCATTAATAAATACATTTTGCCCACTGACAAAGAGCAAGCAAAGCATGGGCACTGACTCAGCCTTCAATGTGAATCCCTCAGCCATGACTCTATAGCCTGCTTAATGTTCGTGGATGCTCGTGTTAGGTTAGCTAGCACGCGCTAGCTAGCTTAGCTAACCTAACAAGCTAGTTAACCTAACAAGCTAGTTGGCGGGTAATGAAAGAAAATTGCGGTCACTTAATAAAATGAACCAATAGCTTCTAGTTCTACATTAATTACGTTTTATCAACTGCAGGACAAATAAAATAGGTCAACCATTTGTCTTAGAAGTTCATGGGAAAAACTATTAAGGGAAATTGTTAAGCTAGCTGAATATTAAAGCCACGCAGTTAGCTAGCCTTTCCAGACCATTGAAAAGCACATTACATTTACAGTTACATTACTAACGTTACCCATGCTATTAATTAAGAAAATTAATTAAAGTCATAATTTAAACTCACCTTCATGTGCCGAAGCAAAGCGAGAGGAATCCTCAGCTCTGTTCAGTCCGCTCTACTTGATGCTGGTGGAAAGTAACGGTGAATTGCTCCGCCTCGATTCACTGGAGGTTGTCAGGTTAATAGACTCCCTCCGCCGGTGGAAGTAGTCCTTTCTTGTTTACCACAAAATGCCGATATTTTCATTGGAATTTAAGTATTTGACTTATCTGCAGTGTTTATCCAGTAGATTATGGCTAGGCTTCAACCTGGCCATGGTTTAAAAAAAGACAGTTTCCCTAAAACTCAAACATGACAACATTTGTTCTTTTATCCCCCACTCCCGCCTTTTTCCAGTCTTTTTTTTTTACCGACAACTTAAAGAGCCAAGTTGAATTAACTTGAACAAATTTCAAAGAAGTCAACACAACGCATTACTGTAAGTTTAACTACGTTTAACTTGAACAGTTAAGTTCAAAAGCTAAAACTTATCAGAGCTCTTTGAGTTAAAGAGAAGTAGTAAGTGGAAGTAACTAAACAGGGCTGTGATGTTTTACAGTGTGGAGTCGCCCCTGGTGGTCAGAAGAGAGAAGGCAGCTTTAACACATGAAGCATAGACTTCTATACAACCAGAGGAGTCACCACCTGGTGGTCAGTAGAGAGAATGCAGATTTCATGCAACAGGAAGTCAAAGTTGATTGAGTTACCTCGTACTTCTATAACGTCCCTTTAGTGGTTATTTTAACACAAACCAACATCTTTAACGAGCAGAAACTGACTCGTGTTGCTGAAGGAAAACTGTCAAATGAGTCGATCGGGTGGAAATTCTCAAAAAAAGAATTCTGGAGCAACTCACACAACCAGGGTACAAACCATCACCACCAGTCTCACTGGTCAATGGTTCCTGTTTGACTTATGACACACACACACACACACACACACACACACACACACACACACACACACACACACTTGGGAGGGTTATTGTCTAGAATAAAGGGAGTTGAGGAATGTCTGAGTTTGGAATAACATTATCAGGAGCGGTGCCAGCTCACCACCTCTGTTTACCCTGTGTGTGTGTGTGTGTGTGTGTGTGTGTGTGTATGTGTGTTTACTTCAGGTTGTGTTTGTCCAGTATAAAGCTCTCACTGGTCCAGACTGGTGGACTGGTTGCTTAGAAGGAACAGATGTGGTCAGGAATGTCCCTCTGTGTGTGTGTGTGTGTGTGTGCGTGCGCGTGTGTGCGTGCGTGTGTGCGTGTGTGTGTGTCATCTAAAACTGAGGAAGTAGCAAAACTGACATTAATCATTTATATTAAAGTTGTATTTATTGATTTAATTGGTTCATTGATTAATATTCTTTCTTTTCTCTTTCAATAAAAACTGTAAACTGTCTTATTATTCATTATATATATATATATGATTCTAATACTATTATACTTTGTGCATTTCTACCTGCCAATATCTTTAATCATAACAGAATGATATAAATCCATATTTAAGCCCCTCCCCCCGGGTCTCTCCGCCTCTCCCGCTGGAGCTCATCTCCGAACCAGCGGGACTCAAACCTTCAGCTCTTCTTCTCTTTGTTCGAACCTCCTAACCGGACATCTCACCGGACATGTTGGATGTTTTCTGGCTTCTGTTGGGGCCGAAAACAAACCTGACCAGGTAGGCAGGGAGCCAGAGACCGGACTCGAGGACCGGACCGGACCGGACTGGAGGACTAGAGGACCGGACTGGAGGACTAGAGCACCGGACTGGAGGACCGGAGGGTTGTGGAATACAGTTTGAGTGCGAGAGGAAAGTAGTTAAAGTTTGGAGCGTGTTGGTTTAATGCGACTGGAGCGGCCGGTGAACCAGCGGGACCGGGAGGACCGGGACAGGACCGGGACAGGACCGGGAGGACCGGGACAGGACCGGGACAGAACCGAGCGGGTCTTCAACTGGACGCGCATGTCTCCGAGGTACTCTCTCTCTTCTCTCTTTCTCCTCTCACTCTTCTCTCACTCTTCTCTCACTCTTCAACTCGGTGGAGCAGATGGAGGGTTACATCGGACATCCCTCCAAAATAAACAATTAAAAAATAAAATAACTAAATTACATATAAATAAAGTAATTAATTATCTGGTAATAATCACACACAATTAAAAAAATGCCTTTGACAATAAAAGCACTAAAACTGCTGAAGGCTGTGGTGGGCGTTGCAGCCTGCAGGGGGCGCTGTGGGCGCCTCCCTAAACACTGAAGTGATGAGGATGAAGGGTTGTTAGTTATTAGTTATTAAATACAGACTTTAACCCTTTAATAACGTTGCAGCTGGTCAAAATGGAGCTCTCAGGAATACTTATATAAGTACACTGCTGGTAGTTTAATCTGTGATAATACTTCTTCATTTATTAGTAGATTATATTGTGTTCTTAATAATCTGAATATGTAAAGTAAACTACATATATCAAATACATGTAGCAAAGTAAAAAGTACAACATGTACTTTGAGGTGCAGTGGAGAAGAAGTATAAAGCAGCAAGAAATGCAAATACTCAAGTGAAGTACAAGTAGTTTGAAGTGTACTCAGGAAAATGTACTTTAAAGTAATTTAATGCATCAATAATGAGAATACGGTATTATAATAGATACTATTCTGCATACAGAGTATTTCAAAGAGTATTTCAAAGAGTATTCTAAAGAGTACTCTAAAGAGTACTTTAAAGTATAGCGTTCTGTACTTCTGACGTAAAAGGGTCAAAAGTACTTCTTCCAGCTCGGAGTGCATGCGGTTCAGCGTGAGTCGACCTCAATCCAGCTGAGAGTTTTCTCTCGGAGGTTGAAGGCGGAGTCGATGATTTGGCATCTGAAGGGAGATAAAAGGGATCTGATCCCAGTCCCTCTCTGTCTCATCTTCCATACAAACTTCTTTTAAAAACAACTGAAACAAACAGAAAATGTGGAATATCCGCGCGATGAAGAGGAGGAGAGACGAAGAAGTGAAGGACGTGAAATAACCCTTTAAGAGCGTAAACGTGGGGAAGCGAGTCGGGATCTGGTGATGTCACCATTGTGTGATGTGTTTTCGTCCTCGAGACAAAGACCTCCATGAAACACATCTTCACACAATCCCACATACAATACTCACGTCAGCATCAAACGTGGATTCATAAACTATATACGTGTGTTTTTAAGGAGTCACATGTTCCGCAGGAACCAATGGGCCACAGACAGGAAGTCAGCACATGACACATTGTTGCAAATAACAACAAGAAAACAAATAAATATGAAATGGAAATGGAAGCCTTTTATTCTGAAAGTGAGTTTTTTGGGTTCATGTAAAGTTACGCAACATCGGTTTGTTTATACAGTTCCTGTTTACACAGCAAGGACGATGTCAGTGAAGGCACCACCAGTACAGGCCGAGTCACCTGAACACATCTTCTGTTTTACCTTCTCTCATACAGTCATGACCAATCACACACAGAACTGAACGATGTGTCTGTGTGTGTTTCGGCCAATAAGGCTCTTCGATTACTGCCTAAGAATAACCGTAATGAAATTATAATTGTGCGTTTGTGTGTCTGTGTGTGTGTGTGTGTGTGTGTGTGTAAGGATGTACGACGGATGCAGATAAAAAACAAAGTTAAACCGAATGAAGTATAAACAGCTTTTTTTTTACCTGAGGTTAAATGTCGGGAGAAGCCGGGGGTTTTTTGCATAGGGAGTGTCAAGCCTCCGCATTCAGACCTTCCGAATCTCCCCGCTTGATAGGGACTGCGCCATCTACCCCAGATACCACTGGATTCCACTCAATGATAACAACTTGATTCTCTTTTTCTTTCCTTTTATTCAGGTCAAACCATCATGTCGTTTATCCATGTGCTTAATGGGAGCAAGCTCCCTTAAACAAAGAGGTAAAAAACCTTAAAATAGAACAAAACAGAACACCAACATTTCAATATAAATGTATAAGCAAACACTTCTCAATCTGTACAACCTATCTAAACACATATGTAGAAGCCAATTTATGTTTAGCCAGATCATATCGATGTGAGACAGCTGAGATTATTTGATGACGCAATGATGATGTCAGGGGGCGTTAACGCTATATGTAGAGGTCACCTGAGCACAGCAGGTGTGTGTTTTGACTAGAGAGCGGAAGGGCGAACTGTTTTTCAACCGCATTTAGAGAACTCATTAGAAACTGTATTAGCATACCACTGTGACAAAGTGACGTTTTTGATTTAAGATGAGTTGGATCTAATGTTCAATAAAAGAACTACGTGACACAAAGAGACGATGCGCGTTGATTTACTGACCGCTCCTATAATTAAGTTGAAAAACAGCCCATCTGAACGCCAGAAAGAACGCCAGTCACGGTGGAAATGGATGGATTAGACCGGAGTCACTGTCGTCTTGGATGGATCCGGACTGCGGCCAGAATCTGATCTCACCGGTACCGTGAGTAAACGAGCGGAAGCGCCGTCTTCCGAAGCGGGTTACGATCAAACATTAAAAGCGACAAAGAAACGAAGGAAGTGTTTGGTGAGCAGACAAATAAATCCATAAACTGCCTATAAATTACGAACTCACAGAAACTAAAGGCTGCAGGTATCCGAACGGATATCCGAAGAAGAAAAAAAAAAGAAAAAAAAGAAAAAAAAAGGAGCGGTCAGTAAATCAACGCGCATCGTCTCTTTGTGTCACGTAGTTCTTTTATTGAACATTAGATCCAACTCATCTTAAATCAAAAAAGTCACTTTGTCACAGTGGTATGCTAATACAGTTTCTAATGAGTTCTCTAAATGCGGTTGAAAAACAGTTCGCCCTTCCGCTCTCTAGTCAAAACACACACCTGCTGTGCTCAGGTGACCTCTACATATAGCGTTAACGCCCCCTGACATCATCATTGCGTCATCAAATAATCTCAGCTGTCTCACATCGATATGATCTGGCTAAACATAAATTGGCTTCTACACACCGGCCCCTAATTGACCGATACAGGGCAATTCATACATTTATTCATACATTTATTCATACATTTATTTATACATTCATACATTTATACATAGGAAGCCAGAGATTTCTTTGTGGCAATAATCAGGATTGTTGAGTGTCCATAGAGTTTCAAGAATAAACCAAAACATGTATCCATTTAGTTCTGGTAATCCATTTCACGAAACCAGTTCAGGAAATCCAGCAAAAAGTTCAACCAAGTTCTTGAGAAAGAGAAAAGGCGGAAAAGGGCTTCAACTAAAAGTACTATTGGGTCAAATAAGAAAAGGGGACCCGTCTCATGTTTGTAGAAGGCACAGCTTTGTAATTGGCCTTTCTAAGGTGCCGCTTTGTGTTCTGATCTTGACTCGACGTACATGTCCTTTTTTGTCTGCGAAGATTTCCGTGATTCTGCCCATGGGCCAGGAGTTGCGTGGTGAGCTTTCATCGATGATCAGCACTATGTCTCCATGCTTTAAATTCTCTTTAACCTTATTCCATTTCTGTCTCTCCTGTAGCAGTGGGAGGTACTCTCGTGTCCATCGTTTCCAGAAGAGGTCAGCTATGTATTGGGTCTGTTTCCATCTTCTTCTGGAATAGGTATCTCTTTTGTCAAAGAGTCCAGGTGGGAGAGTCGGCATTCGCTTCATTTGAAGCAAGTGGTTGGGTGTCAGAGGTTCTGGATCTTTCACATCTTGAGATAAGACGGTGATGGGCCGGTCATTCATGATTGCCTCCACTTCGCATAGAGCTGTTTGGAGACTCTCGTCATCCAAGGTCTGTTCCTTTGTGATGGAGTAGAGGATCTTTTTGATTATCCGGATAAGCCGCTCCCATACGCCTCCATGGTGAGGACCATAGGGTGGATTGAATGTCCATTTGATACCTTCAGTGTGCATTGAATGCTGGATCTTTCTGAGGTCAAGGTGCGTAAGTGCTTCTCGAAGCTCCCGTTCTGTACCGACAAAATTTGTACCGTTGTCAGAAACAATCTCCTTCACTTGGCCTCGTCTGCAGATAAATCGTCGGAGTGCAGAAATACAGGAATCTGTATCCATTGAGTAGGCCATCTCCAGGTGTACGGCTCTGCATGCAAGGCACGTAAACAAGGCTCCATACCTTTTTACTTTGCTGCGGGCTCACTTGACTTCTATAGGACCAAAGTAGTCCAGTCCAGTATGGGTAAAGGGTGGCAAGTCAGGTGTTATCCTGTGTAGAGGTAGGTTGGACATTTTTTGGTTCATTGCTGCTCCATGCCATTTCCTGCACAGTACGCAATCCTGTGTTATCCTTTTCGCAGCCGAATTTGCTCTAAGGATCCAGTATTTTGTTCTAAGTTTTGCAATCATTTGGTTTCTTCCACAATGACCCGCTAAGGCGTGGATATGGCGTAGGAGTATCTTTGACAGGTGGTTGTCCTTGGGCAGGATGTTTAGTTTCCTCTGGCATGGCCAGTTTACTTAGTCTGCCTCCAACTCTCAGGATTCCATGTTGGAGGATGGGATCTAGCTTATAGATCCTGCTGCTTTTCTTTATGGGTAATCCCTTTTGTAGGCAGGTTACCTCATCTTGGAAGGATCGTTGCTGGACGTAGGACACGAGTGCTTGCTCGGCCTTGGCTAAATCCTCAACAGACAGCTGTGACCCAGTTGGGTCCGAGTCAATTTCTTTTAAGTTTGATTGTCTCAGAGTTCTTTTGATTTTTAAGAGCCAGGCTGACGATCGAATCAGTTTGTCCCATGATGAGAAGTGCTCAATAGACCGGGTCAGGGGACTTTGATTCTGCAGTACACTTGTCGTGAAAGTCACAGCCACCTTCTTGACCTCCGGATCAGCGTCGGACAGTGTGGGTGGTGCTTGGCTCACTGGCCAGTCTATATCGACTGGGGGCGACTGTGGCTCAGTGGTTAGCAAGTCGGTCTTTCAATCAGAAGGTCGGTGGTTCGATCCCCGGCTCCGGCAGTCCGTGTCGTTGTGTCCTTGAGCAAGACACTTAACCCTCATTGCTCACCGTTGCTGTGTCTACGGTCTACTGTACACTGTATATCATGTAAGTCGCTTTGGATAAAAGCGTCAGTGAAATGTAATGTAATGTAATGTAATATCGGGTCGCATCAGGAAATTTGGACCTCTTAGCCAGTGTCTTTCTTGAACAAACTTATGAGCTTTCATGCCTCTTGATGCACTGTCTGCGGGGTTGAGTCCAGTCTTTATGTGGCGCCATTGGGATTTGTGTGTGAGATCCCGAATAGTGGACACTCTGTTAGCCACATAGGTTTGAAACCTTCTGGAGTCATTTTGGATGTATTTTAAGACGGCGGTGCTGTCAGTCCAAAATACTGAGTCTCCTAGGGTTAACTCGAGCTCTCGCCTCAGCATCCTGTCTATCCTCGCAGCAAGGACTGCACTGGCAAGCTCCAACCTTGGAATTGTCACCACCTTTAAAGGTGCTACTCTTGCCTTCCCCATCACAAACGCCATGTGAGGTAGTCCACTGTCACTGGTCAGTTTCAGATAGCTGACTGTCCCGTAACCTTGCTCGCTTGCATCACAGAAATGGTGCATCTGTGCTCTAGTAACATCAAAATTTGGTGGCCTAAAGCATCTCCTGATCTCTTAGATTGGAAATCAGGTTAAGATCTTTCAGCCACTCCTTCCATCTATTTGTGTAAGCCATGGGTATCGATTCATCCCATCCACAGTTTAGTCTACAAAGGTCCTGCAGTATTATTTTCCCGGTCAGCATGACTGGTGCAATGAACCCGAGAGGGTCATATACTGAGTTCAACACCGACAAGATGCTTCTGCGGGTGACTGATGGTTGCTTCGGGGTAATTGAGAAGAAGAATGTGTCTGACTCAATGTCCCATCGCATGCCAAGAGCTCTTTCTATGGGCAGTTTGTCTTTGTCGAGGTCTAGATCCTTAACCTCTTTTGCTCGCTCTTCAGCTGGGACAGAGGCAAGAACTGCACGGCTGTTACTGGTCCATTTGGTGATCTTAAATCCACCTGTGGTACATACTGATCTGAGCTCTTTCACCAACCCGATTGCTTGGCTCTCGCTTTGGACCGATTTGAGGCAGTCATCCACGTAAAAGTTGTGCCGAATGGTGTTGAGGACTTCAGTGCTATGCTTTCCTTCATTATCATCAGCCGTCCGCTTCAGTGCAAAGTTGGCACAGCTCGGGGATGACACTGCTCCGAAGAGATGCACCGTCATCCGGTACTCTGCTAGCGGTTGATTGGTGATGCCGTCTGGCCACCACAGGAATCTAAGGAAGTCCACATCATCTTTAGGTATTCTTACTTGATGGAACATTCCTTCAATGTCCCCCATCACTGCTACTGGTTCCTGTCGGAATCTAAGGACTACACCCATCAATGTGTTCGTAAGGTCAGGACCCTGCAGCAGCTCACGATTCAGGGAAGTTCCTTGGAAGGAAGAGGTACAATCAAACACCACCCGTATTGTCTTTTTCCTTTTATGGTAGACACCATGGTGCGGGATATACCACAGTCTTCCATCTTTCCGGAGGAGTTGTTCCTCTGGCACTCTTTCTGCATGCCCCTTACTCAGGACGTCAGTCATGAAGCCATTATAATCTTTTCGAAAGGCTTCATCTTTCTGGAATCTGCGGGCAAGACTTAATGTTCTTTGTTCCGCCACCTTCCTGTTGTTTGGCAGGCTGATGTCATCCTTTCGGAACGGAAGTCGTATTTCATAGTGACCATCTTTCCTTTTAATTGAGCTGTTCATCACCTGCAAGAATTTCTTGTCTTCAAATGAGTGTTCTTGTTTTTCCTTGTAGGTCAACTCTGAGAAGTCCTGGTTGTGTTGCTGTATGAGGAGTTCTTCCAGCTTGACCACTGATATCCTATTGGACGTTATCCGTGGTCGACCGTCCTCGTCCATAGGTGCAGTACTGCAGAGGGGTCCATTTATAGTCCAACCTAGGCATGTTAGTGGACCTCGTTTAGATAGGACCATCCTTTTATGTCCATCTCTGTAGGAATGTTCTCCTGGCTGACTGGAATGGCATTTTGTGTGAAGACTTCAGGAAGCGCTATGAAGCTGTCGCCTTCCAGGCTGCATACTTCCAGTCCCTTTACCGCATGGGTTTTCACAGGCTTTTCATGACCCATCGTTCGGAGTAGGATTTCGGTTTTCTTTCCTCTGACAGACAACTGTTCCATCAGTTTCTCTGTGACAAAGCTAGCATTGCTTCCAGGATCCAGGAACGCATATGTTTCTATCAAACAGCTGCCTTTATGGGTCTTAATCTTTACTGGTACCACTGCTAACTTGTAGTCTGTGGTTCTGTCCCCCGTTTGTGCTGCTGATGACACCATAGCAATTTGTGCTGCCGATGAAACTTTAGCAATGTTATTACTCCTGGTGTCTGAATCCTGCTTAGCTGCTGGCTTGATATATCCTGGATTAAAGTTCTCTATATGCAGGATAGTGGCATGTTTCTTCTCACAGAAACGACATGTGAGACGTTTCTTGCATTCTTTACTCATATGACCTTTAATCAAGCAGGCAAAGCATAGTCCATTTTTCTTTAGCAGCTCAACTTTCTCCTTGTGGGGAAATTTTGTTATTATTTCACATGTTTCCATCACATGATCTCCTTTGCAGAAAGCACAAGGCCTGACGAAAGCGTCCATGGCTGTTCGGGTGCCCTCTGGCCTGTTGGCACCTTCCCGTGCTTTAGCGCTCTTGTTGGTTTCCATCTTGGGCACAACAGTTGTAACAAAGCTTTTCTTGCTGCTAGATCTTATATACGGTAAGTCCTTTTTGGATATTTTCCCATTTGTGATTCCGGCAGGGTCCTGGATATCTCCAAAGACAGGATCTTGAATGATTCTCACCTGCTTTTCCATAAACAGAACAAGGTCATGGAATCTAGGTCTCTGTTGTGTTCTATCAGTGATGTCACATACAGTAGACCGCCATTTCTCTCGAAGCTTAAAAGGGAGTTTGGAAACAAGTCTTTTCATGTTAGATGGTGAGTCCAGCTCTGCCATGTATGGAAGGCCCTGGACTGCATTACCACATCCTCTCAAATAGAGGGCGTAGCTATGAAGAGCCTTTCCATCATCTGTCCGTATTTGGTTCCAGTTTAAGGCCTTTTCAACGTATGCAGATGTGATTTTGAAATCGTCGCCAAAGTGATATTTAAGCAGGCGCTTTGCTTCCTCGTAACCAGTTGTGGCATTCATGTGAAAGCAGCTTTGAACCAGTTCTCTTGGCTGTCCGACAGTATACTGTTCCAAAAAGTACAGTCGATCCTCGTTACTGTTGGTCTTATCCTTGATATTGTGCTTGAAAGCCTTCATAAATGGCCTGAAAGTGAGAGGATCACCGTCAAACACCGGCACCTCCCTTCTCGGGAGTTTCGATTCTTTCTGCTGTATCACTAGCAGATCCGTCAAGTCTGTCTGTCTTTGTATAATATTTGTGAGATCAATACTTTGAGCCATTTCACCTCTTGGGGTGGATTCGCCTCGTCTGTGTGGACCATTAGAAACAACAGCTCTACGTGTGTGGGGCCTTGCTGTGGCCCTTGGAGGTTGCTCTGACCCAGTTGGTGGTTGATACTGAGTGTGTATCAATTTTTGTAAGGGTGTTTTAGGTATGGTTCATATCCGTGCAAACTCCAGTTGTGTTAGGCTTCCTTCTATTTTGTCAGATGCATTTATTTGCTCTTCCATTTCTTTTCCAGATTCTGATACTTCATCTCCTTCAAATTCCTCCAGAACCTTTAGCCTCGCATCGGCTGCAGCAATATCTGCTTCCAGGTCCAGGGATTCCATTTTTAAACCCAGCTGATGTTTTTCCGTTTCCAGTTCATGTTTCTTTTTTAGAGCTTCCGCCCTGGCGTTCAGAGCAGCTCTGTCTGCAGCCGCCTTCATGCGTGCTGAAATCACAGATGAAGATTTAGAACTTTTAGAACTTCTTGAGCCGGTCTGTGAAACACTGTCCCCAGCGTCCACAAGAGTATGTGGGTCCAGGTGAGATTTTATCCATTGATCCACCTCGCTCAGGAAAGCATCATAATCCTCCATTTTTGGCTCATACCAGTCCAAAGTTTCATTCATTCTCACATCCTCAGGCAGCAGTATCTGAACCGCTTCATGACACCGTTTGAATTCATCCAACAGTCTTAGAAATTCATTTGCACCTTCATTAACATAGTCAACCTCAGTGCCCTCTTTCATCATTGTTTTTATTTCATTCATTTTCCGTGTACAGTGTGAGAGTTTTCCTCTGCGCGTTGCGCAGAGCGATTTGAACGCTTTCCCTTGTTGCGCTACGTCCCTCGCAATAACACCGGCTTCGGTAACTCCAAATTCAACTCCCTCTGCCATTATTTAAATTTTCGTTCTCAGCTTTTAATATTCGTTTGTACAGGGTTTATTTTCTTCTTTTTCTTTTTTCTTTTTATCAGCGCGATGAAGAGGAGGAGAGACGAAGAAGTGAAGGACGTGAAATAACCCTTTAAGAGCGTAAACGTGGGGAAGCGAGTCGGGATCTGGTGATGTCACCATTGTGTGATGTGTTTTCGTCCTCGAGACAAAGACCTCCATGAAACACATCTTCACACAATCCCACATACAATACTCACGTCAGCATCAAACGTGGATTCATAAACTATATACCTGTGTTTTTAAGGAGTCACGTGTTCCGCAGGAACCAATGGGCCACAGACAGGAAGTCAGCACATGACACATTGTTGCAAATAACAACAAGAAAACAAATAAATATGAAATGGAAATGGAAGCCTTTTATTCTGAAAGTGAGTTTTTTGGGTTCATGTAAAGTTACGCAACATCGGTTTGTTTATACAGTTCCTGTTTACACAGCAAGGACGATGTCAGTGAAGGCACCACCAGTACAGGCCGAGTCACCTGAACACATCTTCTGTTTTACCTTCTCTCATACAGTCATGACCAATCACACACAGAACTGAACGATGTGTCTGTGTGTGTTTCGGCCAATAAGGCTCTTCGATTACTGCCTAAGAATAACCGTAATGAAATTATAATTGTGCGTTTGTGTGTCTGTGTGTGTGTGTGTGTGTGTGTGTAAGGATGTACGACGGATGCAGATAAAAAACAAAGTTAAACCGAATGAAGTATAAACAGCTTTTTTTTTACCTGAGGTTAAATGTCGGGAGAAGCCGGGGGTTTTTTGCATAGGGAGTGTCAAGCCTCCGCATTCAGACCTTCCGAATCTCCCCGCTTGATAGGGACTGCGCCATCTACCCCAGATACCACTGGATTCCACTCAATGATAACAACTTGATTCTCTTTTTCTTTCCTTTTATTCAGGTCAAACCATCATGTCGTTTATCCATGTGCTTAATGGGAGCAAGCTCCCTTAAACAAAGAGGTAAAAAACCTTAAAATAGAACAAAACAGAACACCAACATTTCAATATAAATGTATAAGCAAACACTTCTCAATCTGTACAACCTATCTAAACACATACTCATCACATCCTGGTATCCCAGCTGTGCCTCCACACACATGTGATTAGAAAATATAAACAGTCAGACAATCAACACCGATATGTTCACAAACAATTTACTCTCGCCACCCGTAAGTGATTTGCGGATCCCCGTGACGTGTCTGGCACTCGCGCTAACCAGTGATCAATGCAATCAGTCAGTGCTTAGAGTCCGCCTCTCTTACCGGCTGCCTCTCTGGTCTGGTAGATGTCGCTCTCATTTCTGTTACTGGCGGGTTTGTTCTCCCGACTTTTCAAGGCGCACCTTCTCTACTTCCGGTGTTTTCCTCTTGTTTAGCTCCGCCCCATTTCCTGTGTACGATCGTCTCTTCTATTAACTGCTCTGCTTATTAATTTTCAATTGCTTTTCTCATGTTCCAAATTGTTCTACTCATTTACAATTATTGTTATTTGCTCTATTTTATTTATTTTTATTTTATTTTCCCTTTATTTTATTTTTTATTTATTTACTTTATATCTTTTTATATAAAAACCCCGTTTGACTTCACAGGGAGTGTGTCCTCAATATCCCATAATCGTTTGCAAACTGCTCACATGATCAGTTTTGTCTCCTAGTTGTCCGATCCGTCAGTTTTACTTTAAATTTACATTTCTATCTTTTCTATGTGACTCTAGCAATGGATAGCGCGTTGGACTTCTAGCTAGGCTCTAAGAAAGCGATTCAAAGGTTGTGGGTTCGAGTCCCACCAGAGTTGACCTTACGATACTGGATTTCATGAAAAAACATGGTTGTGCGCCTTGAAATTGTGGAAATCTTGTTTGAATTACTCCCTTCATTCTGAAACAATGAAGGAACCAGTAGTTAAACTCAGAGGTTTTTTGTTTGAGTCCCACCAAAGTTAAGCATAGTGTGAATCTTAACAGTGTCGCGTTGCAAATTGGATAATTCCCCCCGTTTCTTTTCAATATTTTTTTCAATAAACTTTTTTATAAACTCCCTGTGACTCTGTGGCGCAATGGATAGTGCGTTGGACTTCTAGCTAGTCTCTAAGAAAGTGATTCAAAGGTTGTGGGTTCGAGTCCCACCAGAGTTGACCTTACGATACTGGATTTCATGAAAAAACATGGCTGTGCGCCTTGAAATTGTGGAAATATTGTTTGAATTACTCCCTTCATTCTGAAACAATGAATGAACCAGTAGTTAAACTCAGAGGTCTTTCGTTTGAGTCCCACCAAAGTTAAGCATAGTGTGAATCTTAACAATGTCATGTTGCAAATTGGATTAATCCCCTCGTTGTTTTTAAATAAACTTTTTTATAAACTCCCTGTGACTCTGTGGCGCAATGGATAGCGTGTTGGACTTCTAGCTAGGCTCTAAGAAAGTGATTCAAAGGTTGTGAGTTCGAGTCCCACCAGAGTTGACCTTTAGATACTGGATTTCATGAAAAAAACACGGTCATGGTTGTGCGCCTTGAAATTGTGGAAATCTTGTTTGAATTACTCCCTTCATTCTGAAACAATGAAGGAACCAGTAGTTAAACTCAGAGGTTTTTTGTTTGAGTCCCAACAAAGTTAAGCATAGTGTGAATCTTAACAGTGTCGTGTTGCAAATTGGATAATTCCCCCTGTTTCCTTTTCAATATTTTTTTCAATAATTCTTTTTTGTAAACTCCCTGTGGCGCAATGGATAGCACATTGGACTTCTAGCTAGGCTCTAAGAAATTGATTCAAAGGTTGTGGGTTCGAGTCCCACCAGAGTTGACCTTACAATACTGGATTTCATGAAAAAACTTGGCTGTGCTACTTGAAATTGTGGAAATCTTGTTTGAATTGCTCCCTTCATTCTGAAACAATGAATGAACCAGTAGTTAAACTCAGAGGTTTTTTGTTTGAGTCCCACCAAAGTTAAGCATAGTGTTAATCTTAACAATGTCGTGTTGCAAATTGGATTAATCCCCTCGTTGTTTTTAAATAAACTTTTTTATAAACTCCCTGTGACTCTGTGGCGCAATGGATAGCGCATTGGACTTCTAGCTAGGCTCTAAGAAATCGATTCAAAGGTTGTGGGTTCGAGTCCCACCAGAGTTGACCTTTAGATACTGGATTTCATGAAAAAAACAGGGTCATGGTTGTGAGCCTTGACATTGTGGAAATCTTGTTTGAATTACTCCCTTCATTCTGAAATAATGAATGAACCAGTAGTTAAACTCAGAGGTTTTTTGTTTGAGTCCCACCAATGTCAAATTTTACAGCCCACATTGTGCAAATCTTAACACTGTAGAATTGCAAATTGGATTAATCCCCTCGTTGTTTTTAAATAAACTTTTTTATAAACTCCCTGCGACTCTGTGGCGCAATGGATATCGCGTTGGACTTCTAGCTAGGCTCTAAGAAAGCGATTCAAAGGTTGTGGGTTCGAGTCCCACCAGAGTTGACCTTTAGATACTGGATTTCATGAAAAAAACACGGTCATGGTTGTGCGCCTTGAAATTGTGGAAATCTTGTTTGAATTACTCCCTTCATTCTGAAACAATGAAGGAACCAGTAGTTAAACTCACAGGTTTTTTGTTTGAGTCCCACCAAAGTTAAGCATAGTGTGAATCTTAACAGTGTCGTGTTGCAAATTGGATAATTCCCCCCGTTTCTTTTCAATATTTTTTTCAATACATTTTTTTATAAACTCCCTGTGACTCTGTGGCGCAATGGATAGCGCGTTGGACTTCTAGCTATGCTCCAAGAAAGCGATTCAAAGGTTGTGGGTTCGAGTCCCACCAGAGTTGACCTTTAGATACTGGATTTCATGAAAAAAACACGGTCATGGTTGTGAGCCTTGACATTGTGGAAATCTTGTTTGAATTACTCCCTTCATTCTGAAATAATGAATGAACCAGTAGTTAAACTCAGAGGTTTTTTGTTTGAGTCCCACCAATGTCAAATTTTACAGCCCACATTGTGCGAATCTTAACACTGTAGAGTTGCAAATTGGATTAATCCCCTCGTTGTTTTTAAATAAACTTTTTTATAAACTCCCTGCGACTCTGTGGCGCAATGGATAGCGCGTTGGACTTCTAGCTAGGCTCTAAGAAAGCGATTCAAAGGTTGTGGGTTCGAGTCCCACCAGAGTTGACCTTTAGATACTGGATTTCATGAAAAAAACACGGTCATGGTTGTGCGCCTTGGAATTGTGGAAATCTTGTTTGAATTACTCCCTTCATTCTGAAATAATGAATGAACCAGTAGATAAACTCAGTGGTTTTTTGTATGAGTCCCACCAAAGTTAAGCATAGTGTGAATCTTAACAGTGTCATGTTGCAAATTGGATAATTCCCCCGTTTCCTTTTCAATATTTTTTTCAATAAATTTTTTATAAACTCCCTGTGACTCTGTGGCGCAATGGATAGCGCGTTGGACTTCTAGCTAGGCTCTAAGAAAGCGATTCAAAGGTTGTGGGTTCGAGTCCCACCAGAGTTGACCTTTAGATACTGGATTTCATGAAAAAAACACGGTCATGGTTGTGCGCCTTGAAATTGTGGAAATCTTGTTTGAATTACTCCCTTCATTCTGAAATAATGAATGAACCAGTAGTTAAACTCAGAGATTTTTTGTTTGAGTCCCACCAATGTCAAGTTTTACAGCCCACATTGTGCGAATCTTAACACTGTAGAGTTGCAAATTGGATTAATCCCCTCGTTGTTTTTAAATAAAAAAAATTATAAACTCCCTGTGACTCTGTGGCGCAATGGATAGCGCATTGGACTTCTAGCTATGCTCCAAGAAAGCGATTCAAAGGTTGTGGGTTCGAGTCCCACCAGAGTTGACCTTTAGATACTGGATTTCATGAAAAAAACACGGTCATGGTTGTGAGCCTTGACATTGTGGAAATCTTGTTTGAATTACTCCCTTCATTCTGAAATAATGAATGAACCAGTAGTTAAACTCAGAGGTTTTTTGTTTGAGTCCCACCAATGTCAAATTTTACAGCCCACATTGTGCGAATCTTAACACTGTAGAGTTGCAAATTGGATTAATCCCCTCGTTGTTTTTAAATAAACTTTTTTATAAACTCCCTGCGACTCTGTGGCGCAATGGATAGCGCGTTGGACTTCTAGCTAGGCTCTAAGAAAGCGATTCAAAGGTTGTGGGTTCGAGTCCCACCAGAGTTGACCTTTAGATACTGGATTTCATGAAAAAAACACGGTCATGGTTGTGCGCCTTGAAATTGTGGAAATCTTGTTTGAATTACTCCCTTCATTCTGAAACAATGAAGGAACCAGTAGTTAAACTCACAGGTTTTTTGTTTGAGTCCCACCAAAGTTAAGCATAGTGTGAATCTTAACAGTGTCGTGTTGCAAATTGGATAATTCCCCCCGTTTCTTTTCAATATTTTTTTCAATACATTTTTTTATAAATTCCCTGTGACTCTGTGGCGCAATGGATAGCGCGTTGGACTTCTAGCTAGGCTCTAAGAAAGCGATTCAAAGGTTGTGGGTTCGAGTCCCACCAGAGTTGACCTTTAGATACTGGATTTCATGAAAAAAACACGGTCATGGTTGTGCGCCTTGAAATTGTGGAAATCTTGTTTGAATTACTCCCTTCATTCTGAAATAATGAATGAACCAGTAGTTAAACTCAGAGGTTTTTTGTTTGAGTCCCACCAATGTCAAGTTTTACAGCCCACATTGTGCGAATCTTAACACTGTAGAGTTGCAAATTGGATTAATCCCCTCGTTGTTTTTAAATAAAAAAATGTATAAACTCCCTGTGACTCTGTGGCGCAATGGATAGCGCGTTGGACTTCTATCTAGGCTCTAAGAAAGCGATTCAAAGGTTGTGGGTTCGAGTCCCACCAGAGTTGACCTTTAGATACTGGATTTCATGAAAAAAACACGGTCATGGTTGTGCGCCTTGGAATTGTGGAAATCTTGTTTGAATTACTCCCTTCATTCTGAAATAATGAATGAACCAGTAGATCAACTCAGTGGTTTTTTGTATGAGTCCCACCAAAGTTAAGCATAGTGTGAATCTTAACAGTGTCATGTTGCAAATTGGATAATTCCCCCGTTTCCTTTTCAATATTTTTTTCAATAAATTTTTTATAAACTCCCTGTGACTCTGTGGCGCAATGGATAGCGCGTTGGACTTCTAGCTAGGCTCTAAGAAAGCGATTCAAAGGTTGTGGGTTCGAGTCCCACCAGAGTTGACCTTTAGATACTGGATTTCATGAAAAAAACACGGTCATGGTTGTGCGCCTTGAAATTGTGGAAATCTTGTTTGAATTACTCCCTTCATTCTGAAATAATGAATGAACCAGTAGTTAAACTCAGAGGTTTTTTGTTTGAGTCCCACCAATGTCAAGTTTTACAGCCCACATTGTGCGAATCTTAACACTGTAGAGTTGCAAATTGGATTAATCCCCTCGTTGTTTTTAAATAAAAAAAATTATAAACTCCCTGTGACTCTGTGGCGCAATGGATAGCGCGTTGGACTTCTAGCTAGGCTCTAAGAAAGCGATTCAAATGTTGTGGGTTCGAGTCCCAACAGAGTTGACCTTTAGATACTGGATTTCATGAAAAAAACACGGTCATGGTTGTGCGCCTTGAAATTGTGGAAATCTTGTTTGAATTACTCCCTTCATTCTGAAATAATGAATGAACCAGTAGATAAACTCAGAGGTTTTTTGTATGAGTCCCACCAAAGTTAAGCATAGTGTGAATCTTAACAGTGCCGTGTTGCAAATTGGATAATTCCCCCGTTTCCTTTTCAATATTTTTTTCAATAAATTTTTTATAAACTCCCTGTGACTCTGTGCCGCAATGGATAGCGCGTTGGACTTCTAGCTAGGCTCTAAGAAAGCGATTCAAAGGTTGTGGGTTCGAGTCCCACCAGAGTTGACCTTTAGATACTGGATTTCATGAAAAAAACACGGTCATGGTTGTGCGCCTTGAAATTGTGGAAATCTTGTTTGAATTACTCCCTTCATTCTGAAACAATGAAGGAACCAGTAGTTAAACTCAGAGGTTTTTTGTTTGAGTCCCACCAATGTCAAGTTTTACAGCCCACATTGTGCGAATCTTAACACTGTAGAGTTGCAAATTGGATTAATCCCCTCGTTGTTTTTAAATAAAAAAAATTATAAACTCCCTGTGACTCTGTTGCGCAATGGATAGCGCGTTGGACTTCTAGCTAGGCTCTAAGAAAGCGATTCAAAGGTTGTGGGTTCGAGTCCCACCAGAGTTGACCTTTAGATACTGGATTTCATGAAAAAAACACGGTCATGGTTGTGCGCCTTGAAATTGTGGAAATCTTGTTTGAATTACTCCCTTCATTCTGAAATAATGAATGAACCAGTAGTTAAACTCAGAGGTTTTTTGTTTGAGTCCCACCAAAGTTAAGCATAGTGTGAATCTTAACAGTGTCGTGTTGCAAATTTGATAATTCCTCCCGTTTACTTTTCAATATTTTTTTCAATAAATTTTTTTATAACCTCCCCGTGACTCTGTGGCGCAATGGATAGCGCGTTGGACTTCTAGCTAGGCTCTAAGAAAGTGATTCAAAGGTTGTGGGTTCGAGTCCCACAAGAGTTAACCTTTAGATACTGGATTTCATGAAAAAAACACGGTCATGGTTGTGCGCCTTGAAATTGTGGAAATCTTGTTTGAATTACTCCCTTCATTCTGAAATAATGAATGAACCAGTAGATAAACTCAGTGGTTTTTTGTATGAGTCCCACCAAAGTTAAGCATAGTGTGAATCTTAACAGTGTCATGTTGCAAATTGGATAATTCCCCCGTTTCCTTTTCAATATTTTTTTCAATAATTTTTTTATAACCTCCCCGTGACTCTGTGGCGCAATGGATAGCGCTTTGGACTTCTAGCTATGCTCTAAGAAAGCGATTCAAAGGTTGTGGGTTCGATTCCTTCTAGAGTTGACCTTTAGATACTGGATTTCATGAAAAAAACACGGTCATGTTTGTGCGCCTTGAAATTTTGGAAATCTTGTTTGAATTACTCCCTTCATTCTGAAACAATGAAGGAACCAGTAGTTAAACTCAGAGGTTTTTTGTTTGAGTCACACCAAAGTTAAGCATAGTGTGAATCTTAACAGTGTCGTGTTGCAAATTTGATAATTCCTCCCGTTTACTTTTCAATATTTTTTTCAATACATTTTTTTATAACCTCCCCGTGACTCTGTGGCGCAATGGATAGCGCTTTGGACTTCTAGCTATGCTCTAAGAAAGCGATTCAAAGGTTGTGGGTTCGAGTCCCACCAGAGTTGACCTTTAGATACTGGATTTCATGAAAAAAACACGGTCATGGTTGTGCGCATTGAAATTGTGGAAATCTTGTTTGAATTACTCCCTTCATTCTGAAATAATGAATGAACCAGTAGTTAAACTCAGAGGTTTTTTGTTTGAGTCCCACCAAAGTTAAGCATAGTGTGAATCTTAACAGTGTCGTGTTGCAAATTTGATAATTCCTCCCGTTTACTTTTCAATATTTTTTTCAATACATTTTTTTATAACCTCCCCGTGACTCTGTGGCGCAATGGATAGTGCGTTGGACTTCTAGCTAGGCTCTAAGAAAGTGATTCAAAGGTTGTGGGTTCGAGTCCCACAAGAGTTAACCTTTAGATACTGGATTTCATGAAAAAAACACGGTCATGGTTGTGCGCCTTGAAATTGTGGAAATCTTGTTTGAATTACTCCCTTCATTCTGAAATAATGAATGAACCAGTAGTTAAACTCAGAGGTTTTTTGTTTGAGTCCCACCAAAGTTAAGCATAGTGTGAATCTTAAAAGTGTCGTGTTGCAAATTTGATAATTCCTCCAGTTTGCTTTTCAATATTTTTTTCAATACATTTTTTTATAACCTCCCCGTGACTCTGTGGCGCAATGGATAGTGCGTTGGACTTCTAGCTAGGCTCTAAGAAAGTGATTCAAAGGTTGTGGGTTCGAGTCCCACAAGAGTTAACCTTTAGATACTGGATTTCATGAAAAAAACACGGTCATGGTTGTGCGCCTTGAAATTGTGGAAATCTTGTTTGAATTACTCCCTTCATTCTGAAATAATGAATGAACCAGTAGATAAACTCAGTGGTTTTTTGTATGAGTCCCACCAAAGTTAAGCATAGTGTGAATCTTAACAGTGTCATGTTGCAAATTGGATAATTCCCCCGTTTCCTTTTCAATATTTTTTTCAATAAATTTTTTATAAACTCCCTGTGACTCTGTGGCGCAATGGATAGCGCGTTGGACTTCTAGCTAGGCTCTAAGAAAGCGATTCAAAGGTTGTGGGTTCGAGTCCCACCAGAGTTGACCTTTAGATACTGGATTTCATGAAAAAAACACGGTCATGGTTGTGCGCCTTGAAATTGTGGAAATCTTGTTTGAATTACTCCCTTCATTCTGAAATAATGAATGAACCAGTAGTTAAACTCAGAGGTTTTTTGTTTGAGTCCCACCAAAGTTAAGCATAGTGTGAATCTTAACAGTGTCGTGTTGCAAATTTGATAATTCCTCCCGTTTACTTTTCAATATTTTTTTCAATACATTTTTTTATAACCTCCCCGTGACTCTGTGGCGCAATGGATAGCGCGTTGGACTTCTAGCTAGGCTCTAAGAAAGTGATTCAAAGGTTGTGGGTTCGAGTCCCACAAGAGTTAACCTTTAGATACTGGATTTCATGAAAAAAACACGGTCATGGTTGTGCGCCTTGAAATTGTGGAAATCTTGTTTGAATTACTCCCTTCATTCTGAAATAATGAATGAACCAGTAGATAAACTCAGTGGTTTTTTATATGAGTCCCACCAAAGTTAAGCATAGTGTGAATCTTAACAGTGTAATGTTGCAAATTGGATAATTCCCCCGTTTCCTTTTCAATATTTTTTTCAATAAATTTTTTATAAACTCCCTGTGACTCTGTGGCGCAATGGATAGCGCGTTGGACTTCTAGCTAGGCTCTAAGAAAGCGATTCAAAGGTTGTGGGTTTGAGTCCCACCAGAGTTGACCTTTAGATACTGGATTTCATGAAAAAAACACGGTCATGGTTGTGCGCCTTGAAATTGTGGAAATCTTGTTTGAATTACTCCCTTCATTCTGAAACAATGAAGGAACCAGTAGTTAAACTCAGAGGTTTTTTGTTTGAGTCCCACCAATGTCAAGTTTTACAGCCCACATTGTGCGAATCTTAACACTGTAGAGTTGCAAATTGGATTAATCCCCTCGTTGTTTTTAAATAAAAAAAATTATAAACTCCCTGTGACTCTGTGGCGCAATGGATAGCGCGTTGGACTTCTAGCTAGGCTCTAAGAAAGCGATTCAAATGTTGTGGGTTCGAGTCCCAACAGAGTTGACCTTTAGATACTGGATTTCATGAAAAAAACACGGTCATGGTTGTGCGCCTTGAAATTGTGGAAATCTTGTTTGAATTACTCCCTTCATTCTGAAATAATGAATGAACCAGTAGATAAACTCAGAGGTTTTTTGTATGAGTCCCACCAAAGTTAAGCATAGTGTGAATCTTAACAGTGCCGTGTTGCAAATTGGATAATTCCCCCGTTTCCTTTTCAATATTTTTTTCAATAAATTTTTTATAAACTCCCTGTGACTCTGTGCCGCAATGGATAGCGCGTTGGACTTCTAGCTAGGCTCTAAGAAAGCGATTCAAAGGTTGTGGGTTCGAGTCCCACCAGAGTTGACCTTTAGATACTGGATTTCATGAAAAAAACACGGTCATGGTTGTGCGCCTTGAAATTGTGGAAATCTTGTTTGAATTACTCCCTTCATTCTGAAACAATGAAGGAACCAGTAGTTAAACTCAGAGGTTTTTTGTTTGAGTCCCACCAATGTCAAGTTTTACAGCCCACATTGTGCGAATCTTAACACTGTAGAGTTGCAAATTGGATTAATCCCCTCGTTGTTTTTAAATAAAAAAAATTATAAACTCCCTGTGACTCTGTTGCGCAATGGATAGCGCGTTGGACTTCTAGCTAGGCTCTAAGAAAGCGATTCAAAGGTTGTGGGTTCGAGTCCCACCAGAGTTGACCTTTAGATACTGGATTTCATGAAAAAAACACGGTCATGGTTGTGCGCCTTGAAATTGTGGAAATCTTGTTTGAATTACTCCCTTCATTCTGAAATAATGAATGAACCAGTAGTTAAACTCAGAGGTTTTTTGTTTGAGTCCCACCAAAGTTAAGCATAGTGTGAATCTTAACAGTGTCGTGTTGCAAATTTGATAATTCCTCCCGTTTACTTTTCAATATTTTTTTCAATAAATTTTTTTATAACCTCCCCGTGACTCTGTGGCGCAATGGATAGCGCGTTGGACTTCTAGCTAGGCTCTAAGAAAGTGATTCAAAGGTTGTGGGTTCGAGTCCCACAAGAGTTAACCTTTAGATACTGGATTTCATGAAAAAAACACGGTCATGGTTGTGCGCCTTGAAATTGTGGAAATCTTGTTTGAATTACTCCCTTCATTCTGAAATAATGAATGAACCAGTAGATAAACTCAGTGGTTTTTTGTATGAGTCCCACCAAAGTTAAGCATAGTGTGAATCTTAACAGTGTCATGTTGCAAATTGGATAATTCCCCCGTTTCCTTTTCAATATTTTTTTCAATAATTTTTTTATAACCTCCCCGTGACTCTGTGGCGCAATGGATAGCGCTTTGGACTTCTAGCTATGCTCTAAGAAAGCGATTCAAAGGTTGTGGGTTCGATTCCTTCTAGAGTTGACCTTTAGATACTGGATTTCATGAAAAAAACACGGTCATGTTTGTGCGCCTTGAAATTTTGGAAATCTTGTTTGAATTACTCCCTTCATTCTGAAACAATGAAGGAACCAGTAGTTAAACTCAGAGGTTTTTTGTTTGAGTCACACCAAAGTTAAGCATAGTGTGAATCTTAACAGTGTCGTGTTGCAAATTTGATAATTCCTCCCGTTTACTTTTCAATATTTTTTTCAATACATTTTTTTATAACCTCCCCGTGACTCTGTGGCGCAATGGATAGCGCTTTGGACTTCTAGCTATGCTCTAAGAAAGCGATTCAAAGGTTGTGGGTTCGAGTCCCACCAGAGTTGACCTTTAGATACTGGATTTCATGAAAAAAACACGGTCATGGTTGTGCGCATTGAAATTGTGGAAATCTTGTTTGAATTACTCCCTTCATTCTGAAATAATGAATGAACCAGTAGTTAAACTCAGAGGTTTTTTGTTTGAGTCCCACCAAAGTTAAGCATAGTGTGAATCTTAACAGTGTCGTGTTGCAAATTTGATAATTCCTCCCGTTTACTTTTCAATATTTTTTTCAATACATTTTTTTATAACCTCCCCGTGACTCTGTGGCGCAATGGATAGTGCGTTGGACTTCTAGCTAGGCTCTAAGAAAGTGATTCAAAGGTTGTGGGTTCGAGTCCCACAAGAGTTAACCTTTAGATACTGGATTTCATGAAAAAAACACGGTCATGGTTGTGCGCCTTGAAATTGTGGAAATCTTGTTTGAATTACTCCCTTCATTCTGAAATAATGAATGAACCAGTAGTTAAACTCAGAGGTTTTTTGTTTGAGTCCCACCAAAGTTAAGCATAGTGTGAATCTTAAAAGTGTCGTGTTGCAAATTTGATAATTCCTCCAGTTTGCTTTTCAATATTTTTTTCAATACATTTTTTTATAACCTCCCCGTGACTCTGTGGCGCAATGGATAGTGCGTTGGACTTCTAGCTAGGCTCTAAGAAAGTGATTCAAAGGTTGTGGGTTCGAGTCCCACAAGAGTTAACCTTTAGATACTGGATTTCATGAAAAAAACACGGTCATGGTTGTGCGCCTTGAAATTGTGGAAATCTTGTTTGAATTACTCCCTTCATTCTGAAATAATGAATGAACCAGTAGATAAACTCAGTGGTTTTTTGTATGAGTCCCACCAAAGTTAAGCATAGTGTGAATCTTAACAGTGTCATGTTGCAAATTGGATAATTCCCCCGTTTCCTTTTCAATATTTTTTTCAATAAATTTTTTATAAACTCCCTGTGACTCTGTGGCGCAATGGATAGCGCGTTGGACTTCTAGCTAGGCTCTAAGAAAGCGATTCAAAGGTTGTGGGTTCGAGTCCCACCAGAGTTGACCTTTAGATACTGGATTTCATGAAAAAAACACGGTCATGGTTGTGCGCCTTGAAATTGTGGAAATCTTGTTTGAATTACTCCCTTCATTCTGAAATAATGAATGAACCAGTAGTTAAACTCAGAGGTTTTTTGTTTGAGTCCCACCAAAGTTAAGCATAGTGTGAATCTTAACAGTGTCGTGTTGCAAATTTGATAATTCCTCCCGTTTACTTTTCAATATTTTTTTCAATACATTTTTTTATAACCTCCCCGTGACTCTGTGGCGCAATGGATAGCGCGTTGGACTTCTAGCTAGGCTCTAAGAAAGTGATTCAAAGGTTGTGGGTTCGAGTCCCACAAGAGTTAACCTTTAGATACTGGATTTCATGAAAAAAACACGGTCATGGTTGTGCGCCTTGAAATTGTGGAAATCTTGTTTGAATTACTCCCTTCATTCTGAAATAATGAATGAACCAGTAGATAAACTCAGTGGTTTTTTATATGAGTCCCACCAAAGTTAAGCATAGTGTGAATCTTAACAGTGTAATGTTGCAAATTGGATAATTCCCCCGTTTCCTTTTCAATATTTTTTTCAATAAATTTTTTATAAACTCCCTGTGACTCTGTGGCGCAATGGATAGCGCGTTGGACTTCTAGCTAGGCTCTAAGAAAGCGATTCAAAGGTTGTGGGTTTGAGTCCCACCAGAGTTGACCTTTAGATACTGGATTTCATGAAAAAAACACGGTCATGGTTGTGCGCCTTGAAATTGTGGAAATCTTGTTTGAATTACTCCCTTCATTCTGAAACAATGAAGGAACCAGTAGTTAAACTCAGAGGTTTTTTGTTTGAGTCCCACCAATGTCAAGTTTTACAGCCCACATTGTGCGAATCTTAACACTGTAGAGTTGCAAATTGGATTAATCCCCTCGTTGTTTTTAAATAAAAAAAATTATAAACTCCCTGTGACTCTGTGGCGCAATGGATAGCGCGTTGGACTTCTAGCTAGGCTCTAAGAAAGCTATTCAAAGGTTGTGGGTTCGAGTCCCACCAGAGTTGACCTTTAGATACTGGATTTCATGAAAAAAACACGGTCATGGTTGTGCGCCTTGAAATTGTGGAAATCTTGTTTGAATTACTCCCTTCATTCTGAAATAATGAATGAACCAGTAGTTAAACTCAGAGGTTTTTTGTTTGAGTCCCACCAAAGTTAAGCATAGTGTGAATCTTAACAGTGTCGTGTTGCAAATTTGATAATTCCTCCCGTTTACTTTTCAATATTTTTTTCAATACATTTTTTTATAACCTCCCCGTGACTCTGTGGCGCAATGGATAGCGCTTTGGACTTCTAGCTAGGCTCTAAGAAAGCTATTCAAAGGTTGTGGGTTCGAGTCCCACCAGAGTTGACCTTTAGATACTGGATTTCATGAAAAAAACACGGTCATGTTTGTGCGCCTTGAAATTTTGGAAATCTTGTTTGAATTACTCCCTTCATTCTGAAACAATGAAGGAACCAGTAGTTAAACTCAGAGGTTTTTTGTTTGAGTCACACCAAAGTTAAGCATAGTGTGAATCTTAACAGTGTCGTGTTGCAAATTTGATAATTCCTCCCGTTTACTTTTCAATATTTTTTTCAATACATTTTTTTATAACCTCCCCGTGACTCTGTGGCGCAATGGATAGTGCGTTGGACTTCTAGCTATGCTCTAAGAAAGCGATTCAAAGGTTGTGGGTTCGAGTCCCACCAGAGTTGACCTTTAGATACTGGATTTCATGAAAAAAACACGGTCATGGTTGTGCGCATTGAAATTGTGGAAATCTTGTTTGAATTACTCCCTTCATTCTGAAATAATGAATGAACCAGTAGTTAAACTCAGAGGTTTGTTGTTTGAGTCCCACCAAAGTTAAGCATAGTGTGAATCTTAACAGTGTCGTGTTGCAAATTTGATAATTCCTCCCGTTTACTTTTCAATATTTTTTTCAATACATTTTTTTATAACCTCCCCGTGACTCTGTGGCGCAATGGATAGTGCGTTGGACTTCTAGCTAGGCTCTAAGAAAGTGATTCAAAGGTTGTGGGTTCGAGTCCCACAAGAGTTAACCTTTAGATACTGGATTTCATGAAAAAAACACGGTCATGGTTGTGCGCCTTGAAATTGTGGAAATCTTGTTTGAATTACTCCCTTCATTCTGAAATAATGAATGAACCAGTAGTTAAACTCAGAGGTTTTTTGTTTGAGTCCCACCAAAGTTAAGCATAGTGTGAATCTTAACAGTGTCGTGTTGCAAATTTGATAATTCCTCCCGTTTACTTTTCAATATTTTTTTCAATACATTTTTTTATAACCTCCCCGTGACTCTGTGGCGCAAGGGATAGTGCGTTGGACTTCTAGCTAGGCTCTAAGAAAGTGATTCAAAGGTTGTGGGTTCGAGTCCCACAAGAGTTAACCTTTAGATACTGGATTTCATGAAAAAAACACGGTCATGGTTGTGCGCCTTGAAATTGTGGAAATCTTGTTTGAATTACTCCCTTCATTCTGAAATAATGAATGAACCAGTAGTTAAACTCAGAGGTTTTTTGTTTGAGTCCCACCAAAGTTAAGCATAGTGTGAATCTTAACAGTGTCATGTTGCAAATTGGATAATTCCCCCGTTTCCTTTTCAATATTTTTTTCAATAAATTTTTTATAAACTCCCTGTGACTCTGTGGCGCAATGGATAGCGCGTTGGACTTCTAGCTAGGCTCTAAGAAAGTGATTCAAAGGTTGTGGGTTCGAGTCCCACCAGAGTTGACCTTTAGATACTGGATTTCATGAAAAAAACACGGTCATGGTTGTGCGCCTTGAAATTGTGGAAATCTTGTTTGAATTACTCCCTTCATTCTGAAATAATGAATGAACCAGTAGATAAACTCAGAGGTTTTTTGTATGAGTCCCACCAAAGTTAAGCATAGTGTGAATCTTAACAGTGTCGTGTTGCAAATTGGATAATTCCCCCGTTTCCTTTTCAATATTTTTTTCAATACATTTTTTATAAACTCCCTGTGACTCTGTGGCGCAATGGATAGCGCGTTGGACTTCTAGCTAGGCTCTAAGAAAGCGATTCAAAGGTTGTGGGTTCGAGTCCCGCCAGAGTTAACCTTTAGATACTGGATTTCATGAAAAAAACACCGTCATGGTTGTGCGCCTTGAAATTGTGGAAATCTTGTTTGAATTACTCCCTTCATTCTGAAACAATAAAGGAACCAGTAGTTAAACTCAGAGGTTTTTTGTTTGAGTCCCACCAATGTCAAGTTTTACAGCCCACATTGTGCGAATCTTAACACTGTAGAGTTGCAAATTGGATTAATCCCCTCGTTGTTTTTAAATAAAAAAAATTATAAACTCCCTGTGACTCTGTGGCGCAATGGATAGCGCGTTGGACTTCTAGCTAGGCTCTAAGAAAGCGATTCAAAGGTTGTGGGTTCGAGTCCCACCAGAGTTGACCTTTAGATACTGGATTTCATGAAAAAAACACGGTCATGGTTGTGCGCCTTGAAATTGTGGAAATCTTGTTTGAATTACTCCCTTCATTCTGAAATAATGAATGAACCAGTAGTTAAACTCAGAGGTTTTTTGTTTGAGTCCCACCAAAGTTAAGCATAGTGTGAATCTTAACAGTGTCGTGTTGCAAATTTGATAATTCCTCCAGTTTACTTTTCAATATTTTTTTCAATACATTTTTTTATAACCTCCCCGTGACTCTGTGGCGCAATGGATAGCGCTTTGGACTTCTAGCTATGCTCTAAGAAAGCGATTCAAAGGTTGTGGGTTCGATTCCTACTAGAGTTGACCTTTAGATACTGGATTTCATGAAAAAAACACGGTCATGTTTGTGCGCCTTGAAATTTTGGAAATCTTGTTTGAATTACTCCCTTCATTCTGAAACAATGAAGGAACCAGTAGTTAAACTCAGAGGTTTTTTGTTTGAGTCACACCAAAGTTAAGCATAGTGTGAATCTTAACAGTGTCGTGTTGCAAATTTGATAATTCCTCCCGTTTACTTTTCAATATTTTTTTCAATACATTTTTTTATAACCTCCCCGTGACTCTGTGGCGCAATGGATAGCGCTTTGGACTTCTAGCTATGCTCTAAGAAAGCGATTCAAAGGTTGTGGGTTCGATTCCTACTAGAGTTGACCTTTAGATACTGGATTTCATGAAAAAAACACGGTCATGTTTGTGCGCCTTGAAATTTTGGAAATCTTGTTTGAATTACTCCCTTCATTCTGAAACAATGAAGGAACCAGTAGTTAAACTCAGAGGTTTTTTGTTTGAGTCACACCAAAGTTAAGCATAGTGTGAATCTTAACAGTGTCGTGTTGCAAATTGGATAATTCCCCCGTTTCTTTTCAATATTTTTTTCAATACATTTTTTTATAAACTCCCTGTGACTCTGTGGCGCAATGGATAGTGCGTTGGACTTCTAGCTATGCTCTAAGAAAGCGATTCAAAGGTTGTGGGTTCGAGTCCCACCAGAGTTGACCTTTAGATACTGGATTTCATGAAAAAAACACGGTCATGGTTGTGCGCCTTGAAATTGTGGAAATCTTGTTTGAATTACTCCCTTCATTCTGAAATAATGAATGAACCAGTAGTTAAACTCAGAGGTTTTTTGTTTGAGTCCCACCAATGTCAAGTTTTACAGCCCACATTGTGCGAATCTTAACACTGTAGAGTTGCAAATTGGATTAATCCCCTCGTTGTTTTTAAATAAAAAAATGTATAACCTCCCCGTGACTCTGTGGCGCAATGGATAGCGCGTTGGACTTCTAGCTAGGCTCTAAGAAAGCGATTCAAAGGTTGTGGGTTTGAGTCCCACCAGAGTTGACCTTTAGATACTGGATTTCATGAAAAAAACACGGTCATGGTTGTGCGCCTTGAAATTGTGGAAATCTTGTTTGAATTACTCCCTTCATTCTGAAATAATGAATGAACCAGTAGATAAACTCAGTGGTTTTTTGTATGAGTCCCACCAAAGTTAAGCATAGTGTGAATCTTAACAGTGTCATGTTGCAAATTGGATAATTCCCCCGTTTCCTTTTCAATATTTTTTTCAATAAATTTTTTATAAACTCCCTGTGACTCTGTGGCGCAATGGATAGCGCGTTGGACTTCTAGCTAGGCTCTAAGAAAGCGATTCAAAGGTTGTGGGTTCGAGTCCCACCAGAGTTGACCTTTAGATACTGGATTTCATGAAAAAAACACGGTCATGGTTGTGCGCCTTGAAATTGTGGAAATCTTGTTTGAATTACTCCCTTCATTCTGAAATAATGAATGAACCAGTAGATAAACTCAGTGGTTTTTTGTATGAGTCCCACCAAAGTTAAGCATAGTGTGAATCTTAACAGTGTCATGTTGCAAATTGGATAATTCCCCCGTTTCCTTTTCAATATTTTTTTCAATAAATTTTTTATAAACTCCCTGTGACTCTGTGGCGCAATGGATAGCGCGTTGGACTTCTAGCTAGGCTCTAAGAAAGCGATTCAAAGGTTGTGGGTTCGAGTCCCACCAGAGTTGACCTTTAGATACTGGATTTCATGAAAAAAACACGGTCATGGTTGTGCGCCTTGAAATTGTGGAAATCTTGTTTGAATTACTCCCTTCATTCTGAAATAATGAATGAACCAGTAGTTAAACTCAGAGGTTTTTTGTTTGAGTCCCACCAAAGTTAAGCATAGTGTGAATCTTAACAGTGTCGTGTTGCAAATTTGATAATTCCTCCCGTTTACTTTTCAATATTTTTTCCAATACATTTTTTTATAAGCTCCCCGTGACTCTGTGGCGCAATGGATAGCGCTTTGGACTTCTAGCTATGCTCTAAGAAAGCGATTCAAAGGTTGTGGGTTCGATTCCTACTAGAGTTGACCTTTAGATACTGGATTTCATGAAAAAAACACGGTCATGTTTGTGCGCCTTGAAATTTTGGAAATCTTGTTTGAATTACTCCCTTCATTCTGAAACAATGAAGGAACCAGTAGTTAAACTCAGAGGTTTTTTGTTTGAGTCACACCAAAGTTAAGCATAGTGTGAATCTTAACAGTGTCGTGTTGCAAATTGGATAATTCCCCCGTTTCTTTTCAATATTTTTTTCAATACATTTTTTTATAAACTCCCTGTGACTCTGTGGCGCAATGGATAGTGCGTTGGACTTCTAGCTATGCTCTAAGAAAGCGATTCAAAGGTTGTGGGTTCGAGTCCCACCAGAGTTGACCTTTAGATACTGGATTTCATGAAAAAAACACGGTCATGGTTGTGCGCCTTGAAATTGTGGAAATCTTGTTTGAATTACTCCCTTCATTCTGAAATAATGAATGAACCAGTAGTTAAACTCAGAGGTTTTTTGTTTGAGTCCCACCAATGTCAAGTTTTACAGCCCACATTGTGCGAATCTTAACACTGTAGAGTTGCAAATTGGATTAATCCCCTCGTTGTTTTTAAATAAAAAAATGTATAACCTCCCCGTGACTCTGTGGCGCAATGGATAGCGCGTTGGACTTCTAGCTAGCCTCTAAGAAAGCGATTCAAAGGTTGTGGGTTCGAGTCCCACCAGAGTTGACCTTTAGATACTGGATTTCATGAAAAAAACACGGTCATGGTTGTGCGCCTTGAAATTGTGGAAGTCTTGTTTTAATTACTCCCTTCATTCTGAAATAATGAATGAACCAGTAGATAAACTCAGAGGTTTTTTGTATGAGTCCCACCAAAGTTAAGCATAGTGTGAATCTTAACAGTGTCGTGTTGCAAATTGGATAATTCCCCCGTTTCCTTTTCAATATTTTTTTCAATACATTTTTTATAAACTCCCTGTGACTCTGTGGCGCAATGGATAGCGCGTTGGACTTCTAGCTAGGCTCTAAGAAAGCGATTCAAAGGTTGTGGGTTCGAGTCCCACCAGAGTTGACCTTTAGATACTGGATTTCATGAAAAAAACACGGTCATGGTTGTGCGCCTTGAAATTGTGGAAATCTTGTTTGAATTACTCCGTTCATTCTGAAACAATGAAGGAACCAGTAGTTAAACTCAGAGGTTTTTTGTTTGAGTCCCACCAATGTCAAGTTTTACAGCCCACATTGTGCGAATCTTAACACTGTAGAGTTGCAAATTGGATAATTCCCCCGTTTCCTTTTCAATATTTTTTTTAATAAATTTTTTATAAACTCCCTGTGACTCTGTGGCTCAATGGATAGCGCGTTGGACTTCTAGCTAGGCTCTAAGAAAGCGATTCAAAGGTTGTGGGTTCGAGTCCCACCAGAGTTAAGCTTTAGATACTGGATTTCATGAAAAAAACACGGTCATGGTTGTGCGCCTTGAAATTGTGGAAATCTTGTTTGAATTACTCCCTTCATTCTGAAACAATGAAGGAACCAGTAGTTAAACTCAGAGGTTTTTTGTTTGAGTCCCACCAATGTCAAGTTTTACAGCCCACATTGTGCGAATCTTAACACTGTAGAGTTGCAAATTGGATTAATCCCCTCGTTGTTTTTAAATAAAAAAAATTATAAACTCCCTGTGACTCTGTGGCGCAATGGATAGCGCGTTGGACTTCTAGCTAGGCTCTAAGAAAGCGATTCAAAGGTTGTGGGTTCGATTCCTACTAGAGTTGACCTTTAGATACTGGATTTCATGAAAAAAACACGGTCATGTTTGTGCGCCTTGAAATTTTGGAAATCTTGTTTGAATTACTCCCTTCATTCTGAAACAATGAAGGAACCAGTAGTTAAACTCAGAGGTTTTTTGTTTGAGTCACACCAAAGTTAAGCATAGTGTGAATCTTAACAGTGTCGTGTTGCAAATTGGATAATTCCCCCGTTTCTTTTCAATATTTTTTTCAATACATTTTTTTATAAACTCCCTGTGACTCTGTGGCGCAATGGATAGTGCGTTGGACTTCTAGCTATGCTCTAAGAAAGCGATTCAAAGGTTGTGGGTTCGAGTCCCACCAGAGTTGACCTTTAGATACTGGATTTCATGAAAAAAACACGGTCATGGTTGTGCGCCTTGAAATTGTGGAAATCTTGTTTGAATTACTCCCTTCATTCTGAAATAATGAATGAACCAGTAGTTAAACTCAGAGGTTTTTTGTTTGAGTCCCACCAATGTCAAGTTTTACAGCCCACATTGTGCGAATCTTAACACTGTAGAGTTGCAAATTGGATTAATCCCCTCGTTGTTTTTAAATAAAAAAATGTATAACCTCCCCGTGACTCTGTGGCGCAATGGATAGCGCGTTGGACTTCTAGCTAGGCTCTAAGAAAGCGATTCAAAGGTTGTGGGTTTGAGTCCCACCAGAGTTGACCTTTCGATACTGGATTTCATGAAAAAAACACGGTCATGGTTGTGCGCCTTGAAATTGTGGAAATCTTGTTTGAATTACTCCCTTCATTCTGAAATAATGAATGAACCAGTAGATAAACTCAGTGGTTTTTTGTATGAGTCCCACCAAAGTTAAGCATAGTGTGAATCTTAACAGTGTCATGTTGCAAATTGGATAATTCCCCCGTTTCCTTTTCAATATTTTTTTCAATAAATTTTTTATAAACTCCCTGTGACTCTGTGGCGCAATGGATAGCGCGTTGGACTTCTAGCTAGGCTCTAAGAAAGCGATTCAAAGGTTGTGGGTTCGAGTCCCACCAGAGTTGACCTTTAGATACTGGATTTCATGAAAAAAACACGGTCATGGTTGTGCGCCTTGAAATTGTGGAAATCTTGTTTGAATTACTCCCTTCATTCTGAAATAATGAATGAACCAGTAGATAAACTCAGAGGTTTTTTGTATGAGTCCCACCAAAGTTAAGCATAGTGTGAATCTTAACAGTGTAGTGTTGCAAATTGGATAATTCCCCCGTTTCCTTTTCAATATTTTTTTCAATAAATTTTTTATAAACTCCCTGTGACTCTGTGGCGCAATGGATAGCGCGTTGGACTTCTAGCTAGGCTCTAAGAAAGCGATTCAAAGGTTGTGGGTTCGAGTCCCACCAGAGTTAACCTTTAGATACTGGATTTCATGAAAAAAACACGGTCATGGTTGTGCGCCTTGAAATTGTGGAAATCTTGTTTGAATTACTCCCTTCATTCTGAAACAATGAAGGAACCAGTAGTTAAACTCAGAGGTTTTTTGTTTGAGTCCCACCAATGTCAAGTTTTACAGCCCACATTGTGCGAATCTTAACACTGTAGAGTTGCAGATTGGATTAATCCCCTCGTTGTTTTTAAATAAAAAAAATTATAAACTCCCTGTGACTCTGGCGCAATGGATAGCGCGTTGGACTTCTAGCTAGGCTCTAAGAAAGCGATTCAAAGGTTGTGGGTTCGATTCCTACTAGAGTTGACCTTTAGATACTGGATTTCATGAAAAAAACACGGTCATGTTTGTGCGCCTTGAAATTTTGGAAATCTTGTTTGAATTACTCCCTTCATTCTGAAACAATGAAGGAACCAGTAGTTAAACTCAGAGGTTTTTTGTTTGAGTCACACCAAAGTTAAGCATAGTGTGAATCTTAACAGTGTCGTGTTGCAAATTGGATAATTCCCCCGTTTCTTTTCAATATTTTTTTCAATACATTTTTTTATAAACTCCCTGTGACTCTGTGGCGCAATGGATAGTGCGTTGGACTTCTAGCTATGCTCTAAGAAAGCGATTCAAAGGTTGTGGGTTCGAGTCCCACCAGAGTTGACCTTTAGATACTGGATTTCATGAAAAAAACACGGTCATGGTTGTGCGCCTTGAAATTGTGGAAATCTTGTTTGAATTACTCCCTTCATTCTGAAATAATGAATGAACCAGTAGTTAAACTCAGAGGTTTTTTGTTTGAGTCCCACCAATGTCAAGTTTTACAGCCCACATTGTGCGAATCTTAACACTGTAGAGTTGCAAATTGGATTAATCCCCTCGTTGTTTTTAAATAAAAAAATGTATAACCTCCCCGTGACTCTGTGGCGCAATGGATAGCGCGTTGGACTTCTAGCTAGGCTCTAAGAAAGCGATTCAAAGGTTGTGGGTTTGAGTCCCACCAGAGTTGACCTTTAGATACTGGATTTCATGAAAAAAACACGGTCATGGTTGTGCGCCTTGAAATTGTGGAAATCTTGTTTGAATTACTCCCTTCATTCTGAAATAATGAATGAACCAGTAGATAAACTCAGTGGTTTTTTGTATGAGTCCCACCAAAGTTAAGCATAGTGTGAATCTTAACAGTGTCATGTTGCAAATTGGATAATTCCCCCGTTTCCTTTTCAATATTTTTTTCAATAAATTTTTTATAAACTCCCTGTGACTCTGTGGCGCAATGGATAGCGCGTTGGACTTCTAGCTAGGCTCTAAGAAAGCGATTCAAAGGTTGTGGGTTCGAGTCCCACCAGAGTTGACCTTTAGATACTGGATTTCATGAAAAAAACACGGTCATGGTTGTGCGCCTTGAAATTGTGGAAATCTTGTTTGAATTACTCCCTTCATTCTGAAATAATGAATGAACCAGTAGATAAACTCAGTGGTTTTTTGTATGAGTCCCACCAAAGTTAAGCATAGTGTGAATCTTAACAGTGTCATGTTGCAAATTGGATAATTCCCCCGTTTCCTTTTCAATATTTTTTTCAATAAATTTTTTATAAACTCCCTGTGACTCTGTGGCGCAATGGATAGCGCGTTGGACTTCTAGCTAGGCTCTAAGAAAGCGATTCAAAGGTTGTGGGTTCGAGTCCCACCAGAGTTGACCTTTAGATACTGGATTTCATGAAAAAAACACGGTCATGGTTGTGCGCCTTGAAATTGTGGAAATCTTGTTTGAATTACTCCCTTCATTCTGAAATAATGAATGAACCAGTAGATAAACTCAGAGGTTTTTTGTATGAGTCCCACCAAAGTTAAGCATAGTGTGAATCTTAACAGTGTAGTGTTGCAAATTGGATAATTCCCCCGTTTCCTTTTCAATATTTTTTTCAATAAATTTTTTATAAACTCCCTGTGACTCTGTGGCGCAATGGATAGCGCGTTGGACTTCTAGCTAGGCTCTAAGAAAGCGATTCAAAGGTTGTGGGTTCGAGTCCCACCAGAGTTAACCTTTAGATACTGGATTTCATGAAAAAAACACGGTCATGGTTGTGCGCCTTGAAATTGTGGAAATCTTGTTTGAATTACTCCCTTCATTCTGAAACAATGAAGGAACCAGTAGTTAAACTCAGAGGTTTTTTGTTTGAGTCCCACCAATGTCAAGTTTTACAGCCCACATTGTGCGAATCTTAACACTGTAGAGTTGCAAATTGGATTAATCCCCTCGTTGTTTTTAAATAAAAAAAATTATAAACTCCCTGTGACTCTGGCGCAATGGATAGCGCGTTGGACTTCTAGCTAGGCTCTAAGAAAGCGATTCAAAGGTTGTGGGTTCGAGTGCCACCAGAGTTGACCTTTAGATACTGGATTTCATGAAAAAAACACGGTCATGGTTGTGCGCCTTGAAATTGTGGAAATCTTGTTTGAATTACTCCCTTCATTCTGAAATAATGAATGAACCAGTAGTTAAACTCAGAGGTTTTTTGTTTGAGTCCCACCAAAGTTAAGCATAGTGTGAATCTTAACAGTGTCGTGTTGCAAATTTGATAATTCCTCCCGTTTACTTTTCAATATTTTTTCCAATACATTTTTTTATAACCTCCCCGTGACTCTGTGGCGCAATTGATAGCGCTTTGGACTTCTAGCTATGCTCTAAGAAAGCGATTCAAAGGTTGTGGGTTCGATTCCTACTAGAGTTGACCTTTAGATACTGGATTTCATGAAAAAAACACGGTCATGTTTGTGCGCCTTGAAATTTTGGAAATCTTGTTTGAATTACTCCCTTCATTCTGAAACAATGAAGGAACCAGTAGTTAAACTCAGAGGTTTTTTGTTTGAGTCACACCAAAGTTAAGCATAGTGTGAATCTTAACAGTGTCGTGTTGCAAATTGGATAATTCCCCCGTTTCTTTTCAATATTTTTTTCAATACATTTTTTTATAAACTCCCTGTGACTCTGTGGCACAATGGATAGTGCGTTGGACTTCTAGCTATGCTCTAAGAAAGCGATTCAAAGGTTGTGGGTTCGAGTCCCACCAGAGTTGACCTTTAGATACTGGATTTCATGAAAAAAACACGGTCATGGTTGTGCGCCTTGAAATTGTGGAAATCTTGTTTGAATTACTCCCTTCATTCTGAAATAATGAATGAACCAGTAGTTAAACTCAGAGGTTTTTTGTTTGAGTCCCACCAATGTCAAGTTTTACAGCCCACATTGTGCGAATCTTAACACTGTAGAGTTGCAAATTGGATTAATCCCCTCGTTGTTTTTAAATAAAAAAATGTATAACCTCCCCGTGACTCTGTGGCGCAATGGATAGCGCGTTGGACTTCTAGCTAGGCTCTAAGAAAGCGATTCAAAGGTTGTGGGTTCGAGTCCCACCAGAGTTGACCTTTAGATACTGGATTTCATGAAAAAAACACGGTCATGGTTGTGTGCCTTGAAATTGTGGAAATCTTGTTTGAATTACTCCCTTCATTCTGAAATAATGAATGAACCAGTAGATAAACTCAGAGGTTTTTTGTATGAGTCCCACCAAAGTTAAGCATAGTGTGAATCTTAACAGTGTCGTGTTGCAAATTGGATAATTCCCCCGTTTCCTTTTCAATATTTTTTTCAATACATTTTTTATAAACTCCCTGTGACTCTGTGGCGCAATGGATAGCGCGTTGGACTTCTAGCTAGGCTCTAAGAAAGCGATTCAAAGGTTGTGGGTTCGAGTCCCACCAGAGTTGACCTTTAGATACTGGATTTCATGAAAAAAACACGGTCATGGTTGTGCGCCTTGAAATTGTGGAAATCTTGTTTGAATTACTCCCTTCATTCTGAAACAATGAAGGAACCAGTAGTTAAACTCAGAGGTTTTTTGTTTGAGTCCCACCAATGTCAAGTTTTACAGCCCACATTGTGCGAATCTTAACACTGTAGAGTTGCAAATTGGATAATTCCCCCGTTTCCTTTTCAATATTTTTTTCAATAAATTTTTTATAAACTCACTGTGACTCTGTGGCGCAATGGATAGCGCGTTGGACTTCTAGCTAGGCTCTAAGAAAGCGATTCAAAGGTTGTGGGTTCGAGTCCCACCAGAGTTAAGCTTTAGATACTGGATTTCATGAAAAAAACACGGTCATGGTTGTGCGCCTTGAAATTGTGGAAATCTTGTTTGAATTACTCCCTTCATTCTGAAACAATGAAGGAACCAGTAGTTAAACTCAGAGGTTTTTTGTTTGAGTCCCACCAATGTCAAGTTTTACAGCCCACATTGTGCGAATCTTAACACTGTAGAGTTGTAAATTGGATTAATCCCCTCATTGTTTTTAAATAAATTTTTTATAAACTCCCTGTGACTCTGTGGCGCAATGGATAGCGCGTTGGACTTCTAGCTAGGCTCTAAGAAAGCGATTCAAAGGTTGTGGGTTTCGAGTCCCACCAGAGTTGACCTTTAGATACTGGATTTCATGACAAAACGTGGTCGTGTACCTTGAAATTGTGGAAATCTTGTTTGAATTTAGGACACAAAACCATTATTCTGGTTTATTTAGTGTATGTTACTGCTGTATGTTCATGTATAGAACATCGTTAGTGATATAAAAGTGAAATATATAGCGTGTTATATGAGAAAATATCAATATTACAATCATATCATGGAGTCATGGAGATTCCCCTAAACTGTCTGCACTAAACAAATAACCAAAAATGTTCTACTTCACTTTATCAAAGTCAAACTTTGCAGACAGACTGTTAACATATCGTACTTATATATTGATGACTGAGAGTTTAAAGCTTTCAGCTAAGTCTTTTTAAGAGATAATTCTCCTGGAACCTTTTTTTCTGTTTTCCTTCTTCATTTAACGTTAACCAGTAACACATATACTGCCATATACACAAATTACTAATCTCATAAGGGTTTCTGTATTATATCAAATTAGCCCTTGTGGTTGAGGATAAAACCCAGTTTTAGTCTGGGGTTGAAAACCTTCACGATTTTTGCGAAAACAAGGACGGAGCCATTCTGAGAGGCTGAGCAGCTTTTTAAAAAGACAAGAAGCCATTGATTTCATATGCAAACAGAAATCAGACACACCCAATCCATCTCAAGTATTTGGAAGCAGTTTTAATATCCAGCCATGCAACATAATTATGGGATGTGGGGGGATCGTCTCCTCAGCGACCAGCGGTAGTCGTTTATAATAATTAGTATGGCAATTTAGCATTGCCAGAGGTTATGTGTCATACAGCAGTGTGTGTGTGTGTGTGTGTGTGTGTGTGTGTGTGTGTGTGTGTGTGTGTGTGTGTGTGTGTGTGTGTGTGTGTGTGTGTGTGTGTGTGTGTGTGTGTGTGTGTGTGTGTGTGTGTGTGTGTGGGGCGGTCAGGCGACAGATGTATGCCACAGTGTTTCCTCTGAGCAACGCAGTAAACAACATAAACAACACACATATAAATGCATGGATACATACATTAAATATACATGTTCACCAAACACACACACACAAGAATTTAGATCCAATCCAAAATCGATGTTTTAATAAATTAGTTGTTTGTTTTTTCTAACAAGAAAAATAAAAAAGATCGGAGCCTCCAACTTCTAGTTCAATTCAAAATAAGTAATTCAAAGGTTCTGGGTTCGCGTCTCACCATAGGCTATGTTAGTATCATCTGAAGTGTAGGATTTTATGTTAAAATACTCCCCTCATGGTCAAATAAATAGCTTTAACACATGAAGCATAGACTTCTATACAACCAGGGGAGTCGCCCCCTGGTGGTTAGGAGAGAGAATGCAGCTTGAACACATGAAGCATAGACTTCTATACAACCAGAGGAGTCGCCCCCTGGTGGTCAGGAGAGATAATGCAGCTTTAACATATGAAGCATAGACTTCTATACAACCAGAGGAGTCGCCCCCTGGTGGTCAGGAGAGATAATGCAGCTTTAACACATGAAGCATAGACTTCTATACAATCAGAGGAGTCGCCCCCTGGTGGTCAGGAGAGAGAATGCAGCTTTAACACATGATGCATAGACTTCTATACAACCAGAGGAGTCGCCCCCGGTGGTCAGGAGAGAGACTGTAGCTTTAACACATGAAGCATAGACTTCTATACAACCCCAGGATTTGCCCCCTGGTGGTCAGGAGAGAGAATGCAGATGGGTTGTTGAGGTATGCAGAAACAATGCTCTAATGTGTTCTTTGTATTTCCACTTTAAACCAGGTGTGTGCGATATGGTTCAGGTGTGTTTGTGTGTGTTTGACACCTCCTTTTGTCTCTCTGTACATTCCCATCATGAATCACGACTCCTTTTCTTTGTTTTGCTTTATCATTCCAGTCTTCCCATAAAAACTCTCTGTCATTTTGTTTCTTTCCACTAATTTGAGGAACACACACACACACACACACACACACACATCGAGGGAATTTCCAAACACACTCTGAGCCCGGGTAGTTTTACAGGTCTCTTTCTCTGCAACAGCTGATTACAGATTTATGTAAACGTTTCACATTGTATGTTCAAGTCTCCACTGAGAAGCCTCTGCTTCCCACAGTGACACACATAACAATAGAATACAATTCAAATAGAACAAAAGGCCGGAGATATATTTGTCATTTAGTCAAATTTAGTGGAACATTTCAATATTTGTCTGTTGTTTTTTGGGGCGTTTCTTATTTATAGCCCCGCTAGTTGCATCGCTTTAATGATGTTGGGGAGTCCAAATATCTCAACAACTATGGGATGGATTGTTAGGAACATTTCAAGCCTCCAGTATTTGGTTTATGACCTCAAACCTGCAGAGCTAACGGCACATTTCCACACCGGCCTGATGAGAAAGAACAAAATATTTCTTTTCTTTTCTTTTGCAGCTTTAATGTTGCTGACCTTGTGTGTGTCTTTTAGAAGCAGTCCACCACACGATACACACATTCTGATAGATTCAAATCAAAGGTTGGGTTTGGAAAACAAAGTGAAGAATAAAGCCAACAGTCAGAAAGCCGACTGAAAGCGTCTCATTGTGGAGTCGCTGGCCGCCGCCTCACGGAGAACAAAGGAAATGTCGACGCTGCTCACGGCTCGGTGTCTGAGCCGCTCTGTTTTCTGTTCAGATAAAACGTAAATACATGTTTTATTTCTAAAACACGAACTGGAAAAACCCACTGGAGATTTTAATCTTTATGAAATTAATATTTTTAATGGATGCTCATTTTAAATACTTGTATAAAATCTCACGTACCCATGCATTTAATTGCCCACAAAAACAACAACAACAACAAAAGGTAGAAAACACAATCATTCACAAACAATAGAATATGAATAGAATAACAATAGAATGCTGAAGAGTTTTTCTTGTCCTCAATCATTCATTCAGCCGACTGAGTGAGAAAAGATGATATGACAAAAATACTAATGACACACGTTGTACACACATGTACACACATGTACACACATGTACACACGTTGTACACACATGTACACACGTTGTACACACATGTACACACATGTACACACGTTGTACACACGTTGTACACACACTGTACACACACTGTACACACATGTACACACGTTGTACACACGTTGTACACACACTGTACACACACATGTACACACGTTGTACACACGTTGTACACACACTGTACACACACTGTACACACATGTACACACGTTGTACACACGTTGTACACACACTGTACACACACTGTACACACGTTGTACACACGCTGTACACACGTTGTACACACGCTGTACACACGTTGTACACACACTGTACACACACTGTACACACACTGTACACACACTGTACACACATGTACACACGTTGTACACACGTTGTACACACACTGTACACACACTGTACACACATGTACACGGTGTGAAGGAGAGAACAGAAAGAGAGCATGAATGAACACAGTGATCTTATCATATATATACATATATATATGTATATATATATATACCTTACATTACTATAACAAGAGAACATGAAGACAAATGTTGCGCAGCAGAAAGTTCTCTGCTGAAACTTAGGAGGCCTCTTAGTCATGAGCTCATGTAAACATGAACCCCGATAGAGGCAGGGAATGTAAACACACACACACACACACACACACACACACACACACACTTCAGGACCCTTTGCAGCCTGCAGACCTTGTGCACAGGCTCATTAAGGCACAAGTATGACTAATACATGTAATTATTTATCTCTAATTACTGTCATTCATCTCTATTTTCTCTCTTTCTCTTTTTCATTTCGTGAGTTTGAATTCAAACACGATGCAGAACAGAAGACTATTAAACATTGAGGCAGATGGTAATTCAAACAAGATTTCCACAATTTCAAGGTACACGACCACGTTTTGTCATGAAATCCAGGATCTAAAGGTCAACTCGTGGGACTCGAACCCACAACCTTTGAATCATGACTTACTGTTTTCATCAAAGTTTTTCTGCTTGTTCATTATAATGATAAACAAACATCAAGCTGTCAGAAGCTCACAGCTTCTGACAGCTGTGTGTGTGTGTGTGTGTGTGTGTGTGTGTGTGTCTGAAGCGGATGCACCTGGAAATACCTTGGTAGGTGATGATGAGGTTGGTCACACACACACACACACACACACACACACACACACACACACACACACACACACACACACACACACACACACACACACACACACACACACACACACACACACACACACACACACACCTCCTGCTGTATGATCCACCTCCCTCCCTGTGGGCTTCATTCTTCATCATTTCTGACAAATTAGGACTCGAACCCATAACCTTTAAATTCTTAGGTAGGATTTCAAAGTCTTATTGAGTTGTAGTAAAAATAAAAATATGTTTACGCTTTATAATTATATTTTAATGGATTAAAAGATTTTTAAAGTTAATTGAAAACGTGGTTAAATCCACCCGTTGGGGTCACATGCTGCTGATTCCACAGGGATTCAAACCTGCAACCTGCAGACCTGCTCTGCATCTGGCTTGTGTGAACCCCCCATGAACCCCCCCCCCCTCCCCTGACCCACATCTCCGCAGACAGCTGCAGAAACACCCGTTTACGTACGGCGGACTAATTGGGTTAATCTGTGTTACTGTATCAATGACTTTGTAGGAGGCTGTTATCCTGCAGTGGACACACACACACACACACACACACAGCGGGGCCACATTCTTGTCCTCCAGCCAAACATTACATATGTCCTCTCAAAGGAAAAGAGAGAGTTCTTTAGAGCGGACCTCCTCTTCTTCTGCGCTGTTAAAGAAAGACGTGTACAAAGCTTCTTCTTCTCTTCTTTGTGGGTGTCTTTGTGCCTCCGCTGCGCTTTTATGTTGTAGAAGAAGAAATTCCTCAACAAGAGAAACAGCTGCACAGTCAGTGTTGAAGCTCACGGAGCTTTTCTCTTCTCCAGGTTTCTACTTCCTGTGACATCATCGCAACATGCCTGAGGGGTCACGGCGTGGCAGCCACAGATCGCCCAGCAACACAGGTAAGGGGCGGGGCTTAGTGGGTTCAGGGGCTTTCTTTGCTCTCTCCGGCAGCTTCAAGGGAAGTTTTCAGCTCCCATGAAGAGGGTCAGCTATGTTTGTGCTCATGGGACTTTAAATCTGGACCGAGTGTTAGTGAGTGGAGGATGGTTGGCCAATCAGCAACCAGAAGGTCGGCCAATCAGCAGCCAGAAGATCGGCCAATCAGCAGCCAGAAGATCGGCCAATAAGCAACCAGAAGGTCGGCCAATCAGCAGCCAGAAGGTCGGCCAATCAGCAACCAGAGGGTCGGCCAATCAGCAGCCAGAGGGTCGGCCAATCAGCAGCCAGAAGGTCGGCCAATCAGCAGCCAGAAGATCGGCCAATAAGCAACCAGAAGGTCGGCCAATCAGCAGCCAGAAGGTCGGCCAATCAGCAACCAGAGGGTCGGCCAATCAGCAACCAGAGGGTCGGCCAATCAGCAGCCAGAAGGTCGGCCAATCAGCAGCCAGAAGATCGGCCAATAAGCAACCAGAAGGTCGGCCAATCAGCAGCCAGAAGGTCGGCCAATCAGCAACCAGAGGGTCGGCCAATCAGCAACCAGAGGGTCGGCCAATCAGCAACCAGAAGGTCGGCCAATCAGCAGCCAGAAGGTCAGCCAATAAGCAGCCAGAGGGTCGGCCAATCAGCAACCAGAAGGTCGGCCAATCAGCAGCCAGAGGGTCGGCCAATCAGCAGCCAGAGGGTCGGCCAATAAGCAGCCAGAAGGTCAACGTAGGTGACGACCTAGGCGGAGCTGAGGTGTCTGAGGGTGTAAGTTCTACGTCAGTGAACTCAGAGTTGCGGTCCAATCTATTTTTAACACGTCCTAACAGCTGATGTGGGGCATGTGAGGCTCTGTGGCGCAATGGATAGCGCGTTGGACTTCTAGCAGTGGAACACAGGAGAAGTGATTCAAAGGTTGTGGGTTCGAGTCCCACCAGAGTCGATCATTATTGATCAAAAGTGGAGTGACTGCACTTATGAACCCAAATCATTCCCACAATGCTTCACTTCATAGGGAGAGATTTATTTTAGTATTTTAAGTCTCAACTTCCCACCAAAGCAGAGCAGAATGGACTACTATTATACACACACACACACACACACACACACACACACACACACACACACACACGGAGGCAGAGTAATGGTGTGTAATTACACACAGCCACCATGCTGTTTAGTTGCTCGGCTGGTATATTGACTTCCATAGTTAGCATTCACACACACACACACACACACACACACAATGTACACAATCTGTGCACACTGCACTGATTGTTGCATTCATGCAGACTTGGCATAGGTACACACACACACACACACACACACACACACTGTGTGCAGGAAGTTGTATGGTTTGTGGCGATAAAGTGTAGCGCCGAACAATGTTTCTGCCGTGACAAACACACACACACACACACACACACACACACGCACGCACAATAAAATGTCGCTGCCGATCTGTTGATTATAACTAGGGATGCAACGATACCATTTTTTACAAACCGATACGATACCGATATTTTTATTTGTGTACTTGCCGATACCGAGTACCGATACCGATACTTCTTAGATTTGGTCTCCATGAAAGTGCAATTAATTTGGAGGCAGATTTTATTTTATCCTCTGCAGATTATGTCAAGCCTATAGTACAAAATTAACAGAAGGCTATCCCAAGCTTTAAACGTCTTGTGGAAGTCCCTCTAATGTCGGACCATAAAACGCCCCCGTGTCCGGGTTCATAATGTAAGCGATAATATTAGGGATCGAGCAATTATATAGAAAGCTGTGTTCCAAGTTATGTTTCCGGTGCTTTTATTGTGGAGGGAGAAACGGAAAGGAAAAGAGGAGTGGAATTGTGGGATATACGTGTGTGAAGGAGATAAAAAAGTGGTTCAAGTTACCCTGCAGCGTGTTTTCATTTTATTAGAATTACAAATATAGACACACAACAGACACTCGGCTACAATAATATCATCCGTAGCCGCACAACAGCGTCTGAATGAGGCCGCTGCCAGCGCTACTTCTGGTGGATCAGCAACAGTTTGATTCAAACCGGCAGGACGGCGGTGATGACGCGCAGAGCTTCTCAATTATAGATGTATTAAATATGGAAAATTTCAACTCTCGCGTCTAACGTGCCGCCGGCGTAAATTTGCGTCTGTCGCAACCACACGCGTCTGTGCATAGACTTTACATGTAATCTGGTCGCGCGAAACATTTGCGTCGCGTTGGGACGGACTGATTACAAGTAACTCCGGGGCTGTCAGCCACTAACAAGAGCACTAATATGAGCACTAATATGTCATACACACGTATGCAACACCGGTTAATAAGCACAATATCGATAAAGTCTTGTATTGTACTCGCGTCTCACTTTCCTCCTGTCTATTGAAAGAAGTGAGCGCTGCGTAGCGAGGATCCAAGATGGCGGCTCCAGATTCTGCTGTTGAGACAAACTGGCCATCTGATTGGACGGCAAAACAACTTGGATAGCGTGATTGGCTGCTCAGAAGTTGAGACTGTTGAGACAGTTGAGACAGAGAAGAGTGTCTCCGGCTCCGCCACGGGGTTGCTTCTCCACAAAGCGCGACCAGTTTGTTGTAGTGAAATACTGTTGAGTGAGTATCGGTTCTTGGTATCGGCCATTGAAACCGATGCGAGTACGAGTATTTAACGCAGTATCGGTATCGGTGCATCCCTAATTATAACCATAGAAAAGAACGAAGCAGAAAATACAGAGAACGCCCAAGATAAAGAAAAACACCAAGATGAACGATAGAATAGAGACCGAGGAGAGAGGGAGGAGCAGGAGGGGGAGGAGGAGCAGGAGGGGGAGGAGGAGAAGCAGGAGGAGGAGGAGGATAAGCAGGAGGAGGAGGAGAGATTTATTCATCCTGTTTTTCGACATCTCACATGATGCGTTGCCTCCAGTTTGTTCATTAAAGTTACGACTGAAGCTTCGTCAGCAAACTGACCTGAGAGCTGGAAGCTGATTGGTTGTTAGGAAACCCATCAGAAAGAAGACTGTACTGTCTGGAGGAATGCATGTAAACACGAGGAAGTGTGTGTGTGTGTGTGTGTGTGTGTGTGTGTGGGGTCAACATGTCACTTTTTTTTTCTGTGCTGCAGTCTGAACACACACACACACACACACACACACACACACACACACACACACACACAGAACAAAGGAAAGCTTTTCTCTCCCAGGTTTCACGTCTTTGTTTAATTTAAGGCGATCGTTTCTACGTTGAAAGAAACGCTGCAACGTTTTGTAAAAAGGGATTTGACCCCTCTTTGCATGAAACTCTGGATTCTGTGTTTGTAGCTGCTACTACAAGAAGTGAACAAGAAAAACACATACTTGTACTTCTGAGTACACGTGCTGCTGTGATCATGTGTTGGTGTCTGACAGGCGGCCGACTCGAACCCATGATGACAGCGAGCAGCTGCTCTCTCATTACTCTAATCACAGCCAGCCCCGTGCAGCAGTTAAAGGGGAATTCCACCTTACGACCGCATTCACAGCTGAAAGGTACAATTGTGTTGTCAGGGCTTTTTTTTGCAAGAAAAATAATCCACGTGGGCTCGTTTTGTTTAAAATGTTTTTTACCTTCTGGGATTTATTTAAAGATAAAATAACAAAACACCAAGTGGAGAAACGTACTTTATTAAAGTATAGTATTATAAATCTTCTACTCATGTAAAAGCTCTGCTCTTGAGTAAGTAAACAATACAAACACGAGGTTTAAACTTCTTCATAAGGCTCTAAAAATACATAAATACTATCAAACTATCAAACGAGTGCATTCTCATGATTAAATGTTTTCTGTCATTTGTTCCATTACAAGCTTTGTGAAGAAGAACCAATGACCTGTCTCATACGTTACCAACATATTGTGTTTACGTGGCCCCCTGTGAGGCCCCGCCGCCTGTGAGGCTGGATGTTAGCCCGCTGACTGTTACCCAACAGAGACAGAGCTCCTCCTGATGGAGGAAAAGGTTCCTGTTCACATTCACAGCACTGGAACATGAGACTCAAAGAAATGATGACGGGGTCCCTCAGGGAACGAGCAGGGGTCCCCTAACGTTCTGTTGATTGGTTTAAGGCTGATGGTGGTCACACAGATTTAGTTTGAACTGATTTGATTTTAGTCATCAGAGGTTAAAGGTCGAGCTTACTTTGGGGCGAGTGCTCTGGTTGTGGAGAACAAAGGTACATAAACTATGATGGTGTCTGCCACACTGAGAGCTTTACTCCAAGTGGTTGGATCTCAACAGAGAATCTGATGCTTTAAAAGTACAATGCAAAGCAACAGTCGTCTCTAGTGAGACTCGAACCCACAACCTTGGAACCACTTGGTCAGCTGTCAGCTGGAAACAGACTTACTAAAGTTTTACTAAGGAGACGACTTCCACTTCTGAAGAGTCAACAAAGAGACTGTGGAAGAAACTTTTAGTTCAGGTTCAATTCTGTGGCTGGTTCAGATGAGTTTTATTCATTGTGTGTGTGTGTGTGTGTGTGTGTGTGTGTGTGTGTGTGTGTGTGTGTGTGTGTGTGTGTGTGTGTGTGTGTGTGTGCGTGCGTGCGTGCGTGCGTGCGTGTGAGTGTGTGTGAAAAAGGGATGGAACTAATTGCACTAAACAACATCCTGTATTTGAAGTCACACTGAAATTGACACATAGGAAGTCAAACGTGTTTTGTTTCAGTCTGAGTGACACACACACACACACACACACACACACACACACACACTCCCTGCAAACTGTAAGTATGTCTCTGGTCCCTCTGTATGAGATGTGTAGAATTGATTAGTTTCAGATTTGGTTGCTTTTTTAAAGCTTCTGCAGAAGAACATTATCTTTCATAAATGTATCAATGAGTTCTGTGTTTAGTCAAACTGTTGAATCTCAGATGGGAGAGAGGAACATGTGTAGACCTTCATAAGAGAGGAACATGTGTAGACCTTCATAAGAGAGGAACATGTGTAGAGCTTCATAAGAGAGGAACATGTGTAGAGCTTCATGAGAGAGGAACATGTGTAGACCTTCATGAGAGAGGAACATGTGTAGACCTTCATAAGAGAGGAACATGTGTAGACCTTCATAAGAGAGGAACATGTGTAGAGCTTCATAAGAGAGGAACATGTGTAGAGCTTCATGAGAGAGGAACATGTGTAGACCTTCATGAGAGAGGAACATGTGTAGAGCTTCATGAGAGAGGAACATGTGTAGAGCTTCATGAGAGAGGAACATGTGTAGAGCTTCATGAGAGAGGAACATGTGTAGAGCTTCATGAGAGAGGAACATGTGTAGACCTTCATGAGAGAGGAACATGTGTAGACCTTCATGAGAGAGGAACATGTGTAGAGCTTCATGAGAGAGGAACATGTGTAGACCTTCATGAGAGAGGAACATGTGTAGAGCTTCATGAGAGAGGAACATGTGTAGAGCTTCATGAGAGAGGAACATGTGTAGAGCTTCATGAGAGAGGAACATGTGTAGACCTTCATGAGAGAGGAACATGTGTAGACCTTCATGAGAGAGGAACATGTGTAGACCTTCATGAGAGAGGAACATGTGTAGAGCTTCATGAGAGAGGAACATGTGTAGACCTTCATGAGAGAGGAACATGTGTAGACCTTCATGAGAGAGGAACATGTGTAGAGCTTCATGAGAGAGGAACATGTGTAGACCTTCATGAGAGAGGAACATGTGTAGAGCTTCATGAGAGAGGAACATGTGTAGACCTTCATGAGAGAGGAACATGTGTAGAGCTTCATGAGAGAGGAACATGTGTAGACCTTCATGAGAGAGGAACATGTGTAGACCTTCATGAGAGAGGAACATGTGTAGACCTTCATGAGAGAGGAACATGTGTAGAGCTTCATGAGAGAGGAACATGTGTAGAGCTTCATGAGAGAGGAACATGTGTAGAGCTTCATGAGAGAGGAACATGTGTAGACCTTCATGAGAGAGGAACATGTGTAGACCTTCATGAGAGAGGAACATGTGTAGAGCTTCATGAGAGAGGAACATGTGTAGACCTTCATGAGAGAGGAACATGTGTAGACCTTCATGAGAGAGGAACATGTGTAGAGCTTCATGAGAGAGGAACATGTGTAGAGCTTCATGAGAGAGGAACACGTGTAGAGCTTCATGAGAGAGGAACACGTGTAGAGCTTCATGAGAGAGGAACATGTGTAGAGCTTCATGAGAGAGGAACATGTGTAGACCTTCATGAGAGAGGAACATGTGTAGACCTTCATGAGAGAGGAACATGTGTAGAGCTTCATAAGAGAGGAACATGTGTAGACCTTCATGAGAGAGGAACATGTGTAGACCTTCATGAGAGAGGAACATGTGTAGACCTTCATGAGAGAGGAACATGTGTAGACCTTCATGAGAGAGGAACATGTGTAGAGCTTCATGAGAGAGGAACATGTGTAGACCTTCATGAGAGAGGAACATGTGTAGACTTTCATGAGAGAGGAACATGTGTAGAGCTTCATGAGAGAGGAACATGTGTAGACCTTCATGAGAGAGGAACATGCGTAGAGCTTCATGAGAGAGGAACATGTGTAGAGCTTCATGAGAGAGGAACATGTGTAGAGCTTCATGAGAGAGGAACATGTGTAGAGCTTCATGAGAGAGGAACATGTGTAGAGCTTCATGAGAGAGGAACATGTGTAGACCTTCATGAGAGAAGAACATGTGTAGAGCTTCATGAGAGAGGAACATGCGTAGAGCTTCATGAGAGAGGAACATGTGTAGAGCTTCATGAGAGAGGAACATGTGTAGAGCTTCATGAGAGAGGAACATGCGTAGACCTTCATGAGAGAGGAACATGTGTAGAGCTTCATAAGAGAGGAACATGCGTAGAGCTTCATGAGAGAGGAACATGTGTAGACCTTCATGAGAGAGGAACATGTGTAGACCTTCATGAGAGAGGAACATGTGTAGAGCTTCATGAGAGAGGAACATGTGTAGACTTTCATGAGAGAGGAACATGCGTAGAGCTTCATGAGAGAAGAACATGTGTAGAGCTTCATGAGAGAGGAACATGTGTAGAGCTTCATGAGAGAGGAACATGTGTAGAGCTTCATGAGAGAGGAACATGTGTAGACCTTCATGAGAGAGGAACATGTGTAGACTTTCATGAGAGAGGAACATGTGTAGAGCTTCATGAGAGAGGAACATGTGTAGAGCTTCATGAGAGAGGAACATGCGTAGAGCTTCATGAGAGAGGAACATGTGTAGAGCTTCATGAGAGAGGAACATGTGTAGAGCTTCATAAGAGAGGAACATGCGTAGAGCTTCATGAGAGAGGAACATGTGTAGAGCTTCATGAGAGAGGAACATGTGTAGAGCTTCATGAGAGAGGAACATGTGTAGAGCTTCATGAGAGAGGAACATGTGTAGAGATTCATGAGAGAGGAACATGTGTAGACCTTCATGAGAGAGGAACATGTGTAGACCTTCATGAGAGAGGAACATGTGTAGACCTTCATGAGAGAGGAACATGTGTAGAGCTTCATGAGAGAGGAACATGTGTAGACCTTCATGAGAGAGGAACATGTGTAGACCTTCATGAGAGAGGAACATGTGTAGACCTTCATGAGAGAGGAACATGTGTAGAGCTTCATGAGAGAGGAACATGTGTAGACCTTCATGAGAGAGGAACATGTGTAGACCTTCATGAGAGAGGAACATGTGTAGACCTTCATGAGAGAGGAACATGTGTAGAGCTTCATGAGAGAGGAACATGTGTAGACCTTCATGAGAGAGGAACATGTGTAGACTTTCATGAGAGAGGAACATGTGTAGAGCTTCATGAGAGAGGAACATGTGTAGAGCTTCATGAGAGAGGAACATGCGTAGAGCTTCATGAGAGAGGAACATGTGTAGAGCTTCATGAGAGAGGAACACGTGTAGAGCTTCATGAGAGAGGAACATGTGTAGAGCTTCATGAGAGAGGAACATGTGTAGAGCTTCATGAGAGAGGAACATGTGTAGACCTTCATGAGAGAGGAACATGTGTAGACCTTCATGAGAGAGGAACATGTGTAGAGCTTCATAAGAGAGGAACATGTGTAGAGCTTCATGAGAGAGGAACATGTGTAGAGCTTCATGAGAGAGGAACATGTGTAGACCTTCATGAGAGAGGAACATGTGTAGACCTTCATGAGAGAGGAACATGTGTAGACCTTCATGAGAGAGGAACATGTGTAGAGCTTCATGAGAGAGGAACATGTGTAGACCTTCATGAGAGAGGAACATGTGTAGAGCTTCATGAGAGAGGAACATGTGTAGACCTTCATGAGAGAGGAACATGTGTAGAGCTTCATAAGAGAGGAACATGTGTAGACCTTCATGAGAGAGGAACATGTGTAGACCTTCATGAGAGAGGAACATGTGTAGAGCTTCATGAGAGAGGAACATGTGTAGACCTTCATGAGAGAGGAACATGTGTAGAGCTTCATGAGAGAGGAACATGTGTAGAGCTTCATGAGAGAGGAACATGTGTAGACCTTCATGAGAGAGGAACATGTGTAGAGCTTCATAAGAGAGGAACATGTGTAGAGCTTCATGAGAGAGGAACATGTGTAGAGCTTCATGAGAGAGGAACATGTGTAGAGCTTCATGAGAGAGGAACATGTGTAGAGCTTCATGAGAGAGGAACATGTGTAGACCTTCATGAGAGAGGAACATGTGTAGAGCTTCATGAGAGAGGAACATGTGTAGAGCTTCATGAGAGAGGAACACGTGTAAAAAAGGGTAAAAATAATTAAATATATAAAATAAATAGATTATAAATTAACAAATAGAAAATAAAAAGATAAAGATAACATTTATTTATAATAATAAATAATAATACATAAGACATTTATAAAAATAAATAAATAATTTGAAAAGAAAGTATATAAAACGTTTTATAAAAATATATATACAAATAAAAAATGTAAAAGATAAAATGTAACAACACAAATAAAATAAAATCCGTTGAAGGAAGCAGGAAACATCTTCTAACGTTAAAAACTGAAAACGTGTGACTGGTTTCAGAAGGAAGTTTCTTCTCACTCTTTTCTCCTCATGAGCCGGTTTTCAACATAATATTTCTGAATCACTCTGAACGAGTGATTCACTCTCAACCCGACCAAATAAGGATGAAACGTCTGAGAAACTGGAAGTACGACCAGAAGGGAATGTAACGGAGTACATGCAGGTACTTGTACTTCAGTTCCATGTTCTGCTGCTACATCTCAGAGGTACATATTGTACTTTTTACCACACTACACCTCAGAGGTACATATTGTACTTTTTACCACACTACATCTCAGAGGTACATATTGTACTTTCTACTGTGTAATACTGTACTTTAATTAATTAGCAGTAATATTAAACATCAGATAGAATAGTACACATCTTACTGTTCAATCAATACCTTTATATTTAACTACGTTAACTACATTTATATACTTTTACTTCTGTAATGTTTTGTATGCAGGGTTGGTTCATATAGTGGAGTGTTTTCACAGTGGGGTATTAGTACTGTTACTGCACTAAAGCAATACTTCTTGTTGCTGGTTTCAGTCTCTATGAAGTCTGTTGGTGGTTTTCCAGATGAAACGTTGCGTCTTCATGTAGAACAAAGAACCACAACCAGGAGGTGAACGGCTCTAGACCAGTTGTTCCTGTGAGAACCTGCTCGTGTAGGAAAAAGCTCTCGTTTAACGCTCTCTGTTCGGAAATTCCTCCTGCCAGGACGTCTGGAATGTACACGCTAATGAAGTTTAAATACTTCTCCATCTCAGCGGCTCTGTGCCGGCAGGCCGGACAGGTGTGCTGCCGTCTGCCTGGAAACTGGAAATGAAATGATTACAGGGTCCTGTGAAGTCGTTACGAAGGGAAAAGGTATATAATTACATTTTTAAATATGAGGCAATGTGTTTTATGAGAAGAGGAAAACGCGAGCAAACTGTCAATCAAAGGTCCTCTCGTGGTCGGTGAAGACGGAGAGAGAGAGATTTGGTTCCAATGAAAAGAAAAGAACATCTTTTACTTCTTGTTCCCCCGAGAGAAACAAGAAGTATAGAAGGGAACAGCTCAGTGGTTATCCAAACCAAATAGTTTCCTTACCTAACTAGTAGTTTAGTTATCTAAACCTAACTAGTAGTTTAGTTATCTAAACCTAACTAGTAGTTTAGTTATCTAAAACTTACTGAGTAGTTTAGTTGTTTAAACCTAACTTGTAGTTTAGTTGTTTAAACCTAACTGAGTAGTTTAGTTGTCTAAACCTAAGTAGTTTAGTTGTTTAAACCTAACTAAGTAGTTTAGGTTTCTAAACCTAAATAGTAGTTTAGTTGTCTAAACCTAACTAAGTAGTTTAGTTGTTTAAACCTAACTAGGTAGTTTAGTTATCTAAACCTAACTAAGTAGTTTAGTTGTTTAAACCTAACTGAGTAGTTTAGTTGTTTAAACCTAACTGAGTTGTTTAGTTGTTTAAACCTAACTAGTAGTTTAGTTGTTTAAACCTAACTGAGTTGTTTAGTTGTTTAAACCTAATTAGTAGTTTAGTTATCTAAAACTAACTGAGTAGTTTAGTTGTTTAAACCTAACTTGTAGTTTAGTTGTTTAAACCTAACTGAGTAGTTTAGTTGTCTAAACCTAACTAGTGGTTTAGTTGTCTAAACCTAACTAAGTAGTTGTGGCAGGCTTCCTTCCCACCCGTGGATCGGTGGCCAGAATACACAGCGGACACGTTACTTGCGGGTTCCATCAGGTTTTTATTGCAGGTCCTATGCATCATACGCTCAGTATACACGGCTCTCTGCATGTCACTACCTCTCTCCCTTCCCTGCTAACTCTGCCGGCCTAAATAGCCCGGCCCACACTCATTTGACTCAGCTGTGGCTAATACGCCACAGCTGTTCTGAGTGTTTCTCCCCCCCCCCTCCTGCCGCAGGCGCGCTAACCACGCCCACAGCCCCACAGTAGTTTAGTTGTTTAAACCTAACTAAGTAGTTTAGGTGTCTAAACCTAAATAGTAGTTTAGTTGTCTAAACCTAACTAAGTAGTTTAGTTGTTTAAACCTAACTAGGTAGTTTAGTTATCTAAACCTAACTAACTAGTTTAGTTGTTTAAACCTAACTAGGTAGTTTAGGTGTCTAAACCTAACTAGTAGTTTAGTTATCTAAACCTAACTAAGTAGTTTAGTTGTTTAAACCTAACTAGGTAGTTTAGTTATCTAAACCTAACTAAGTAGTTTAGTTGTTTAAACCTAACTAGGTAGTTTAGGTGTCTAAACCTAACTAGTAGTTTAGTTATCTAAACCTAACTAAGTAGTTTAGTTGTTTAAACCTAACTAAGTAGTTTAGGTGTCTAAACCTAAATAGTAGTTTAGTTGTCTAAACCTAACTAAGTAGTTTAGTTGTTTAAACCTAACTAGGTAGTTTAGTTATCTAAACCTAACTAAGTAGTTTAGTTGTTTAAACTTAACTAGGTAGTTTAGGTGTCTAAACCTAACTAGTAGTTTAGTTATCTAAACCTAACTAAGTAGTTTAGTTGTTTAAAACTAACTAGTAGTTTAGTTGTCTAAACCTAACTCAGTAGTGTAGTTGTTTAAAACTAACTGAGTAGTTTAGTTGTCTAAACCTTACTCAGTAGTGTAGTTGTTTAAAACTAACTGAGTAGTTTAGTTGTCTAAACCTAACCTTTAGTTGTCTAAACCTGAGTAGTTTTCTCCTGCTCCCAGTCGTTATGCTAAGCTAGGCTAACCACATGCTGACTTCACTTAATAAAAAGTTCAATCAGCTGAAAGAAAACTCAGACAACTTGAAGTGATTTATATAAGACAAAGAAATGCATATGAACATTAACAAAGTTGAATAAAAAAGATAATTTCCAACAGGAAAGTCGTGTCTTCAGAGCTGATCATCAGTTGATGGTTTCAGTGACTGAGACCTGAGTTAAGTGTGTCAGTTGGTGGTGAAGCTCGGCTGCACACACACTTCCTGTTTACTGTCGGCTGCACACACACACTTCCTGTTTGCTCTGAGGAAGCTTCACGCTTTTGTTGTTTTGTATCAATTTCACATTAATTTGTCTCTCTCTCTCTACCTGTCTCTCTCTCTCTACCTGTCTCTCTCTCTCTACCTGTCTCTCTCTCTACCTGTCTCTCTCTCTACCTGTCTCTCTCTCTACCTGTCTGTCTCTCTACCTGTCTCTCTCTCTACCTGTCTCTCTCTACCTGTCTCTCTCTACCTGTCTTTCTCTCTCTACCTGTCTCTCTCTCTACCTGTCTCTCTCTCTACCTGTCTGTCTCTCTACCTGTCTCTCTCTCTACCTGTCTCTCTCTACCTGTCTCTCTCTACCTGTCTTTCTCTCTACCTGTCTCTCTCTCTCTACCTGTGTCTCTCTCTACCTGTCTCTCTCTCTACCTGTCTCTCTCTCCAGCCCCCCAGCGTCCCTCCTCGGTCTCGTCTCTGAGTGGGGTTGTGGGTCGCATGATGTCGTCCGGTGAGCGAGGAGCCTCGTCCTCCTCCTGCACCTCCGTCAACACCGTGTGCTCGGACCCCGCCTCCCTCTCGCTGTCCTCCTCCGCGTCCTCCGTGAGCCTGCAGGACACCTCCCACTCCTCCTCCTCTTCCTCCTCCTCTTCCTCTCTGCCGTACGGCACCGTGCCGACCTACAGCGCCTCCTCCTCCTCCTCCACGCCGAAGAGGAACGGCTCCGACATCAGCCTGGACCTCACGCCCCTCGTCACGCTGCGTGGGGGAGGAGCTCCAAGGGGAGGAGGAGGAGCCTGTGTTGCAACAGCTAGAGGTAACTGCCCCGATGGAGGCGGAGCCAATCAGGCGGCTGTGACGGTGGCGACGCCCAGACAGCTTTCCCGGCTGGAGCGCGTGGTTCTGGAGATCGTAGAGACCGAGCAGGCCTACGTCAGAGACCTGAAGAGCATCGTGGAGGTGAGGACCCTGTCAGGTTCAGAGTGTGGGACCCATGTAGATATATATACATATATATGTGTGTATATATATATACACATATACATATATATGTATATATACACATGCCGTACACAGTATTTTAAAAGATTTAAAAAAACATGCTGCTTTAGACCAATCAGAACAAATGTTTCCTCATCATACTAAATATGTGTGTGTCTGTGTGTGTGTGTGTGTGTGTGTGTGTGTGTGTGTGTGTGTGTGTGTGTGTGTGTGTGTGTGTGTGTGTGTGTTAGGGAGGAGCTAGCTGGAGCTTAGATTTACTGGCCAGGTGTGAATGCCTTTAGGCCAGTTTACCTGCAGCTGGCCTCCACACACAACTACAAACACACACACACACACACACACACACACACACAGTCGTTCATCTTCATCTTCATTGTCCTCTTCCTCTCCCCGTTTCTTTATTTGTGGTCTGAAACAGACGCTCACTGTTCATCTTCAAGTACAGAACTTACTCAATCTTTCTCCTGTTGCATTGTGGGAAATCCATCAAGTTCGGAAGCAAGTTTTTTTAAACAGAGTTTTGAATTAAAAAACTTGATCGTGTGTGTGTGTGTGTGTGTGTGTGTGTGTGTGTGTGTGAGTGTGTGTGTCTCATCCATCACTGGTCCAGGTGCACCAGGAGTCAGCCAGGCAGAGAGTGTGTGTGTGTGTGTGTGTGTGTGTGTGTGTGTGTGTGTGTGTGTGTGTGTGTGTGTGTGTGTGTGTGTCATGGCAGAGGATGAAAGCAGCAGTAAATTCTCTCTTTTACTTCAAAAGGATGTTTCACACTCCAATCTGACAGATGTAGGCACACACACACACACACAGAGACACATACACACATACACACACACACACACACACACACTGGCTCAGCTGTCATCAGGTTTATCAGCTGTCTGTCAGTTTCTTCTCTGAGTGGAGGACGAACCCTCTCTGTCATCACCACATCTTTCTTCTTCGTTGGTTAATCACTCTCTCTCTCTCTCTCTCTCTCTCTCTCTCTCTCTCTGTCTCTCTGTCTCTCTCTGTCTCTCTCTCTCTCTCTCTCTCTCTCTCTCTGTCTCTCTCTCTCTCTCTGTCTGTCTCTGTAC
>CM042220.1:28066406-28068906 GCA_023566465.1 Cottus gobio | reverse complement strand
AGCACGCCGGACGTTTCAGACGCCCAAGTTGTGGCTGACGGATCACAGAGACAGACTTTCTCCTCAGAAGTGAACGCCAGCCGCCATCACTGTGAAAAAGACGGGAATAAAAAGCGTTTTGCACGCAGTGTTTTTTCCGGAGAACGAAGTGCTGACACTCACTAGACAACAGAGCTCCAGAGACCACAGACTCGTTCAGCCGGCCTCCATCAAAGCGCTCTGAAGCAGTAAAAGTGATTACTGTTGGTTTTCTGTCCAGATGTGCACCAGTTGTCTTCGAGTGTGTTTGAGTCTCTCAGGCAGATGTTTGTCCCGACTGCTCCACTCTAAATCTGTATGCTTGTTAATACACGTAACTCAATGCACGCACAAACAGTAAACGCCTCCATCATGCATGCCTCCGTGTGTTCGAGCCCCTCCTTCACCTCGCTCCACTCGCTGCCTGTCGCCTCCTTAAAGCTCCATTTAACTCCAATAAAAATAAGTAGGTCAAATGCTTTCAGCCCAGCTCTCAGTGCTGCTCCTTCTCCTTCAGGCGTCACACTCACCAGCTCTGACTGCACATTTCAGGACACAAAGTCATGAATCTATATAAAGCTGACAAACAATTCATTATTTACCACCAAATAAGACCAGATGTGTTCTTCTGAAGGGAATTCCAACTCGTGATCCACCGGGTCACATTTAAATGTGCTGGATTGCAGGTTTATGAACTGGAGAGTCGCCCGCTGGGAACCCGAGACGCCAGTATTTAGTTTTAGTTGGTTATCCTGCGTGAATAGAGAAATGCAGCTTCTCTGCCATCTGAAATATAAAGCAGCAGAAGTGAATGTTCTTCACCAGACGTGGAGGAGCATCCAGAGGGAGGACCAGGACAGATGCTGAGCTGATCTATGCTGCTTGTAAGGCTGTGAATTGATGAGCTGTAGAGCCGCGGAGGCTCTGGAGGCCAGCGGGGGGGAAACGTTCCAGTCGTGTTCGTGTCACACATGGAGGGGCAAGCCGGGGGTTTGGATCACATCCTTCATGGGGGAACCAGCAAGAAGTGCAACTAAAACCAAGTACATGTCATGTCATCTCGGGTCGACTTAGTTCAGCCATGATTTCTTCTTCTGGTTCTGATTCATAACTTTAATTCCCTCAGACGTCCCTGTAGAAAAAAATATCCTTCTTAACAAACTTCCCAATTTTGATCTTTTATCCAGAAGACCGCTGGAGAAGCTAATTCGGTAACGCTACGTCAGAAAGTCGGCTGGTATGTATATATTGCGTTGCGTCGTTGCGTTGCGTCGTTGCGTCATTGCGTTATTGTTACGTTGTCGCGTTGTTGCGTAACATTAGGGTTGTTACTTTCTTGCGTAGTTGCGGTGTTGTGTTAGTAACGTTACGTTGTTGCATTGTTGTGTTGTTGTGTAACATTACGTTGCGTTAAGTTGCGTTGTTGGTTAACATTACGTTGTTGTATAAATGTTGCGTTGTTGCGATCGATGCGTAATCTGCTTCTTTCAATTAGAAGCTGTGAATCGTTTCCACAGGTCTGGTGTTGCGTTCACTGACTGTTGGACAAACGACCAAACCAAGACAAGTGGAGCATGTGGCGTTCAGTTATTTAAGTGTAGGCGTATCGATGACACCAACATAACCTGGAGAAGCCATTTGGAGGTCTGGAAGCCGCTTGATTGGAGGAGATGAACCCCGGCTCTGGGAGCAGCTGTAATTATCTTCAGACTGTAATAAGCAGCAGCTCTGACTTCCCTCCAGAGATATTGAACACAAGCTGAATAGATGACGAATAAGCAAAATAACCAGCTGAGTTTCATGAGCAGGAAGTCTCGTTCTCTGTGAGAGATTCAATGGGAATCCTTCCAAGCACACTTTCTCGGAATGTCTCCGCAGCATGTTTCATATCTGCCATATGGTTTGAATTCTTCATGCGAATGTCTGTGATTTTTTTTTTTACTGGCTGAATTTCAGTTTACAGATTACTGGTCTCTGCTGTCTGAGACCACTGTGGAGGTCCCGGTCCTGGTTCTGACACTTTATGGCTGAAGACACTAAAGTCCTGCTGAGAATAAAAAGATCTCTTCTTAGAACGCAGTGACACATGGAGATAACTCTTCAGGGTTCGTCCTCTGGGGAGCAGGGAGCTTTAGGTTCTGTTGTTTGGAGAGTTGATGTTTCGGCCTGATGTTAAGCTGGGAAAGAGCTCGAAAGAGCTCAAAGACTCCTCTGGTTGTATAGAAGTCTATGCTTCATGTGTTAAAGCTGCATTCTCTCTCCTGACCACCAGGGGGCGACTCCTCTGGTTGTATAGAAGTCTATGCTTCATGTGTTAAAGCTGCATTCTCTCTCCTGCCACCAGGGGGTGACTCCTCTGGTTGTATAGAAGTATATGCTTCATGTTTTAAAGCTGAATTCTCTCTCCTGACCACCAGGGGGCGACTCCTTTGGTTGTATAGAAGTCTATGCTTCATGTGTTAAAGCTGCATTCTCTCTCCAG
>CM042220.1:27993906-28063906 GCA_023566465.1 Cottus gobio | reverse complement strand
GGGTCTGTTACCTGGTGGTTACATATATATATGTATGTAATGATATATATATATATATGTATTCAGGCACGTGCACAGATAGACCCCTAGTGGTGCTCATGCACCTGCCCTTTTGTCCTGAATGAGAAAAGTGCCCCTTCTACTGGACCCCAATTTTTTCTTCATTCATCAGTATTTAAGAATAAAAATGACTCTCTCTGTCATCAATTCCACACAAATGTGTTTTGATATCTGACGGGGCATTTATTTGAGTTCTTGTGAGAATTTCGCCCCGACATGCTCCGCGGCGCTCACAAGCCCCGCCCCCCTCCTCCACTTAGTGCGCATGCGTGCTGAGCGCCAGGCCAAACGGGTGCAGCACTTCTCCTCTGACCCGCAGCATCAGACAAACAGGTAATGACGGTGTTTGTACAATCCCCCGACGTTGTTTGGTGATAAATTAACCACAACATTAGCGCCGCTGAAAACATTACGTCACAACTGGTCCGACGTTTCCTAAAAAAATAAACAAAGAAAAAACTCACGAAATCCGTGATTTCAAAGCCTTGTCCAGCTGTTTACTGACGTTAGTCATGTTTAATGAAGAGAGAGAGGGAGAGATATACAGGCAGGCATCTTCTTTGTGTTGTTGTATAAATGTCGTTTAGACAATTTCAAAAGTATGTTGATCAGTATGTAGTATGTAGCCAATCATCTTTATTCATAAGGAAAATGTAAGCTAGCTGTCTAATCTAGCTAGCTGTCTAGTCAGAAAACAGTAAGAAAATGTGTGTGTACTGTGTACAGTTTTATAGAGATTATGTAAGTCACTCTCGATTATTATGCACAACATTGATTTATCTCATTTACAAAATTTGCAGCATAATGCCAAGAAAAGACAGACTCCAAAAGCAGAAGGACAGGGAACTGCAGCAGCAGCTCAGGGTAGCAGCTCTCTTTTATCTTGGATCAGGCCATCAACTAGTAAAACAAATGAGGGAGAATTTATTTATTTATTATTATTATTTTTAATTTCATAAATAATTTTGGCAATGGGTGCCCTTTTTTTGGTTTGAGCACCTGCCCCCCAAAATGTCTGTGCACGTGCCTGTATGTATGTAATGATATATATATGTTATATATATATATGTAACATATATATATATATATATATGTAACATATATATATATATGTAATGATACATATATATATATAACATATATATATATATCATTATATATATATACTGTATATATATGTAACATATATATGTATCATTATATATATATTTATGTTACATATATATATATATATATATTTAATAATAGACATATTTATGTAACATATATATATCACATATATGTTATTATATATATATTGTTCTACATATATGTATACATTATATGTATATTAACATATATGTGTGGTATACATATATATGTTATTATATATGTGATTGTATATAAATATTGTTTATATATATATATATATATTATTACTTTTATGACAAGGTTTCTATTGTAAATAAAACATAAATAAATATATATATATATATTTCAGGCTAATATGTACTTTTTACCTCGGTACCTCAATGAAGCCCTGAACCTCAATGAAACCTTGAACCTCAATGAAACCTTGGACCTCAACGAAACCTTTAACCTCAATGGAACCCTGAACCTCAATGAAACCCTGAACCTCAATGGAAACTTGAACCTCAATGGAACCTTGAACCTCAATGAAACCCTCAACCTCAACGAAACCTTGAACCTCAATGAAACCCTGAACTTCAATTAAACCTTGGACCTCCACGAAACCCTGAACCTCAATGAAACCCTGAACCTCAACGAAACCTTGAACCTCAATGAAACCCTGAACTTCAATTAAACCTTGGACCTCCATGAAACCCTGAACCTCAATGAAACCCTGTACCTCAATGAAACCATGACCCTCAATGAAACCCTTAACCTAAATGAAACCATGACCCTCAATGAAACCCTGAACCTCAATATAACCCTGAACCCCAATGAAACCCTGAACCTCAATGAAACCGTGAACCTCAATGAAACCGTGAACCTCAATGGAACCTTGAACCTCAATGAAACCCTGAACATCAATGAAACCCTGAATCTCAATGAAACCTTGAACCTCAATGAAACCCTGAACATCAATGAAACCCTGAACCTCAATGAAACCCTGAGCCTCAATGAAGCCCTGAACCTAAATGAAGCCCCGAACCTCAGTGAAACCCTGAACCTAAATGAAGCCCTGAACCTCAGTGAAACCCTGAACCTTAATGAAGCCCCGAACCTCAGTGAAACCCTGAACCTCAATGAAACCCTGAACCTCAATGAAACCCTGACCCTCAATGAAGCCCTGACCCTCAATGAAGCCCTGACACTCAATGAAGCCCTGACCCTCAATGAAGCCCTGACCCTCAGTGAAACCCTAACCTCAATGAAACCCTAACCCTGATGTATGGAAGCAGAGCAGAGCGGCGTCTCCTCCCTGAAGGTCAGCCGGTTGACCTCTAGGTGTCAAACGGCTGCATTCCACAACCCCGACACGTGTTCCCTTCATGACTCACACAGGAGCATGTTATCACCTCGTAAGGAGAGCGATCAGCAAAACGTGCAATAAATCTGTTTTGTTTTCTTAAGGACGAACACGTCGACATGAATACCAACAAACAAACCGCTCTCTTTAAAAACTTTAACACCAAATAAACAACAAGGACAATAAACAAACAATCAGAGACACAGAGCAGCATCTCATGGGTTCAATGCCAGACTCTTATTCCTCAGCCAATGAAAGGTGAAGTAAATAAATCATAAAGCTGCCAAACAACGCTGCACCAAAATAAAGTACTGACATCAAGAAGAAGAAGAAGAAGAAGAAGAAGAAGAAGAAGAAGAAGAAGAAGATGAAGATGAAGATGAAGAAGAAGAAGAACCAGAAGAAACCAGATCAGTGACGTATCCTGACGTCTTTAATCTGTGCGGAAAGTTCTTACAAAAGCTTTTATAACATCTTTGTATGATCAAGTGGACTCATAACTGTAACGTTTAAAATACAAGATGAATAAAAACATTTGGACTAGAAATGGTTCCTCTCCTCCAGATGGACCTGAGAGGTCAAAGGTCGCCTCACAGCTGGCTGAGGAGCTGCTCACAAGCCGCTGAGACTCTTCAGAACAGCTGAGCAGCCGTTTCTCAACTTTGACCCCTGAAGGTTGACGCGGTGCAGGAAGTGTTCAGGTGTTTGACCTTTGACTTCCCGGCAGCTTAAACCAGAGGTGAAACGTTCACACCGGCCCAGATGCAGGAGAGCTCAGAGATTGTTTTGATTTTTCCACAAAAAAAAGGGAGGGAGGAGGCAAGGAAGGAGGAAGAAAAGGAAGGAAGGAAGGAAGGAATAAGAAAAGAAGGAAAAGAGGAAGGAAGAAAGGAAGGGAGGAAGAAAGATAAAGAGGAAAAGTAGTAGTAGTAGTACTCATCATAGTAGTTGTACTACCACTGGTACTAATGTATACATAATGCAGTACTGGCAATTGAAGAAGCAGTCAAATAAGTGGCATTAACTGTAATACTAGTAGTTTTAGTAGTATTGTTAGTAGTATAAGTATTTATGGTATTTCTTGCATTTGTTTCTGTAATAATGTGATGTAAATAAAGTTCTTACAAAGAGCCCAGAACAATCTGGTTCTTTCTGGATGCTGCTCGTCTCTTTGTGGTTCTACAGTCCATGTTCCAGGTCCATCCAGAACCAGCTCAGAGCCTTTCTGATCGACCTCTGACCTTTGACCCGTGACCTTTCCTCCTCCTCCTCACAGGAGATCGAGTCCCTGCTGGTGAACTGGAGCGGGCCGGACCTCGGCGGGTTCGGGGAGCTGGTCCTGGAGGGTTCCTTCAGGGTCCACCGGGTGAAGAAGGAGAGAGCCTTCTTCCTGTTCGACACCATGCTGCTGATCGCCAAGAAGAGGCTGGAGCAGTTCGTCTACAGCACGCACATCTTCGTACGTGTTCATGTGTTCATGTCTTCAAGTCTTCATGTCTTCATGTGTTCAAGTCATGTCTTCATGTGTTCATGTGTTCATGTGTTCATGTGTTCATGTGTTCATGTCTGTCTTCATGTGTTCAAGTCATGTCTTCATGTCTTCATGTGTTCATGTCTTCATGTCTTCATGTGTTCATGTCTCCATGTCTCCATGTCTCCATGTATTCATGTCTCCATGTCTCCATGTCTCCATGTATTCATGTCTTCATGTCTCCATGTCTCCATGTATTCATGTCTTCATGTCTCCATGTCTCCATGTCTCCATGTATTCATGTCTTCATGTCTCCATGTCTTCATGTCTCCATGTATTCATGTCTTCATGTCTCCATGTATTCATGTATTCATGTCTTCATGTCTCCATGTATTCATGTCTCCATGTATTCATGTCTTCATGTCTCCATGTGTTCATGTCTCCATGTATTCATGTATTCATGTATTCATGTATTCATGTCTCCATGTATTCATGTATTCATGTCTTCATGTCTCCATGTCTCCATGTATTCATGTCTTCATGTCTCCATGTATTCATGTATTCATGTCTCCATGTATCATGTCTCCATGTATTCATGTATCCATGTATTCATGTCTTCATGTCTCCATGTATTCATGTATTCATGTATTCATGTATTCATGTCTCCATGTATTCATGTCTCCATGTATTCATGTATTCATGTCTCCATGTATTCATGTATTCATGTCTCCATGTCTCCATGTCTCCATGTATTCATGTCTCCATGTCTTCATGTCTCCATGTCTCCATGTATTCATGTCTTCATGTCTCCATGTCTCCATGTATTCATGTCTTCATGTCTCCATGTCTCCATGTATTCATGTCTCCATGTATTCATGTCTTCATGTCTCCATGTCTCCATGTATTCATGTCTTCATGTCTCCATGTCTTCATGTCTCCATGTATTCATGTCTCCATGTCTCCATGTATTCATGTATTCATGTCTCCATGTATTCATGTATTCATGTCTTCATGTCTCCATGTCTCCATGTATTCATGTCTTCATGTCTCCATGTATTCATGTATTCATGTCTCCATGTATCATGTCTCCATGTATTCATGTATCCATGTATTCATGTCTTCATGTCTCCATGTATTCATGTATTCATGTATTCATGTCTCCATGTATTCATGTCTCCATGTATTCATGTATTCATGTCTTCATGTATTCATGTCTCCATGTATCCATGTATTCATGTATTCATGTATTCATGTCTTCATGTCTTCTGTCCTCTCTGTAGTGCTGTAATCTGCTGCTGGTGGAGACTCTGAAGGATTCTCTGTGTTTCAAAGTGTCCGATCAGACGATTCCCAAACAGCAGCACGTCGTCCAGGTGAGTGTCGAGTCTCAGACTCTGATCCACCAGAGGGTCCAGTCTCAGACTCTGATCCATCAGAGGGTCCAGTCTGAGACTCTGATCCATCAGAGGGTCCAGTCTCAGACTCTGATCCATCAGAGGGTCCAGTCTCAGACGCTGATCCATCAGAGGGTCCAGTCTCAGACTCTGATCCACCAGAGGGTCCAGTCTGAGACTCTGATCCATCAGAGGGTCGAGTCTCAGACTCTGATCCACCAGAGGGTCCAGTCTGAGACTCTGAACTTCAGTGTACTCAAAGATCTTATAAACTGTGTGGTCGTTACTAATAAATATAATAACTTCATATTTAATGTCTTTACTGCAGACGAAGAACCAGGAGGAGAAGAGACTTTGGGTTCACTACCTCAAGAGACTCATCGTAGAAAATCATCCTGCTTCTCTGCCACAGAAGGTAAGGAGGCAAGGGAAGGATGAGAGGAAGAAAGAGAAGGAGGCAGGAGTACAGGTAATAAGGGAGGAAGGAGGAATGGAAGGTAAGAAGGGAGCAGATATTAAGGGAGGAGGGGAGGTAAGGAGGAAGAGCATAAGTAAGGGAGGAGGGAAAAGAGGGAGGAGAGAAGATACGAAGGGAGGTTAGGAGGAAGCAGGGAAGAAAGGAAGGAAGAAAGGTAAGGAGGGAAGAGTACAGTTGTAGTAGTAGTAGTAGTAGTAGTAGTAGTAGTAGTAGTAGTAGTAGTACATTACATTACATTACATTACATTTCATTTAGCTGACGCTTTTATCCAAAGCGACTTACAATAAGTGCATTCTACGGTTACATACAAGAATCAGAACAACAAGAATCAAGAAGGTACAATTTCGACAAAAAGTTCAACTACAAAGTGCTATCAGTAAGAGCCATTTCAGTGCTACTAAAGTGCTACTTCCTTTATTCAAGGTATAGTCGGAAAAGATGTGTTTTTAGTTTGCGACGGAAGATGTAGAGACTTTCTGCTGTTCTGATGTCAATGGGGAGCTCATTCCACCATCGAGGAGCCAGGACAGAGAACAGTCGAGACTTTGTTGAGTGTTTAGCTCGCAGTGACGGAGCTACAAGCCGATTGGCAGAAGCCGAGCGGAGCGCACGAGTTGGGGTGTAAGGTTTTACCATGTCCTGGATGTAGACTGGACCAGATCTGTTCGTAGCACGGTACGCCAGTACCAATGTTTTGAAGCGGATGCGGGCGGCCACCGGTAACCAGTGAAGGTCGCGGAGGAGCGGAGTAGTGTGGGTGAATTTCGGGAGGTTAAAGACCAGTCGAGCTGCTGCATTCTGGATGAGCTGCAACGGTCGGATGGCACCAGCAGGTAGACCCGCCAGGAGGGAGTTGCAGTAGTCTAGACGCGAGATGACCAGAGCCTGGACGAGAACCTGTGCTGCCTTCTGGGTGAGAAGTGGACGTATTCTCCTGATGTTGTGCAGCATGAATCTACAGGAACGAGTTGTTGCGGTAATGTTGGCAGTCAGGGAGAGTTGACTGTCAAGGGTCACACCGAGGTTCCTGGCAGTCGGGGTCGGGGCCAAGACTGAGTTGTTGAAAGTAATCGTCAGGTTGTGAGTGGGGGAGACTTTTCCTGGAAGGAAAAGTAATTCCGTCTTGTCAGGGTTAATTTTCAGGTGGTGTGCGGACATCCATTGTGAAATGTCAGTCAGACAAGCAGAGATTCGTGCTGCTATCTGTGTTTCCGATTGTGGAAACGAGAGGATCAGTTGGGTGTCATCAGCATAGCTATGGTAGGAAAAGCCATGCGAGCGAATGACGGAGCCAAGAGAGTTGGTGTACAGGGAGAAGAGGAGAGGACCGAGGACTGAGCCTTGAGGGACCCCAGTAGTGAGAGGACAAGGTTCAGACACAGATCCTCTCCAGGTTACCCGGTAGGTCCGATCACTGAGGTAGGATGAGAGGAGGGAGAGCGCAGTGCCTGAGATACCCAGGTCCTGGAGGGAGGAGATGAGGATCTGGTGGTTCACTGTGTCAAAGGCAGCAGAAAGGTCCAGAAGGATAAGGACAGAGGAGAGAGAGGCTTCTCTCGCAGTGTGAAGCTGCTCTGAGACAGCAAGGAGGGCAGTCTCTGTTGAGTGGCCTGCCTTGAATCCAGACTGGTGAGGGTCCAGAAGGTTGTTCTGGTGGAGGAAGGAGGAGACTTGGTTGAAGATAGCTCGCTCCAGGGTTTTGGAAAGAAAGGGAAGGAGAGAGACAGGTCTGTAGTTGTTGACTTCTGACGGGTCGAGAGTGGGTTTCTTCAGGAGAGGGTTAACTCTTGCCTCCTTCAGAGAGTTAGGGAAACAGCCAGTTGAGAGGGAGGTGTTAATTAGATGGGTGAGAAAGGGAAGAAGGTCAGGAGCAATAGACTGGAGGATGTGAGATGGGATGGGGTCAAGGGGGCAGGTGGTTGGGCGGGCAGAGGATACCAAGGTAAGAACTTGGTTGGGGGACAGAGGGGTGAAAGAGGAAAGTGAAGGGGAGGCGGATAATGTTAATGGAGATGTAGTTATGGGCAGGGGATCAGTGAATGAGGAGCGTATGTCATCTATCTTTTTAGTAAAGTAGTCGACAAAGTGGTTCGGTAGAAGGGTGGAGGGAGGAGGAGGACAGGGGGGGTCTAGGAGGTTGGAAAAAATGGAGAAGAGTTTTTTGGGGTTAGAGAAAGAAGATTCAATTCTGGATTGGTAGAACAGGCTTTTGGCTGCAGAGATAGAGGCAGAGAAGGAGGCGAGAAGAGAGTGATAGGCGTGCAGGTCGTCTGCGTGTTTGGATTTTCGCCATTTCCTTTCCGATGCTCGCAAAGTGGCTCTCTGGGCACGGACCGGGTCTGACAACCACGGAGCCGGAGAGGAATTGCGAACCTTACGTGTCGTAAGAGGACAGAGAGAATCAAGAGAGGAGGACAGAGTAGAGAGGAGAGTGTCTGTGGCACAGTTAGGATGCATGAGTGAGAAAGAGTCAGTTGAAGGAAGGGATGTCAGAACAGACGAGGCCAGAGAGGAGGAAGAGAGGGAGCGAATGTTGCGACGGATAGGTGCAGAGTCTGTTGCTGTGGGAGGGTTGTCAGTTCCCAAGAGTGGGAGAGAGTAGGAGATGAAGAAGTGGTCTGAGACGTGAAGTGGAGTTACAGTGAGGTTAGATGTTGCGCAGTTTCTGGTGAAAATGTAGTCAAGATGATTTCCAGCCTTGTGAGTCGGAGGTGAAGGACTGAGTGAGAGAGCGAAGGAAGATAGTAGGAGCACCAGGTCAGATGACTTCTCGGTCTGGATGTTGAAGTCACCTAGAAGAATGAGAGGAGGGCCGTTTTCTGGGAAATTTGATAGGAGGACGTCTAATTCTTCCAAGAAGTCTCCCAGGGAACCAGGTGGACGGTAGAGAACAACAATGTTCAGTTGAACCGGATGGGTAACCGTCACAGCATGAAGCTCAAAAGACAGTGGTGTAGACAGTGGAAGCGGGTAGAGAGAAAAACTCCATTTGGGGGAGATGAGTAGACCAGTACCACCACCCCGGCCAGTGGGCCTAGGTGTGTGGCTGAAGGAGAAGGCAGAGGAGAGAGCGGCAGGGGTAGATGTGTTGTCTGGTGTGATCCAGGTCTCAGTGAGAGCCAGGAAGTCCAGAGATTGCTTGATAGCAAAGCCAGAGATGAAGTCAGCCTTGCGGTTAGCTGACTGGCAGTTCCAGAGGCCTCCTGTGACGAGGTGTTGGGTTTGTGTGGAGCGGGAGGGGTGAAGAAGCACGGAAGGATTTTGATGCAAGTAAGAACGAGTCCGAGGTCTGAAGTATCTACGAGGTGATATGTACACGGGTATGGGAGGGAAGCACATTTTCACAGGGAAGTGGTAATGCTCAGCCGCCCCCGAAGACTCCAACGAAAGACTCCTAAGTCTTTATTCTCCGAGTCTTCATACGATGAGTCTTCGCTGACGCTAAAGCTGACGCTTCAAAGCCACGCCTACTAGTAGTAGTAGTAGTAGTAGTAGTGTTAATGGTAGCATTAGTAGTGGTTGTAGTGGCAGAACTGTACACCAGTAGTCCTCTGCTGCCTCCTGCTGGTTGTCCACACAAACTGCTCTCTGCACTGAAACAGTGATGAAGTCTTGAAGTCCTCATGAAGGAGACGAGACTCCTGTCTCCTGACTTCATGAGACTCCTGTCTCCTCACGAGGTGAGACTCCTGTCTCCTGTCTCCTGTCTCCTCACGAGGTGAGACTCCTGTCTCTCATCTTGTCCCCCTGAAGCTGAACCAGCATGTTTTCTGTCCCGATGACTCACTGACCCGGTTCTCCTTCTTTCCAGGCGAGGCAGGTCCTGGGAGACCACTTCTGTCAAAGTGAGTCCTCACACGGTTTATTTATAGAATAATTCATACTGCTCCTCGAGTAGAGCGTGTCAATAAGGTGACATCACTTCCTGTGTTCCTCAGCTCCTCAGTTCGACAAGGACAACCTCAAGAAGTCAGCAGCGTCGCCACGACCGGACGACCTCCACGGCTTCCACCGAGGCCGCCGGCAGTCAGGTCAGGGTCAGTTGCCTCTCTGTTCTGAAGGGTTCGGTGAACGCACTGATGAAGCTTGAAGGGTTCAGTACCGCCAATAAGGTTAAGAACCAGAAGCTCTGGAATAAGGGACTAGGACTAGAACCAGAGGCTCTAGAATGAGGGTCAAGGACTAGAACCAGAGGCTTTAGAATGAGGGTCTAACCTTAGATCCAGAGGCTCTAGAATGAGGGTCTAACCTTAGATCCAGAGGCTCTAGAATGAGGTCTCGTCTGTTCTGTTTGTCCCTCCAGAGCCTCCAGAGCTGCTCATGTACACACCGGAGAAGTCCAGGAAGAGTCTGCCGCTGCTGCTGGAGGGAAACCTGCCGTACCGGCGCACCAGGAGGCAGTCAGGTAGACCAAGGGGTCTGTTAGGGGTCCACATGATCTTTGTTTTAGGACGCGAGGAAAGGTCGTTAGGTCATTATTTGACATGTTTTTAATTCTTCAGTCACATCCAGATGGTCAGCTGTGATTCAAAGTCCATGAGATTAAAAATGTTTCCCTTCGTAGCTGTCAGTGACAGAAACCAGGTTGGGTTGCGTGACAACGAGAGTAATAGCAACAAGTTTAAGTGATAACCGCTGGTTTCTCTTCCAGCTCCGGCTAAAGACATTGAAGCAGCATTTCATCCGAATGGTGAGAAACCTTTTTGTTATTTAGACACAAACTCTGCAGCAGCTGGAAAATCAGTGGAACAGAAGGTTGTTGTTTCTTTGTGTTGATCTTGAACTGTCTGTTTATTGGCTGGTAGAAAAACATTTATTCTGTTAGTAAAGTTATAAAACGGATTCTTCTTCTTCTTCTTCTTCTTCTTCTTCTTCTTCTTCTTCTTCTTCTTCTTCTTCTTCTTCTTCTTCTTCCGCCAACCGGGGAATCCTGCAGGTCTGAAGGTAAGAAAGTTTTTCTACAAAATCACATTCCCAAATAATCAGCCCAATGAAGCATATTTTCTCTCTGTGTTCACATAATAATCTTTATGATAAGAGTTCGTGGGACGTGTCCCCTGCATCAACAGGATGTTGGGGTGGGACATGCAGACTACAGGAAACAAAGGTGGAGATGCAACAAGCTCAGCCAGGAGGGTGAATAGTGAACGTGTTGTGTTGTTTCTGCAGCAGGCGGGCAGCGATGGCGAGCTGAGCCAGGCAGGCGGTCTGGGCTCAGCGGGCAGCAGCAGCACGCTGGCGTCCTCCGTCATCGAGGTGGAGGCCGTTAGGACCGAACCCGGCTGGACGCCACAGCTGAGACCAAACCGAGAGGAGGAGGTACTTAACTGTGGCGTTTAGAATTGATTCACAAATGGACGAGACATTAGAGTAGATTTGATTAGTCAAAGCTTCATGAGTTAAACCTGCATTCTCTCTCCTGACCACCAGGGGGCGGCTCCTCTGGTTGTATAGAAGTCTATGCTTCATGTGTTAAAGCTGCATTCTCTCTCCTGACCACCAGGGGTCGACTCCTCTGGTTGTATAGAAGTCTATGCTTCATGTGTTAAAGCTGCATTCTCTCTCCTGACCACCAGGGGGCGACTCCTCTGGTTGTATAGAAGTCTATATAAATTACTCTTCTCTCTTGATGTATTCCCTCAGTAAACGTTGTAAACATGAGTTTATGTCTCAGTCTCTAGTTTCAAGTCTTCTTCAATACAATCAAACATGGGATGCTTTAGGGCGGGGCTACAAACTGATTGACAGGTCGACATCAGAGACATATACAGCGTCTCTATGTCACTCCTCCTCAATCCACATTTGGTCAATTCCTGTTCACTGGTCGCAAAAAAACTAAATGGCAACAACCAGAACTCAAGGCTTCAAAGCGAAAATAAATAAAATGTATCGGAAATCCAAATGTTCTTTTTTCTTCTGTTCCGAATGAGGAGGAAGAGGATGAAGAGTTGACCCCCCTCAGCCCTCCTCCCACGCTGTCGATCACCGAAGAGATCCTGGAGTTCATCAACCAGAGCAGAGCCAGAGAAGGACTCAGCGCCATCCACACCGACACAACGGTGAGAAAACACTTTATTCAAAGCTACTCAAATACACGTCAACCAGGTTTTACCACCTGATTCGCCAATATCACATTTAATCTCCTGTAATCTCCTATAATCTACTGTAATCTACTATACTCTACTGTAATCTACTATACTATACTATAATCTACTGTAATCTACTGTAAAGAGTTAGAAAAACAAACCATTTTATACTTAAAACACAAAATATAAAAGTTGTATAAAAAAGGAACAAACTGACTATTTATAACAGTCGTACTAAAAACATAGGTTTATTAAAGTTGGGGTCCGTCATCTGGGGAGCATGAATAGTCCAGAAGATTTAATGAACATCTGTCTTGTTGGATGGTTATATTTCTTGTCTGAAAGTGCATGATGATATGTACTTTTTTAAAGGTCAGGGCGACACCAAAACCATTAGGATTCATCCACTGGGGACTATGAATTGTCCAGTAATTAATGTCCAACTCACCGACCAATCTTAATGAAGGGGTTTCTCATTTTGGCACTTTTATTGAATTGAGTAATTAATCCCAAAATGATTCTTTACATATTTTTATATGTACTTTCGTCCTCTATAATGTGTTTAACTATTAATAATTAATTAGAGTTCATCGTAGAGTCGTTTTCATTGTCTTACTTTTTGTTTAGGAGTACGTTCTGGATCAGCTCAAAGAGAGTCCGCCTCCATCCATCCAGACCAACTTTACCTGCCCACTGCCCCCAGTCACCTGCCCCTCCAGTCCAGAACGAAGACCCACAATGCACCAGGAGCAAGAAACAGCAGAGACCGAGAACGACAGCACCTTCCAAAGTCCGGCTGGTGGTGCCGGGGAGGAAAGTGGTTTTGAAAATGAGAGGACGACAAATGAAGTCCAAGAAATTCAAGATGCTCCAAGTGAAGTAGCGAAGGGAGTGGAGGTCGGTGAAAGGACAGGAGACGTATTGAGAGAAGAGGAAGAAGAGGAGAAAACAAAGGATAAAGGAAAGATCATCATCCATGCATCAGATCTTCATCCCTCCCTCTCTGCAGAGGAAGAAATAAGGAGTTGTGAACCACCCAGGGAAGAAGGGATCACTGAAACCACCACTTCCTCGCCTAATCCAGACCCCCCTCCTCCCGCCACCCAGAGAGGCCAGCCAAGAGGCTCCCACCTCACCAAGCGAGACAAGAAGATCATCGAGAAGATCAGGAGTTACTACAAGGCGGCAGCCGAGGCCGAAGAGGACGAGGCAGAGGAGGTAGAGGAGGAGGAGGAAGAGGAGGAACAAGGAGACGGAGTGTCACAGAGAAGAAGAAGCAGTTTCTCACAAATCCCATCCGGCTTGGTGAAGGAGTCGGTGTCGCGCTTTGACGTGAGCAGCCACCCAGGGGAGCCAGAGAGTGGACGATGCGAGTGCGACACAGCGGAAGGGGTCGAAGGGAAGACCGACCCAGAGATCTCTGGCTTTACTCAACTCTCAGCAGAGGCAGAGGATGATGTACATGCTGAGGAGCCAATCGGCTGCCTGAATTTTGAGGCAGAAGGTCAAACCTCTCCCAAGATTCGGGATGAGGAGACTCCAAACCAAGTGAATCTACAGCCGAGCCCAACCTGTCCTGTTGAAGAAGAGGCTGAGATTCTGGTCCAAAATGAAAATGTCTGCAGAAGACCATCAGAGGAAGTTTTGGAGGAAGAGCAGACAAGTGTTGTGGCTACTGATGAGCCTGGAGAAGAACCATCTATTACCGATGAACCAATCAAAACCAGTGCTGGAAATCCGCTTATCAATGGACATGAACCGAACCCAGCTGGACTAGCAGAACCAAATGGAAGCCACAAGGAGCCGCCTACTCCTCTGCCCGCTACAGAACAATGTCAAAACACTGAGGCCAACACTCAGTCCACTTGGACTAGAACCAAAGACAGAGACCTACAAAGAACCAGCGGGAACCTTGAAGGTCTTCCCAGTCAGATAAAAGTGGGTAGATGGTCCCACCACTCCAGGATTGTCACCGCCAACCGGGTCTTGTTTGAGGGCATGGGCTCAGACGTAGCCGGAATTGGGTTATTTGAGACCAGCCCCGTTGTGGACCCCATGCTGATGGAAAACTCTGAGCGCATTCTGAGCAAGGTCCAAACGTTGGCCCGCATGTACAGCGCCAAAGCCAGCACCATGAAGGTCCCACTGCATCAGAAACGGGCCAGCAATGTATGGAACCAACCGGGGGGCTCAGGTAGACTGTCTGGATACTCAACTCAGACCCAAACTGAAGGCCATTCGATTCATTCGATTAAATTTCCGAATCAAATACAGAACCCGACTAAGTGCCATCAGCAAACAGAATACCAAGAGGAAGTCCAACCAGATACCCACTCAGAAATCAAATATGGAACCCCAACTCACTCTGAGACCAAAGTCCAGAGCCAAACCATAATCAGGCAGCAATCGCAGATCCAAACTAAAAGCCAGATGGGGAGTCAGACGCATCACCAAAGCCAGAACCACACCAAGACTTACAGCCTGTACCAGACCCAAACCACGAGCCAAGAGGACAGGACGATCCAGGAGGAGATTACGATAAATAGAGCAGGAAACCTGACAAACGGTACGTCTGCTAAGATACAATGACTTGTTTCTTATACATTCAGTAGTTTGCACTACAAGATAACTGGTCACCATTGCAACCCTTTAGCTTAGTTTATGGTTGCTGTAGTGAAGCCGGAGGGATCACATGATATTTACAAACAATTTTTTCTTAAAAACACTATAAACATGTCTAGGGATTCCACAAGAAGGGCTGCATTCTCTCTCCTGACCACCAGGGGGCGACTCCTCTGGTTGTATAGAAGTCTATGCTTCATGTGTTAAAGCTGCATTCTCTCTCCTGACCACCAGGGGGCAACTCCTCTGGTTGCATAGAGGTCTATGCTTCATGTGTTAAAACTGCATTCTCTCTCCTGGCCACCAGGGGGCGACTCCTCTGGTTGTATAGAAGTCTATGCTTCATGTGTTAAAGCTGCATTCTCTCTCCTGGCCACCAGGGGGCGACTCCTCTGGTTGTATAGAAGTCTATGCTTCATGTGTTAACGCTGCATTCTCTCTTCTGACCACCAGGGGGCGACTCCTCTGGTTGTATAGAAGTCTATGCTTCATGTGTTAAAGCTGCATTCTCTCTACTGACCACCAGGGGGCGACTCCTCTGGTTGTATAGAAGTCTATGCTTCATGTGTTAAAGCTGCATTCTCTCTACTGACCACCAGGGGGCGACTCCTCTGGTTGTATAGAAGTCTATGCTTCAAGTGTTAAAGCTGCATTCTCTCTCCTGACCAACGGCTCATTCCTTGCTGGTCTGTGGTCCTCTTCTAGAGTCCCAGCAGACCCTGGCGGCCCCCAGTGATCTTCTGCTGTTCGGCCATATGTTTGTCAAAGAGCAGCCAGCGGCATCTCACCGCCAGACCAACGCAATCACGCTCTCCAGACCCAGAGACTTCATCTCTGCCCTGGCCAAAGAGAGAGACTGTAGATCGACTGACGGCTTCCAGACCTCCACCTCTCCTGGGGAGAGTCCACCTAGCCCCCATCGCCAGAACAGGACTAGAACAGGACCTGAGGATCAGGCCGCCGGTCTGTGCCGCTCGCCCAGCAGCAGCCCGTCAACCATGAACCTGGACTGCAGAGTCCCGGAGCTCAGGGACTTCTGCTGCAACTCTTCCACGTCGAGAGGAGCCCTGAACCCCAACGGGGAGAGTCCTGCAGGACATGAAGAGACAGAGAGGTGAGTGGTTCATATTCACTGGAACAGAAACGCCCCGTATGTGCAGTGACCTTTTGACCTCTGCTGGATGGGATCTTTCTACCAATTCCCTCTTTATTCAAACATGTCGTAAAAGAGGTTGTTTCATAGTATATTTGACCGGTATCCCCTAATTTATTACTTTATTACTCAGTATTAATATTTCAACAACCACTTTGAAATTAAAATTTATCTCACAGTGCTTTACAATCTGTCTGACATATTAATAACATTAATAATATTAATAACTTCCTTAAAGAATATTTAAAAACAGAGTTTGCAAAGTGCTTTGAAGCACAAAACGGATGAAACATTAAAACAATCTTAACAATAAAAATAAACAAAGAAATAACATAAAAAAAGAGGCAAAGAAAGAAAAGAGGTGACCAGCAAAATAACCTTTTGTTACAAAATATAAATAAGAGTGTTTGAAGCGACCGGCAGATCTCAGCGTCAGAGTTAAATACTCAATGGCAATCAGAGGGACGCTGGTTCTCGTCCCTCTCTCCCCTTTATGTTCCCCATCTAAAGACTTGGTTCTCGTCCCGGTCGTCTGCAGGTCGGAGCCGAGTTCCTCGACATCTACGGACGGCGTCGCCTGGCCGGCCGCCTCCGGGCCGAGTCCCTCCGCTCGCAGCAAAGCACCCTGGGAATTCTCCGGAGACGGAGAAGACTTGCGGGATTCACAGCGAGATAACCCAGAATGCAACGTGTTCGAGGACGAGTTCACTGTAGACACAGAGGCCTCCAGAGGAGAGCTGGTGCTGAGTCCAGCAGAGTCCACATCCACACAGAGTCCAGCAGAGTCCACATCCACACAGAGTCCAGCAGAGTCCGACCGGTCCACAGTGCCGGACCCGGGCTCAAAAGGCTCTTCGTCTCAGACCAGGATGCTTCTGCTCGGCTCATCTGTGATCTTCACGGACGAGGCGTCTCTTCACTCCGCCTCCTCCGGAGAACACGCGACCTTTGACCCCTCACGGGTTTCTCCGTGGGCGTCGGCCCACAGCTCGCATCCCGCCGACCGGCTGCCGACGTTCACCAGCCGGAGGCCGCCGGACCCCCAGGCTGCTCCGGGGAGCCGGGCTCCGTCTGACCCCAGGTACGTCTGAGCATCTTATTGATCCTGCTCATCGGCTCCTTATCGGTTCTCTTATTGATCCTGCTCATCAGCTCCGTATCGGTTCTCTTATTGATTATCGATACTCCTATCGGTTCTTTTTTGATCATTTCGTGAGAAAAAAAAGAGGTTAATTAAACATCTTTGTTCATTATTTATTTCTTGAGTCACATGATCAGAGACTAGAGGAACATCCACGATGTACTGATCACATGATCTACTGGATGATGGTTAATATTGACTGGGATAATAACCGTATCACAAAATGGTGAAGAAAAAAATAATGTAATGTTTGGCATGCTGAGTTCTGAAGAATAATAAAACTCAGGCAGAGACAACTTAAATCTATTTGTTTAGTCGAGGACACAGAAGGTTTGCCAGATGTTCAGAACATCCTCGAGACCCAACTCGGGGGTTCAGTCCCCCGGTCTCACTTCGCTGGCTCCCCCCTAACGAAAGGATTCCTCTCACACGGGGAACCGGCCGCAATGTTTATCAGTAGCCAGCTCCGTGACCCGTGAGGAGTTACTCACTCAGTTCCCGTGGCTTACTCCTTTACTCCCACAGAATATCAGCCTCTTCCCGTTGGGAGATTACGTTGCATCACTCCTCTCCTCCCTCGGGGCGGGGAGCACATACCACGAGAAAACTGTTGTTGTACGAGGAGCGATCCAGATCCACCGAGACCTGCCCGCGGGTGGAAACTGAAGTTAAAACTAAATCGAAATAAATTAACTAGAAAAAATATTTTAGGATTTAGCTGCAACTGTTTATTTTTTTTTATTGTCCCTTTGGACCTACATAATGCAGCAGCTGTTCGCGCTCCCTGAGGATAGCTCAGCCATGACATCATATCCTTTGCTCTTCGCTGCAGTCCACCTGGGATCACTCTGGATCCAGATGGATTGTAACTATTTGTAACTCCTTAAAATATTAATAACAAATGACCGTAATGGATCTGAATGTTTATTCTCGCTAAAAGGAAAAAGTCTGCAGAACGATAAACGTCCAGCAGAAAATTACAAATGCACATTGAATTCGGACTTAGTTAAACCATAACCCTTCCTTCCTCACGCCGGGTAGCACATGCACAGACAGTGAGTCAGGAGGGAGAGCTTCACGAGGAGATGTCATGTAGAGACAACGAGATCTCATCATTAGTGAGGCTACAAGTTTCTGGGCCAAAAGAACGTGTTCTTCATTATGAATGTAACAAAATGGATGAGTGTTTCCTCGAGGACTTTCAGCCCAAAAAGGTGATTGCCAGCACAAGATGGTTATACGAGATATAATATTATATGATATTCTGCAACAATTATAATGTGCAGTATTTTTCCATTACATCTCTGTGAAGATGTCGAGACAACAAAATGATCTTCTTTCTGTTTTTTGAAGTATCTTAACTGAAGTGGTGAAATCGGTAAAAGAAACGAAACAAAATGTAAATACAACAAAAGATTTTTCCACAAAGACATTTCGGGGAAAATAGCAAGTGACAAATAATTGTGGTATGATTATTTGAGACCCCCCAGGTATTTCAAACACTGGTTCCAGGTTAATCCAGGTCTCCGTAACGATGTGGGCTCGACAGTCACCGGCCTTTAGACCTGAAGTCTTAGTTCTTATTTCCCTGCAACCAAATACCAGGAGCATGCTGGGTAGTGGAGTAGACTTAGCTCGTAGCTGTGTTAGCTTAGCTTCCATCTCGGGTTTGGTTCGGCAGCTCTGGCCAGGTGGTCGTCTCCAGGTCTACTTCCCACGAGTGGATCCAATCCGATGTCATAGGTGCTCCGGTGATGAACATCCAGCTTGATAATCCAACTTTAACACCACCCTAACAATCTGTGCTTCTCTGTTGGTTACAGGGAGCCTGACCAGCAGGACTCTCGATCCCCCACCGGTACCCCTTCAGGCGGACGCCCGTCTTCCAGACCCTCCTTGGAGAGCCCGCTGGAGAGAGCGACCTCAGCCGTTGGCCCCTCTGGACCAGACTCGGACCCCCCAGCCTTCAGCCTCAGGCACCGCTCCCCCTCCCCTGTTAGGGCCCTCCCTCCATCCTCCCCCTCCTCTGTCCGAGCACCTCCCTGTTCCTCACCGTTCAGGGTTGTTCCATCTTCTCCCAGCCCTGCCTCCGCTGAAGACGCCTCCCTGAACCCCGTCTGCAGGGCTCTTCCATGTTTCTCTCCCACTCCCTCTCCTGGGAGGGGCTATTCCTCCTCCTGTTCTTCGGGGAGGTCTTCGTCCATGCAAGCAGGTCCTCCGTCCTCCCCCGTCGCTCCTTCCTCCGTCTTCACCAGATCCTTAGCCGCCTCCTGTATTAGCCAGTCTATCAGTCAGAGCATGGCGAAGAAGAACAACGCCTTGCAACAAGCCCCGCCCACAAACCAAAGCCCCTCCTCCACGCCTTCCTTACCGTCCTCTCATCTGCGCCGGCGCTCCCCTTCACCTAAACTTCAGGGCTCCAGCACGCCTGCGTTGGCCCAGCTAGGGTGCCCCAAAGACGGGTACCAGCACCCCCGGGGTCCCCTGTCCTCCCTCTGGTCCTCCTGTCCTCCTCCGTCTCTTTCCCAACGCTCCCCTTCCCCGTCCACGACCCATCACCAGCCTTATTCTCCTTCTCCCCATCCCTCGTTCCTTCACTCCAAGGGCGACTCGAACAACAACAACAACAACTACAGCAACGTTAGCTTCGCTGCTACAAACACGGCTATTGGCAAAAAGCAGCTAGCTAACGGGAGCACCAACAAGACGGTGACCCCTCAAACGGTGGATCCTCTCTGGTCCGGGTCTCACAATCGAGTGGCTCTGCCTTTCTCGGCGTCCGAACCCAGCTCGCGGGTTCAGTCCCTGTCGTCTCCCTCTCCGACCCCGGCCTCTTTTCCCCGCCTTTGCTCCCCACCTCCTCCACACAACTACACCTCCTCCATGGCGAACAAGCCCCCCCATCCTCGGAGCTCTCGGGCAGGAGGTGTGAGCTCCCACAACCCGCTCGGCCTCACTTTGGAGCTGCCGAGGTCTTCATCGTGTCTGAGCCCTCGGATCCTCTCCCCGCCTCCTATCGGCGTGCCGGTGAACGTTTGGACCAATAACGTTGCAGCACCTCAACCTAGAAACCCCAAGTATCCCCCCTCCTCTCCTTCCTTCTCTTCCTCACGAGGCTCACCCACACCGGAGAACGCCTCTTTCCCCACTTCCTCTCCGGTGCCCTCCATAACCCTCCGGAGATCCCAGTCCTCCAACATGGCGGACCGACCCCCGAGCCCGGCCAGGAGCAACCCCGGTGCGGCGCGGGGCTCCTGGGCGGACGGCAGCGGCCTCAGGTCCCTCGGGTTCGGCGGCGGCAGCAGAGGACTCTTCGGCCGGCAGGAGTCGTGCCCAACCAGTCCGAGGAGCGGCTGGTCCTCGTACGGCGGCTCGCCGTCCTGCCTCAGCCCTCGAGCCGGGCTTCGGTCCCCACTCCTCTCGCCCAGCAGGCTCACCCCGGGGACGGGCACCCTCGGTGGGCAGCATTTCACCAGCGTGCCCTGGCCAGATGTGCGAGAGCTTTCCAACAAATACAGCGGGAGCGATGGCCTCAATGCTACTTCCTCCTCTCCTCCTCCCCCTCTCTCCTCTCTCCCCCACACCCTCCTCCCCTCTCCGGTGGCATCAGACAGCCAGGCGTCGTGGGCGGACCCGGAGATCCAGGAGGGTAGCTGTCGCAGTCAGCTGATCTGCGCCTACGTTGCCCAACCCTCATGCACCACCTCCCCTCTACCTCCTCCCTACCAGCACCACCACTACCAACCCTCGGCGCCTCCCGCCCCCTCGCCCCCTTCCCCGGCGCCCCCGGGCGCATCGCCGCTCCCCTTTGACGGTCCGACCAAGCAGGGGAACCAGAAGACCAGTTACGCCACCACGGTCAACCTCCAGATCGCTGGGAGTGGCCGGATAACCTCCTTCAGCACCGCCCAAGTTAGCCTGACCCAAACCCTGCAGGGTGGAGCCGGAACCGTGGGGCCGGGACCGGGACCAGGACCGGGCCAGTCCACGAGGAGGATAAGCATCAATGGACTCTCACACATTCCTTCAACTCTTTCTCAAAACTGTAACCGGATGTGAAAGAAAGACCGAGGAGCCTTTTTCCTTTTCTTGACTTACGAGACAAGAGAAAAAGAGTAAAAGGGAATTAAACTTCATGAGTTCACCACGTTGGAAAAGATCTTCCTCACATGAAGAAATTAATCTATCGACAGGACAAAATTAATGTTGTCAACCCTGATGGACAAAGACTATGTTTAGATTCTGACTCCTGTATATATATATATATATACATATATATATATATATATATATATATATATATATATATACATACAGTCAGGTCCATAAATATTTGGACATTGACACATTTTTCATTATTTTGGCTCTGTACACCACAACAATGGAGTTGAAATGAAAAATCAAGATGTGCTTTAAGTGCAGACTTTCAGTTTTAATTTGAGGGTATTTACATCCAAATCAGGTGAACGGTGTAGGAATTACAACAATTTCAAATGTGGCCACCCTCTTTTTAAGGGACCAAAAGTAATTGGACAATTGGCTGATCAGCTGTTTCAAGGTCAGGTGTGTGTAATTCCCTCGATATTTCATTTACAAGGAGTAGATAAAATGGTCTTGGGTTCATTTCAGGTGTGGTATTTGTGTTTGGAATCTGTTGTCAATGACAGCCTGAAGTCTGGATTCCATAGACATCACCAGACGCTGGGTTTCGTCCCTGGTGATGCTCTGCCAGGCCTCTACTGCAACCGTCTTCAGTTCCTGCTGGTTCTTGGGGCATTTTCCCTTCAGTTTTGTCTTCAGCAAGTGAAATGCATGCTCAATTGGATTCAGGTCAGGTGATTGACTTGGCCATTGCAGAACATTCCACTTCTTTGCCTTAAAAAACTCCTTGGTTGCTTTCGCAGTATGCTTCGGGTCATTGTCCATCTGCACTGTGAAGCGCCGTCCAATGAGTTCTGAAGCATTTGGCTGAATATGGGCAGATAATATTGCCCGAAACACTTCCGAATTCATCCTGCTACTTTTGTCAGCAGTCACATCATCAATAAATACGAGGGAACCAGTTCCATTGGCAGCCATACATGCCCACGCCATAACACTACCTCCACCATGCTTCACTGATGAGGTGGTATGCTTTGGATCATGAGCAGTTCCTTTCCTTCTCCATACTCTTCTCTTCCCATCATTCTGGTACAAGTTTATCTTCGTCTCATCTGTCCATAGGATGTTCTTCCAGAACTGTACAGGCTCTTTTAGATGTCTTTTGGCAAACTCTAATCTGGTCTTCCTGTTTTTGAGGCTCACCAATGGTTTACATCTTGTGGTGAACCCTCTGTATTTACTCTGGTGAAGTCTTCTCTTGATTGTCGACTTTGACACAGATACACCTACCTCCTGGAGAGTGTTCTTGATCTGGCCAACTGTTGTGAAGGGGTTTTTCTTCACCAGGGAAATGATTCTTCTGTCATCCACCACAGTTGTCTTCTGTGGTCTTCCAAGTCTTTTGGTGTAGCTGAGCTCACCAGTGCGTTCTTTCTTCTTAAGAATGTACCAAACAGTTGATTTGGCCACACCTAATGTGTCTGCTATCTCTCTGATGGTTTTGTTTTGATTTTTCAGCCTAATGATGGCTTGCTTCACTGATAGTGACAGCTCTTTGGACTTAATATTGAAAGTTGACCGCAACAGATTCCAAACACAAATACCACACCTGAAATGAACCCAAGACCCTTTTATCTACTCCTTGTAAATGAAATATCGAGGGAATTACACACACCTGACCTTGAAACAGCTGATCAGCCAATTGTCCAATTACTTTTGGTCCCTTAAAAAGAGGGTGGCCACATTTTAATTTGTTGTAATTCCTACACCGTTCACCTGATTTGGATGTAAATACCCTCAAATTAAAGCTGAAAGTCTGCACTTAAAGCACATCTTGATTTTTTCATTACAACTCCATTGTTGTGGTGTACAGAGCCAAAATAATGAAAAATGTGTCAATGTCCAAATATTTATGGACCTAACTGTATGTATACAGAGCATGACATTTACATGAACCACATGTAATATAGATTAATAATAAAAACAGACTTTTTTAAGCATCAGAATTGAACACACAACCTTTTCCAGGATGGACATTCTTTCGTTTTTCTCAATCTGGATTAATGACTTTGAGCGGATCGCTTTAAAAAAATTATAATAATTCTCAGCTGTGTTCTGATTGGATGAGCAGCTGAACCCCTGACTGTCAGCGTGATGTGATGGATTCATGGGATGGATTCATGTAAGCGTTGAACAGATTGGATCTGACTCTGGTTCCACGTGTTCGGGTCACTTCTTCCTCTCTGGACTGTTAATCTGTAACTTTGAGCATTTAGTGAGCTGAAGAGCGTCTTTCTTCTTCTTCTGTTATTCCTGCAGACGCGTCAAAGCTCGCGGTTCAATGCAATCACAGCTACCTATTAATGTATTATGGTTTTTGTTTGATGTCGTTTTTTATATTTTTCTTTCCGTATTCCGTTGAACGAACATGGTGTTTGAACTGTGGTAATTAATAATCTCTGTTGTGTTAACCACTTGTATTATTCTTTTATTGCATTGTTTATTTATGAAGCTAGTCTGATTTTCTTCGGCACTTATCTTTCAGTAACCGAGCTCTCCGACTTCAGACGGACGAGTATCGTCTGGTGCTGACGTTCTCTCCTCGTTGCCCCGCAGAACCTTCATGGGGTTCTGAAGGTTCTGATCCAGTCACAGAACCTTCATGGGGTTCTGAAGGTTCTGATCCACTGTCACAGAACCTTCATGGGGTTCTGAAGGTTCTGATCCACTGTCACAGAACCTTCATGGGGTTCCGAAGGTTCTGATCCACTGTCTGATCCAAAAACGGTCTCAGATTACTATTAATTATTTACAAAAAGAAATACAAAAATATAATAATGGTGAAAATAATCTTTTAAATTATTTACATTTAAGTTTCACAGATTTAATCAGGGAACCTGTTTCCTGGCGAGAGAAAAGTTCTAAAACAGAAGTATTACAAAACCTTTTTTATTATTATTATTTTAAATCACATTTTCCTCTCGATTCTGGAAATTAAAAATGAGCCGTTTGAATCTTGTAAATCTTGGCTTCAAAATGCCAGGACACATGTGGAGATCAAATATTAAAGATTACAGTGATTTTCTGTCGGTGACAAACTGGAGAGAACGAAATGTTTATTTTTGGTGAAAAGGGAAATATGAACTAGATCTTCATCCGGTCGCCTTGCAGTGTTCGTCTGGGAAATAAAGACTTGGTGCAAAGTCTGCCTCTTATTTACCTTCCAGGCCACGCTGAGCGGTTACGGGTCCATGTTGCAGAACAGCTCACGTTAAGGAATGTGCCAACACAAAGTCAAAGACAACAACGTGGGAAAAAGAAACGTGTTAAAAACACTCTGAAAGCCAAATGTTCATATCTATGATGACCAGATGGGCTTCAGACGGCAGTTAGTTTACAGACCGGCTGAGTGCATGGGGGCAGGAGGGGGCGGAGCCTCACGCACTGCAGAGTACTGTCCAGATACACTACGTGTCCTAGCAGTGTACAAGTACATCAAACCAATCAACAAAACACAGTGTCGGCTCTCTGGTCCAGTTTGGTTCTGTTGAGCTCTTTTACACATTCTGTGGATCTGGATATTCCTCTTCCTCTCTTCTCTCCTCTTCCTCTCATCTCCCTCTCATCTTCCTCTCCTCGTCCTCCTTCAGTCTCCCTCCCATCTATTCAGGATCCTTGTGGTCTGCTGGTTGGATCCCAGTCCGAGCAGCAAAGCCACTGCGCCTCCCAGTCCTGGACCGGCTCCTCCACCAGAGCACCACATGCTGGTCCTTCCTGGTGCTGGGCCTCCTGGACTGCAGCCTGGGTCTCCATCAGCTGGTGGAGTAGGAACCTCTTTCAGTCTCTGGCTCCATCTTTATTTAACGTGCCAATGCTGAACCGACTCATAAATAAACTAAAACCAACAAACCTTTCCAGGCCTGGAAATAATTTTAACATGTCCTGACGTATGAACCAGTGTGCAGCAGGTCTCAAGAGACCCGAGACGCTGAAGGAGACTTCCTGTCCTATAAAAATCACGATCGTTGCTCCGTTGCCTCGTGTGCACCTTAGATTGCAAAATGTATTTACGAGGTTCTTTAACTTTCACTGAACAGCTCAACAAAATGCAGATTGTTTTTTACGACTTAATAAAAAATCCATAATAGCATCCCATAATAGTACGGAATGTTCACTGTCAGGAGAGGACCAGCATGACAACCAGAATGACAACCACCCGGTGAGAGCTGCAGCGCTTTAAGACGAGCTCCTCCAATCAGGACTCTGCTCCGCAGGTTCACCTGCGACTGGGTTTCACTTTCAGTTTGAGCTGCAGGACTTTGAGCTCCTGTGTCAGCGAGCCGCTCGGCGTCCAGCAGCCTCACGGTAAGAAGACTCGTCCGCTTCAGGCTCGACACAGTTTACAGCGATAACATTATTATTTAACCCTAGAACACTAACGTTAAAAATAGTCACACTAACGTCGGGTGATTTTCACCCGACATGAAATACCTGATAAAAAATACTTCTGATCAAAATATGTTAAAATACAACTATACAAGGTAAATTGAAGTACTCTTCTATTATTTTAACCTATATAATTTCTCATAAAATGAAAAACAGATATCATGGTGGGACCGTGAAAAAAGGCTCAAAATCGGGTGAAAAATGAGGAAATCATCAATAAAACACGATTCAAAACATAAATAATGGAGCTATGAAGTTGTTATTTGGTCCACATGTTCCTGGGACATGTGAGCCTTGTTCTGTGAAGGAAAAGTCACATGTCAATGTAAAAACCCATCCGGAATTCTTTTTACCCTCTAACACTAACGTCGGGTGAAAATCACCCGAACACCTGCCTGTTGCAAAAAACATGGATCGGAGGATAGAGACACGCCCACCTTCTATAAATACACGCCCACTTTCAGTAACGTCAGTGAGAAGCAGGAAGCTACACAAGGACCCGCGCAACTCAGAAAAAAGCAACACAATGAAAATAACGTAAATATAATCGCTCGGGTGAAAATCATCCGACGTTAGTGTTCTAGGGTTAAAGCAGTGGTTCTCAAACTTTTTTTGTCAAGCCCCACTTTGGAGGACGAAAAATGTTCGGGCCCCACCGCCCCTACAAAATTGTAACAAAATGGTCCATGCTGAATTTTTATTGAAATAACGACATTTTGTGACTCCTCTATCTGTGCTTTTATTAATAATAGAACAAAGAAAATGTAACTTTCATGTAAACCAGATTGCTCCATCGGACAAAAACAAATAAAATGTGCAATCACTTTGTTAGAACAATACAAAGTTGTGCAAAAAAAGAACTAATATTTGGCAAAAATAGTTTATTGTTATAGCCTAATTAACATGTTTTGTACTGAATATCTTTTCAGGATAATAACAATAAAGTTCAACCTGTGAAAAACTAAATAAAACCAGTTAAAAATATTTGGCAATAAAGAGTTTTCCACTGCATATCTTTTCAAAACAACAATAACGTGCAACCGGTGCAAAACTAAACTAAATTAGTGCAGATATGAGCCTGCTTTCCACTACAAATCTTTGTAAAACGGGGTTGTAGATTTGATACGGCCACTCTCAATTCATGCTCAAAGTTGAGCTTCGATCTGTATTTTGTTTTGAGAGAGGCAACAGCAGAAAAGCCGATCTCACAGAGGAAGCTCTGCGCGTCATCACAGCCGTCCGGCCGGTGCTGAATCAAACAGCTGCTGATCCACCTGAAGTAGCGCTGGCAGCGGCCTCATTCAGACGCTGTTGTGCGGCTACGGATGATATTATGAACCCGGACACGGGGGCGTTTGATGGTCCGACATTAGAGGGACTTCCACAAGAAGGTTAAAGCAGAACTAGTGGTTAGTTTAATGGTGGATGGGGGAAACGGTACTGTTTTTACGGAGATAAGCCCCGCCCCCTTCAAGGGGCGAGTAAAGCCAGTAGCGAATGACGCGAATTAACCACAAAGTCGAGCGACTAAACTCACGCGAGTAACACACCATTAGGTCTACAAGTGTGAGTCGCAACTCGCAAAAGGATCTGTCGCGGTCGCGCATGCGGAACCGTAACGGCGTAATTTAAACCACAGATTTGAAAATGCGAAATGCATTCTGGGATATTGGCTGTCTCAAGTACGCACAAGTCTCATCCTATGCATCCCCGGTAAAATGGGCGGATCAAATCACATCCGGGCATTTTCACAATTATTTAAAATAATAAAAATAAAAAAAATCTACATTTCCCCAACCCTCTCGCGCCCCACAGTTTGAGAACCACTGGGTTAAAGCATAGTTAGTGAGGGAGCACGAGGAGAGATAAACCAGAACTAGTGTCAGGGCTGCTAATCAAGTCTGACAACACGTGGTCCCCACAGCCAACAACAATACAACATGTCTGTGGGGGGATAACAACAAACACCACTATATCCGTGTCTTAATAACAATTTATTAAAAATAAAAACAGTTTAGTTTAAAAACAGTGTTCATGATCTTTAAGTGTAATCAGTCAGTCAGACCTTTCATCCAGTTGAAGTCCAGACAAAACGTCTCCACCAGTTTCTGAGCCAACAGATTAGCTGTGAAACAATAGATCAGAGGACAATATTCATTAAATATAAAATGATTTTGAAGAAATGACCGTTAATCCCCAAAGGAAGCCAACATGTTACACATCAGCTCACCTGTTGGGCCTCTTGATGGTTTCCTCAGCCTGTAAACAGACATCAGGACTGTTTAAAAAACCCTGTGGCACATCAACAATTTGATCATCAACTAACTACATGATTTGTGGCAACTAAATTATATGTTTTGGGAGCAATTAAATTAAATTTGACATTTCCCACGGCACACCTGACGATCTCTCACAGTGGTTGAACGTCACTGCTTTAGAGGACTATGAGCAATATGACGCTCACGCTTCTTTGATAATTGATAATTCAGTTGAACTGGACAGAAAGAAACGATAACGGATTCCTGACGGACTAGCTAGCTTTGAAGTCCTCTGCAGTCAAAGGAACATTTGCAGTATTTATTTCATTTCCTGTATGAACATTAAAACAATACAACCCTACACAGAGAATAGAAGTAGTCTCCTAGCTCGACTCCCAGTTTGTTTTTTGTCAGAAGTCCTGTAACCTCCAGGCTGTAGCCTCTGGCCGTACGCCAGCTAGCTGGCTGTCGGCAGCAGAGTGCTCCTCCATGCTGGACTCGGCCTCTGCTGCTGCTTGGCTTCATTTTCTTGTGTTTACTGACACTTTCTTGGCCTGAGAGTTTTCCAAACTTCTTGTCTTCCTCTTCGCCTCCTCGTCCTTTTCCATGTCTACCTCACTGCCCACCAACCCCACTTGTCCACCCTGAGGACAGCTTCTTCACCTGGGACACAACCCTCCGGTGTGTCACCTCATCCTTAATGAACGGTGGGACGTTGGACCCTGTGAACGGGTACGTGGGCATCAAACACCACGATCTCCCCCACCTGCTGGCCTTGTTTCAGCTCTCTAAGAAGATGACCACGGCTTTGCTCACCCTCGCAGCGGACAACTGCCAGGCCGCAGTCCTCCACTGAACACGGGAAGCACGGCGCTATCTTCACGCCATGTCTCCTGATCAGCCGGTGTAGCTGCTCCATGCTAGCGCCGAGCTGCGCGCGCAGCTCCATGCTAGCGCCGAGCTGCGCGCGCCGCTCCATGCTAGCGCCGCGCAGCACGCGCAGCTCCATGCTAGCAACCGGCTAACCGCACACACAAACCCCGTGAACCAGCACACCACAACACACTCTCATACACAACTTTACCACGTGAAGAAAGATGTCGGAAAAACATGCTTTGTACACAGCACTCCTTCCTGAGGGAGAGAGGGAGAGAGAGAGAGAGAGAGAGAGAAAGAGAGAGAGAGAGACAGAGAGAGGGCTGTCTGTGTTGACCAGTGATGTCACTGAGATGTCTGTAGAAGATCAGCTCTAATCCTTATTCATAACACAGAAACATGTTGAGCCCTAAGCCTCTATAATAAATGTTTATTCTGGAGCTTCAGGCTCAGGCTGCATTCCAACACTAATCACTTTAATTTATTGGGAACTTGTTTTCGGAGGAAACAGTTGGAAATGTTTGAGTCAAAACGGTGAATACCAGGATTCAGTGGGAGGTCGTTTAGACACATCCAAAAGAGGAGGGAGAGAGGGTAGCAGATTTAGGAGGAGGAGGAATGAGAGGAGTGAGAAAGGGAAAACTGGAGGGCAGGAGAGAGGAGAGTGACAGAAGGAAGACGAAGAGGAGGAGGGAGGCTCTGCTGAAAGAAGAGTTTTTAAGACAGATTGAACGGGAAACGCTTCTTCTTCTTTGTGATCCACAGTTCTTCTTCTCCTCCTTTTGTGATAGATCATTCTTCTCCTCCTTTGTGATCCACAGTTCTTCTTCTCCTCCTTTTGTGATAGATCGTTCTTCTCCTTCTTTGTGATCCACAGTTACGAGACTGAAGAGACAAATCACCCCAATGAAATGTGGTTTGTGCCGTTTCTTTAATGTCATTTTGTGGACTTCCTGGAGGAACTGAAGGAGTGTGAGGAGAGGTTTGTTCCTGTTGTGACTCCTCTGTCTTTACTCCTCTGTCTTAACTCCTCTGTCTTTACTCCTCTGTCTTAACTCCTCTGTCTTGACTCCTCTGTCCTGACTCCTCTGTCCTGACTCCTGTCTTTACTCCTCTGTCCTAACTCCTCTGTCTTGACTCCTCTGTCTTGACTCCTCTGTCCTGACTCCTCTGTCTTAACTCCTCTGTCTTAACTCCTCTGTCCTAACTCCTCTGTCTTGACTCCTCTGTCCTGACTCCTCTGTCCTGACTCCTGTCTTTACTCCTCTGTCCTAACTCCTCTGTCTTGACTCCTCTGTCTTGACTCCTCTGTCTTGACTCCTCTGTCCTGACTCCTCTGTCTTAACTCCTCTGTCTTAACTCCTCTGTCCTGACTCCTCTGTCTTAACTCCTCTGTCTTAACTCCTCTGTCTTAACTCCTCTGTCTTTACTCCTCTGTCTTTACTCCTCTGTCTTTACTCCTCTGTCTTTACTCCTCTGTCTTAACTCCTCTGTCTTAACTCCTCTGTCTTTACTCCTCTGTCTTTACTCCTCTGTCTTTACTCCTCTGTCTTAACTCCTCTGTCCTGACTCCTCTGTCTTGACTCCTCTGTCCTGACTCCTCTGTCCTGACTCCTCTGTCTTGACTCCTGTCTTTACTCCTCTGTCCTGACTCCTCTGTCTTAACTCCTCTGTCTTGACTCCTCTGTCCTGACTCCTCTGTCTTAACTCCTCTGTCTTTACTCCTCTGTCTTGACTCCTCTGTCTTGACTCCTCTGTCCTGACTCCTCTGTCTTAACTCCTCTGTCTTAACTCCTCTGTCCTGACTCCTCTGTCTTAACTCCTCTGTCTTAACTCCTCTGTCTTAACTCCTCTGTCTTTACTCCTCTGTCTTTACTCCTCTGTCTTTACTCCTCTGTCTTGACTCCTCTGTCTTGACTCCTCTGTCTTAACTCCTCTGTCCTAACTCCTCTGTCCTGACTCCTCTGTCTTGACTCCTGTCTTAACTCCTCTGTCTTGACTCCTCTGTCCTGACTCCTCTGTCCTGACTCCTCTGTCTTTACTCCTCTGTCCTTACTCCTCTGTCCTTACTCCTCTGTCCTAACTCCTCTGTCTTAACTCCTCTGTCTTAACTCCTCTGTCTTGACTCCTCTGTCCTGACTCCTCTGTCCTGACTCCTCTGTCTTGACTCCTCTGTCCTGACTCCTCTGTCCTGACTCCTCTGTCCTAACTCCTCTGTCCTAACTCCTCTGTCTTAACTCCTCTGTCTTAACTCCTCTGTCTTGACTCCTCTGTCTTGACTCCTCTGTCCTGACTCCTCTGTCCTGACTCCTCTGTCCTGACTCCTCTGTCCTAACTCCTCTGTCTTGACTCCTCTGTCTTGACTCCTCTGTCCTGACTCCTCTGTCCTAACTCCTCTGTCTTAACTCCTCTGTCTTAACTCCTCTGTCTTGACTCCTCTGTCTTGACTCCTCTGTCTTGACTCCTCTGTCTTGACTCCTCTGTCCTGACTCCTCTGTCTTGACTCCTCTGTCCTGACTCCTCTGTCTTGACTCCTGTCTTTACTCCTCTGTCCTGACTCCTCTGTCTTAACTCCTCTGTCTTAACTCCTCTGTCTTAACTCCTCTGTCTTGACTCCTCTGTCCTGACTCCTCTGTCTTAACTCCTCTGTCCTGACTCCTCTGTCTTAACTCCTCTGTCTTAACTCCTCTGTCTTGACTCCTCTGTCTTGACTCCTCTGTCTTGACTCCTCTGTCTTGACTCCTCTGTCTTGACTCCTCTGTCTTGACTCCTCTGTCTTGACTCCTCTGTCTTAACTCCTCTGTCCTGACTCCTCTGTCCTGACTCTGTCCTCCAGCTCAGTCTTTGCTCGAGGGCTCCTCGGCAGTCGCAGGAGGCCAAGGAAGCTTTCCAAGTTTCCTCAGAGTTCAAACCGGCCTCTGGCAGGATCCCGGGAGGATTTGGCTTGTTGCTCAGAGGACCCCCTCAGGATGGACTTGTGTTTCTGGATGCGGGCCTGGAGGCAGAACCCTGAGAGTCCAGGAGGCCGTTGACGGGATGTGGACTGCAGAGGGTGGCGTGATGCCGGCCGTGCTGCCCCGGCCATGAGAGGGAGGCTATCCCCGGCGAGTGGGTATCTGTGTCTCGTCTGCCTGCTCGTCCTGTCGGCGCGACCGGCCGCCAGACTCTGCACCATAGATCTCCTCACTAAGGTCAAGACCCTCATCAGCGAAGCCCCCCAGCAGGTATGCTGCTTCTCTCCGCCGGTCCTGCTGGGAAGCTTCATCCAGCTCAGCAGGTTTCAGTCATTTGTGAGATTCCTCAGGTTGAAACTTGTTGAGCTTTTCAGTCTCTTCAGGAATGAATGTGACAATCTGGTGATCTCTCACTCGCTGAAAGCATTTACAGTCAGGTTTTATACATATTTATTTACGTTATATATATATTTACGTTATATATATATATATATATATAACGTAAATAAATATGTAGGGGGCCGGGCATGTTCTCCCTGGACCTTCTGTGCCGTCTGATATTGTTTACATAAACAAGCGTCATTAACGGACAATGCATGCAGTCCACACCAAGAATCAGAATCAGTATCAGAACCATTTATTGCCATGTATGTTTACACATACAAGGAATTTGTCCCGGCGGGAAGGTGCATACATTTAACATTTAACAATACACATTTAACAGTTAACGCAGTGCAATAAATGAGGATGAATGAATATTTACATTGAAACAGCAGCATATCAAAATACCAAAAATAAGATAAAGTGCATGGAATGTGCATGAGTGTAAGTGTTGTGTGAAAATGTCAAGTGTATTTAAGCATAAGGCTATGTGCAGGGGAGTGTCCGGTGGGAATTGTCTGGGGGTGACAGAGTCATTAGAGTCAGTGGGGGACCCGGGCTCTGTTGATGAGCCCGACGGCAGACGGGAAGAAACTGTTTTTGTGGCGTGAGGTCTTGGTCCTGATGGACCGCAGCCTCCTGCCAGAGGGGAGGGACACCAACAGTTTGTGTCCAGGGTGAGAGGGATCAGCTACAATCTTCCTCTCCTTCAGGGTCCTTGAAGCAAACAAGTCCTGGAGGGACGGCAGATTGCGGCCAATCACCCTCTCAGCAGAGCGAATGATGCGCTGCAGCCTGGCCTTGTCCTTGGCAGTGGCTGCAGCGTACCAGACGGTGATGGAGGAACAGAGGATGGACTCGATGATGGCAGTGTAGAAGTGCACCATCATTGTCTTTGGCAAGTTGAGTTTCCTCAGCTGCCTCAGGAAGAACATCCTCTGCTGCGCCTTCTTGGAGATGGAGCTGATGTTTAGTTCCCACTTGAGGTCCTGGGTAATGATGGAGCCCAGGAAGCGGAAGGACTCCACAGCTTTGACGGGGGAGTCACACAGGGTGAGAGGGGCTGGTGGGGCTGAGATCTTTCTGAAGTCCACAACCATCTCCACTGTCTTCAGAGCATTGAGCTCCAGGTTGTTTTGGCTGCACCAGGTCACCAGGTGGTCAGTCTCCCACCTGTAGGCGGACTCGTCCCCACCAGAGATGAGTCCAATGAGGGTGGTGTCATCCGCAAACTTCAGGAGCTTGACGGACTGGTGACTGGAGGTGCAGCTGTTGGTGTACAGGGAGAAGAGCAGAGGGGAAAGAACGCAGCCTTGGGGGGAACTGGTGCTGATGGACCGAGAGGCTGAGACGTGTTTCCCCAGCCTCACGTGCTGCTTCCTGTCAGACAGGAAGTCTGTGATCCACTTGCAGGTGGAGTCGGGCACGTGCAGCTGGGAGAGCTTGTCCTGCAGCAGAGACGGGATGATGGTGTTGAAGGCAGAGCTGAAGTCCACAAACAGGATCCTGGCGTAGGTTCCTGGGGTGTCCAGATGCTGGAGGATGGAGTGGAGGGCCATGTTGACGGCATCGTTCACAGACCTGTTGGCTCTGTAGGCGAACTGCAGGGGGTCCAGGAGTGGGTCGGTGAGAGTTTTGAGGTGGGACAGGACCAGGCGCTCAAAGGACTTCATGACCGCAGAGGTCAGGGCGACGGGCCTGTAGTCATTGAGTCCTGTGATCCTAGGTTTTTTGGGGACGGGGATGATGGTGGAGGCCTTGAAGCAGGCTGGTACATGGCATGTCTCCGGAGAGGTGTTGAAGATGTCTGTAAACACCGGGGACAGCTGATCAGCACAATGCTTCAGGGTGGAGGGGGACCCAGAGTCCGGGCCGGCTGCTTTGCGGGGGTTCTGCTTTTTAAAAAGCCTGTTAACGTCTCTCTCTTGGATAATGAGGGTCGTCACTGTGGAGGGGGTAGGGGGCGCTGTGAACGATGGTTCAGAGGCGTAAGCCCCTGATGGGCTGGGGGAGGGAGGGCTGGTGGTCTGTGGCTGGTTGGTGGGGCTGTTGATGGGGCTGTAGGGGATGGCGTCAGGACTATTCCATTGTCTTTCAAATCTGCAGTAGAACTCATTCAGCTCGTCTGCCAGGCGGAGGTCGTTCATGGAGTGGGGGGTTTTGGGCTTGTAGTTGGTGATCTGTTTGAGCCTCTCCAGACCGACGCAGAATCACTTGCTGAGAGCTGGTGTTGCAGTTTCTCAGAGTACAGTCGTTTAGCGTCCCTCACCGCCCTGCTAAACCTGTATTTTGACTCTGTGTACAAGTCCTTGTCCCCACTCCTGAACGCCTGGTCCTTTTGCAGCCGTAGTTTTCTGAGTTCTGCTGTAAACCAGGGTTTGTCATTGTTGTAGCTCACCCTGGTGCTGGTTGGAACACAGCTGTCCTCACAGAAGCTGATGTAGGAAGTCACAGCCTCTGTGTACTCATCCAGACTGATGGTAGCAGTCCTGAAGACATCCCAGTCAGTACAGTCCAAGCACGCCCGAAGATCCTCCAGAACCTCACTGGTCCACTTCTTGAACTTCCTCACCACAGGTTTGCAGAGCTTTAGTTTCTGCCTGTATGCAGGAATCAGATGGACCATGACGTGGTCAGAGTGACCCAGTGCAGCTCGAGGGACGGCGTGATAGGCCCCGCTGATGGTGGTGTAGCATGGTCCAGAATGCTCTCCTCTCTAGTCGGGCATTTAATAAACTGTTTGTACTTAGGGAGTTCATGTCTGAGGTTTCCTTTGTTAAAGTCACCAAGAGCAATAACTAAAGAGTCCGGGTAGGTCCGCTCCACACCCCGTATCTGCTCGGCGAGGGTCCGCTGTGCCTCCTGCACGTTGCCCTGCGGTGGCATGTAAACTCCGGCCAGGATGATTGAAGCGAACTCACGGGGGGAATAGAAGGGTTTGCAGTGGATGATGGATGATTCCAGGTCCGGAGAACAGTGCTGCAGAATCACTGTCACGTCGTTGCACCAGCTGTTGTTGACGTAGAAGCAGATTCCTCCACCCTTCGCTTTGCCGGAGAGCTCCGTGTCGCGGTCCGCTCTGAACAGCTGGAAGCCCGCCAGCTGGAACGCAGAGTCCGGTATCGATCCGCTGAGCCAGGTCTCCGTGAAGCACAAAACGGAGGATGAAGAAAAGTCTCTGTCTCTCCCCACCAACAGCTGGAGCTCGTCCAGTTTGTTGCACAGTGAGCGGACGTTGGAGAGAAATATGCCCGGCAGCGATGTGCGAGATCCGCGTTTGCGGAGTCGCACGAGCGCGCCGGCCCGTTTCCCTCTCCTGCGGCGTCTCACTGTGAGTTAAGGTGAGCACACCTTTTACGAAAATGTCCAGAAGTTCCACGGAGGTTAAAAAAGTTGGAAGTAAGTCCGCTGGAGTTGTTCCCCTGATGTTCATGAGCTCATCTCTGGTGAAAGAGCTCCGGGAATCGCAGCAGAAGACCGAATTAAAAACAAAAACAATACAAAACAACGAGCACCGACACACCCAGGCAGCCATCAGCGGCGCCATCTTGGTTGCTAGAACCAGTCACATTTAGTCATAACAAAACATGACAAAACAATCCAACAAACCTGCAGCACTAAAGAGATCAAGAGCACGAGCTCTTGAGCTCTTTAAGTACCGGCTTAAGCAGCAACTGTGGCTTGTTTATGATTGAATACACTGCCGATGTAGAAAGACAAACAGCAGCTCACTCACCAGATGCTGTTAACTTGAAACCAGGCCCTTCTCTTGGCTTTGAACGGCTGAAAATGTCCGCTCAACAGTAGCAGTCCATATTTGGATCGTCACCGCCAGACATGCCTGTAACCCTCCGTGAGAAAGGCGTTGTCAGTCCATCCACCACCAAGTCCGTTTCTCCTTCAGCCATTGAGTGTTAAAAAAACTACAACAAGCAAAACACTAAAAATGTCATAACTTCTGTTATGTTTTATCTGAACGGTTCTTACTCCTCCTGAGTCCTGCTAGCAGCTAGGTAGCTTTCTGCTGACTTAAGTCACGCTGGTCCACTGACCAATCACAGCGCATGTTAGTGCTGACGCCAGCTAGACGGCCTTGGACGTCGAAGAACATGCCCAGCATGTCAAACTAAAGATCTGATTGGTTGAAGTCTATGACAATCAAGGATACCGTCCCCATGAACTTTAATCTGAAAGGCCAGCTAGATGGCCTCTGGCCGCTCTGCTTCCATAGAGACATATAGGTGAGATCTGATTGGACGAGAGCTCTCCTTAACAAGCTGGAAGCAGAGCAACAGACGAAGACAGGAGCTGTGCAATGAGACAATAAGCTAATGATGGGAAAGATGGGAAATGATGGGAAAGACAATTACGGCCACTGTGGTGGGCCAGCTAAGCCTTCTCTGCTGGCCTAAACAGAATCACAAAGTTATAGCTATTTTATAATTTAATTGTTTTTCACAAATACACTAACGTATTATAATTCTTTTTAGCTTATTGTCTCATTGCACAGCTCCTGTCTTTGTCTGTTGAAGCTCTGCTTCCAGCTTGTTAAGGAGAGCTCTCGTCCAATCAGATCTCACCTCTGTGTCTCTATGGAAGCAGAGCGGCCAGAGGCCTTCTAGCTGGCCTTTCAGATTAAAGTACATGGGGACGGTATCCTTGATTGTCATAGACTTCAGTCATGTACACTCACCTAAAGGATTATTAGGAACACCATACTAATACTGTGTTTGACCCCCTTTCGCCTTCAGAACTGCCTTAATTCTGATTCAACAAGGTGCTGAAAGCATTCTTTAGAAATGTTGGCCCATATTGATAGGATAGCATCTTGCAGTTGATGGAGATTTGTGGGATGCACATCCAGGGCACGAAGCTCCCGTTCCACCACATCCCAAAGATGCTCTATTGGGTTGAGATCTGGTGACTGTGGGGGCCATTTTAGTACAGTGAACTCATTGTCATGTTCAAGAAACCAATTTGAAATGATTGGAGCTTTGTGACATGGTGCATTATCCTGCTGGAAGTAGCCATCAGAGGATGGGTACATGGTGGCCATAAAGGGATGGACATGGTCAGAAACAATGCTCAGGTAGGCCGTGGCATTTAAACGATGCCCAATTGGCACTAAGGGGCCTAAAGTGTGCCAAGAAAACATCCCCCACACCATTACACCACCACCACCAGCCTGCACAGTGGTAACAAGGCATGATGGATCCATGTTCTCATTCTGTTTACGCCAAATTCTGACTCTACCATCTGAATGTCTCAACAGAAATCGAGACTCATCAGACCAGGCAACATTTTTCCAGTCTTCAACTGTCCAATTTTGGTGAGCTCTTGCAAATTGTAGCCTCTTTTTCCTATTTGTAGTGGAGATGAGTGGTACCCGGTGGGGTCTTCTGCTGTTGTAGCCCATCCGCCTCAAGGTTGTGCGTGTTGTGGCTTCACAAATGCTTTGCTGCATACCTCGGTTGTAACGAGTGGTTATTTCAGTCAAAGTTGCTCTTCTATCAGCTTGAATCAGTCGGCCCATTCTCCTCTGACCTCTAGCATCAACAAGGCATTTTCGGCCACAGGACTGCCGCATACTGGATGTTTTTCCCTTTTCACACCATTCTTTGTAAACCCTAGAAATGGTTGTGCGTGAAAATCCCAGTAACTGAGCAGATTGTGAAATACTCAGACCGGCCCGTCTGGCACCAACAACCATGCTCAAAATTGCTTAAATCACCTTTCTTTCCCATTCTGACATTCAGTTTGGAGTTCAGGAGATTGTCTTGACCAGGACCACACCCCTAAATGCATTGAAGCAACTGCCATGTGATTGGTTGATTAGATAATTGCATTAATGAGAAATTGAACAGGTGTTCCTAATAATCCTTTAGGTGAGTGTATATATCATGTGTATATATATATATATATATACATATATATACATGATATATATAATGTTCTGATAACATTACTTTAAAATAAAAGCGTGCAATGCACTAGTTTTTCATTCATTATTGAATTTTGCGCATAATGCGATTAATCGCTATTAATCACAGAAAAGTCCTATCCTTTCTCCTTGAATAAAGCATGAAGGGGAGGACAGGACCGTCAAAGTCAAAGCAGATATTCTGACTTGTAGTCCCTGTAGGACCTGGGTCCTACATTTCCCAGAAGGCAGTTCGATTGTCTCTTACCTGAGACTGTCTGGTATAGAGTTAGTGGAATAACCCTTTAACTCTGCAGGAGCCTGTGCGTGTATAAGTGACACTAATAAATGGTTTCCAGCCTGCGGCTGAAGCTGAGTGCAGGGTTTGGTTTCTTGGTTAGTGATTAGTGTCAGGATCAGGTTCAGGATCAGGTTCAGGATCATGTTGACAGCTCAGCGCTGGCCGGCTGCCAGCTGGTCACCACCCTGTTGTTCCTCCTGTACTCTGGGAAGCTGATTCCAGCTGATGTTTAAACCAGACCATGTGTGTGTGTGTGTGTGTGTGTGTGTGTGTGTTTGTGTGTGTGTGTGTGTTTGTGTGTGTGTCCTCCCCAGAAGGAGTTGGGGTCTCGACTCTACACGCCCTCTAGCCAGGACTACACGGTACGAGCGTGTCTGCTCATTCATTATGTCAGATTAAAGGCTGAATAGAAAATGTAATAACTTGATCCCAGTTAATCTGGAAACAGTTTTATTGTTGTGACCGATTTCCCAGCATGCATCTGACCTTTGGCGTCTCTCAGTGGTCCATCAACACAGCACACAATCATAATCTACTTCTATTTCAGACATAGAAATACATACATTTATATAAAACTAATTCTCTCTCTCTCTCTCTCTCTCTCTCTCTCTCTCTCTCTCTCTCTCTCTCTCTCTCTCTCTCTCTCTCTCTCTCTCTCTCTCTCTCTCTCTCTCTCTCTCTCTCTCTCTCTCTCTCTCTCTCTCTCTCTCTCTCTCTCTCTCTCTCTCTCTCTCTCTCTCTCTCTCTCTCTCTCTCTCTCTCTCGTCTCTCCATCAGTATTGCCGTGGCTCCACCCTGAAATGTTTTGGTGAAGAAATTAAAGTCCTCCTTGACGAGTGGGAGACGGCTGGTTCCTTCACACGCGGCGGCTCCCGGTTCAAATCCAGTATTGAAGATCTGGCAGTGAAGTTAAACCTGGTAACAAGTCTTATATTAAACCTGGTAACAAGTCTTATATTAAACCTGGTAACAAGTCTTATATTAAACCTAGACCTAGATTGGAGCCCTGGGGCACTCCGACACTACAACATGTCCTTATGGTTTATGATTTGTTCTCAACGGCTCTCGAGGTCTTGTTGGTGTAACACTGCGCTATATACTGGAAATAACACATCTCTGTTTCTTTGCTCCTCCACAGACGGAGGCCGGCTGTCTGAAGTGTGAACGCCTCAAAGAGGAAACTGCAGAAATGTTCCTCAATGAACTCAGCCAGACTTTTGAGCGGATAAACTCTGATTACAAATGCTAATAAGGACTTTTAAAAAGACTTTATGATCAGTTTTCCTCCTCGTGAACTTTTTATTTCACCTGGACACAGGTGTTCAGAGCATGGAGGCGGAGTCTGTGCGATCTGCTGCAGGATCACTTGGGATTCAAGGCCAGATTCAGACAAACGGACAGAAGCCTGGATGGGACAAGAAAACTTGACTGTGATGAATATAAGTTCTTATGTTAACATGAATCCTCTTTATCTCTTTTTTCTTTTTACTTGATGAAAGAAAACGTGTCAACAGATTAACATGCAACTTAAGTAGATCTGGTTGCAGGTTGCTGAAGATAAAAAACTGTTTCTTATTTGATCTTTTATCTATTTTTATTAGCAATAAATAATGTGCAAATACAAAATTATATCAGCTGATTGAATGGGCGACCTCTAGTGGCCGCAGTAGTTATGACGGCAGCAAAAGGAGGAAGTCTGGTGCCGTGTGAAGAGAGGATCCAACAAACACGGGACTTTCACTGGGGCGACCGCTGTCTGTGTCCAAACATAACGTAACACAGTTGTACTTATTTTAACACAAATCGCAATCTTTTCCTAAACATAACCGATTGTTTTGATGCCTAAAGACAGAGGCCTCACTCTGTCACAGCATTCTAAGTCTTTTTTTTAATCAGCTGATCAGAAAATGAAGCTGATGAACTTCTTGGGAATCTGGAGGTCAAAGGTCAGGAGCTGCGTATGTATTCAACATTCCCTGTTTATTTCTGCTCCGCTCCTCTGAAGCCAATAATAGTGATAAACTTTAAACCTCAGACTCGGAGGTTCTGACTCATAGAACTTAAGACATTCAAACCATTTCCTGTAGTTGGGGCGCGACTCCTCCGTCTGATTTGAGCTTTCTTCCAGTTTCAATAACTTCCAGCATATCTGGTCCACAATGATAGAAGAGTTTCATGTCTTCAGACCAGAGGACCCTGAGGATCTGAGAGCGTTGAGCTTCAAACCAGCATGATGACAGGTCTAAAGGGTTAACCGATCACTGGAGCAATGTGAAGTCCCCTCCTGCTTCAAGCGCTCCATAATCATCCCGGTCCCCATGAAATCCTCCATCACAGGATTAAATGACTACAGACCCGTCGCCCTGATATCTGTGGTCATGAAATCCTTTGAGAGACTGGTGTTGACCCACCTGAAGGACATCACAGGGCCCCTGCTGGACCCCCTACAGTTTGCCTACCGCGCAAACAGGTCAGTGGAGGATGCAGTCAACATGGGACTGCACCATATGCTGCAACACCTCGACTCCCCAGGGACATATGCAAGGGTTTTGTTTGTGGACTTCAGCTCGGCATTCAACACCATCATCCCAGAGGTACTCCAACCCAAACTCTCCCAGCTCACCGTGCCGGCCCCCACCTGTCACTGGATTACAAACTTCCTGACAGACAGGACGCAGCAGGTGAGGCTGGGAAAAATCACCTCCAGCACCCGGACTATAAGCACCGGCGCCCCCCAGGGATGTGTGCTCTCCCCACTGCTCTTCTCCCTCTACACCAGGGGTGTCAAACTCATTTTAGCTCAGGGGCCACATGGAGGAAAATCTATTCCCAAGTGGGCCGGACCAGTACAATCATGGTATATATAACTTAATAACAACAACTTCAGATTGTTTTCTTTGTTTTAATACGATCAACATAAAAAAAGCTGGAGCCTGAGGACAGTGTGTCCAAAAGCACAACATCACTATTAATCATAAAACACCTCAAGTTATTTGAAAATTCTGAGGACAAAGAACACACAAACACACAATGCCTCAGTGATTCACAGAAGTATATCACAGATCACAGAACTATATCAGGGTGTCTCATGCAGCACTTTAAGTGGGGCTGCATAGTTTATTTGACTCCTGATACCTGGCATCTTTTAGCTTTCACCAAGGCATCAATATCAGGCGTCACATCCTGAGTGGCAGACAACTTCAGGATGTGATTCAAGTGCTTGTGCGTGAGCCTTGAGCGCAGCTTTGTTTTATTTATGCTCATTACAGAGAAAACTTGCTCACAAAGATATGTGGTTCCAAACATGCACAACAATTTTGCAGCGAGGGCTGTCAAGTTGGGGTAACCTGGCAAGATATTCTGATAAAATGTGTCCAAGCCAGATGCGGCAAATTTGCCCTTCAAATCCGAGTCACACTGTAAGTCTATTATTTCAAGTTGGATGTTGACGGGCAGATCAAAGGGATTCACGGTGAATGGCGAGCAAAAAACTTTGAAGTCTTTCTCCAGTTCACCAAAAATCTGAAAGCGTTGCTCAAACTCCCGTAACAGTCCCGTTATTTTATCTTTGAACCGCTTCATGTCTGCCACATGTTGGGTCGTGCACACATTTTTCAGACAGGGGAAGTGAGCTGCATCACCACCGGCGAGTTGCGTCTCCCACAATGACAACTTCAACTTGAAAGAACGTATGCTGTCATAATACTGCGTGACAACTTTGTTGCGCCCTTGCAGCTGTTTGTTCAAGTTATTCAGGTGCTCTGTAACATCCACCATAAATGCAAGGTCCTGCATCCATTCTGCGGAATGAAATTCTAACACTGGTTTGCCCTTTTCTTCCATGAACTGTTCAATTTCTTCTCGTAAATCAAAGAAACGCCTCAGCACAGCACCTCGGCTTAACCATCTTACCTCAGTGTGGTATGGCAGGCCATAGATGTGGTCTTTCTCTCTGAGAAGGCTGTCAAACTGACGGTGATTCAGGCTTCTGGATCGGATGAAATTAACGGTTTGGATGACCACCTTCATGACGTTATCCATCTTTAATGACTTGCAACACAAAGCCTCCTGGTGCAAAATACAGTGAAAAGTCCAAAAATCACGTCCTCTATTTGCAGATTGCACTTTCTCTCTGAACTTTGTCACAACGCCTGCTTTTTTCCCGATCATTGAGGGCGCACCATCTGTAGCTAGGCTGACAGCGCGGGACCAGTCCACTCCGACCCTGTCCAGCGCACCGACGAGTGCGGCGAAAATATCAGCTGCTGTCGTTGTATCGGTCATCGGCACCAACTCCACGAACTCCTCGGTGACGGTCAATGTGTCATCAACTCCGCGGATGAAAATGGCCAGTTGTGCAACATCTGTAATGTCCGTGCTTTCATCAATTGCAACTGAAAACGCAATAAATTACTTTACTTTTTGCTTCAACTGGCTGTCCAAATCCACTGAAAGATCGGAAATCCTGTCTGCAACTGTGTTTTTTGACAGGCTAATATTTGCAAAAACCTGGCGCTTTTCAGGGCACACAATATCTGCTGCCTTCATCATGCATGTTTTTACAAATTCACCCTCACTAAATGGTTTTGAAGCCACTGCGATTTCATTAGCAATGAGGTAGCTAGCTTTCACTGCAGCGTCACTGAGGTCTCGGCTGTGAGTAAACACAGACTGCTGTTTCTTGAGACCCGCCAACAGTTCATTCACCTTCTCTCTTCTCCGCTGTCCTTGAAAGTTGTCATATTTGTCGGCATGAAGACTCACATAGTGGCGACGAAGGTTATATTCTTTCAGCACTGCAACATGCTGTGAACACACCAAACATACAGCTTTCCCATTCACTTCCGTGAATAAATAGGAGGATAACCATTTGTCTTGGAACACTCTGCACTCTGTGTCCACTTTTCTCTTTTTTGACAGACATATTGTAGCAATGAGGGTGCCAAAGCACATAATGTTGAAAGTAGAAGCCGTAATAAATATCGCGGGCTGGCTGCACTTGCTTGCCTTACTTGCTCTGCCCCGGTATAAACAGTTTGCTTGCTTATCACGATTGCTATTGCGCCATCCAGTGGACGCAATTGGAACAGCAGTTTCTTGTATGGAGAAATTGCAGCTCATTTTTATACTTTACAAAATCATCTCGCGGGCCGGATTAAACCCGTTTGCGGGCCTGATCCGGCCCGCGGGCCGTACGTTTGACACCCCTGCTCTACACCAAAGACTGCACCTCAGGGGACCCGTCTGTTAGACTCCTGAAGTTCAGACCACACAACGGTCATCGGCCTCATCAGGAACGGTGATGAGTCTGCGTACAGACGGGAGGTTGAACAGCTGGTCCTCTGGTGTGGTCAGAACAACCTGGAGCTGAACAAGTCCAAAACTGTGGATATGACAGTGGACTTCAGGAAGAGCCCCCCAACACTACCCCCCCTCACCATCCACAACAGCACTGTTTCTGGGTGGAGTCCTTCAGGTTTCTGGGAACCACAATCTCACAGGACCTGAAGTGGGCCTCCAACATCAACACTATTGCGGCATATTAAACTTAAAACTAATCCAAACGCCGCAGCAGGCTAAAACATGTGGGTTTACACTGAAGACGCGTCACGCTGAACTATTGCACATGATGTAATGTCTTTATTGATCCATTTCACGAGCTTAGCAAGAAACAGCACTTACTTGAACTAATGCATTTTATGTCGTGCAAAGATACTTCAGACACAACACAAGGTGACGATGGTGACGGTCAACAGAAAGTTTCTCCACATGCTCACCCTGCAGCCATCAGTCCAAACACACACACACCCCCTTTCCCCACAGGTGAGCACACACACACTAATACAGACACCACACCCCCGGTGACACCCACAATAATCAACAACGTCACTACGTGAGTGCACATACACAATAATATAAAAACAAAAAGAGGAAAGATCATAAAAGACTAATCAAACCCAATCAAACCCAATGTATGGCTCCTACATTCCGGCCCCAAATTATTTCACAGTAATAATTGACCACCATAATCACCTTGTGGGAGACATAGATCAATCAATATACAAAGTGTAGAGAAAATAAATGCTGCATGTAACAATATGACAACACACACACTATATTAGTCACGTGGTAGATTCGAAAGTACTAAAAGGGTCATAAACCGCGCATGACTGAGAGACACACACACACACACACATCGAAACCCCCCCCTTTTGCAGCAGACTGAGGACTTGTCACACATTAACATGTACACCCCAGTCGCGTGATGAAGTGGAAAATACTGGAGGGGAAGCCATGGGGGACTGCGGGTCACACATGCTTGACCAGCACCATATAAGGGAGACAATAGCACAGGGAAATTGGCGGGAAGGGAGACACCACATACACACACATTGATGAACTGAAGAACCAATGGACGTGAGCCGGTGTGGATGGACATATCCCGAGATCCAATCAGGCTGCGCGATGAAGGATAGCGTTCCGCCTGCAACACGACTCAGAGCCAATAGGATCCCTCGAGCTTCCAATACAAAACTTGAAGCGCACTCTCTGTTAGGGGCCTTTTGTGTGAGTAGCGAACTAGTCGTGACTGCCATCAGGTCCGTGCACGTATTACTGCCCGGAATGTGATGTTTCTGCCTGAAATTGAGTAAATACAGTGTGGTCCAACTTAAATTCTTTCGAGTGTTTTATTGCACCGTCGCCTCCTGAATTATTGTTGTTTTTCCGCACAACAAACGTGAACTTTTAGTCCTCTGAAAGTCCTTTAATGTCAATGTTCATATGTCCGATCTTCACTGATCCTCTGCTTCCTGCAGAAGGCAGATTTTTGTTATTGGCCGGTTCAGATAACTGGTTTTCGTTTTAATCCGTACACTTCGCACCAGCCCATTTTTGTCCGGAACAGTATCCACAATTCTTCCTGTAATCCAAGAATTACGAGGGGCCATATCATCCACCAACACGATGAGATCTCCAGGAACAAAGTTTCTTTTAGTAGCATTCCATTTTTGGCGCTCCTGAAGTCCAGGAAGGTATTCCTTCACCCAGCGCTTCCAGAACAAATCCGACATATACTGCACTTGTTTCCAGCGACGACGAGCGTAAACATCCTCCTTCTTGAACAATCCTAGTGGCAACAACGGCTGCGCTTTAAGCAGAAGTAGATGGTTAGGAGTCAACGCCTCCAAGTCTTGAGGGTCTGTTGATGCTTTTGTTATTGGGCGGCCATTAACAATCGCCTCAGCCTCGCAAAACACCGTCACCAAGCCTTCTTCGTCCAGAGTCTGAGTCTTCAAAATGGAGTTTAGCACTTTACGGACTGACCGGATTAATCTTTCCCAAACACCTCCATGGTGTGATGCTGCTGGGGGATTGAAAACCCATTTCACACTCTTTTGTAACAGCACATCATTTATGAGGTTATGGTTCAGATTCTCAACGGCCTCTCTCAATTCACGTTCAGCGCCCACAAAGTTGGTACCATTATCGGAACGGATTTCCAGGACTTGACCACGTCTCGCCACAAACCTTCTAAGCCCATTGATGAAGGAGTCTGTATTCAAAGATGAAAGAACTTCAAGGTGTATGGCTCGCATCGCCAAGCATGTAAAAATGAGCCCATACTTCTTGACCACAACTCTTCCACTTTTAACCTCAAACGGTCCAAAGCAGTCCAAACCAACTCGACTGAAAGGAGGCTCATCAGGAGTTATTCGGTTGTGAGGAAGGTCAGCCATTTTCTGATGTCCAGGAGAAGCGGACAATCTACGACAGATGACACACTTAGACAAAACCTTTCTAATAGCAGCACATGCACCAGAAATCCAATATTTCTGACGCAAATGAGAAAGCATATGGTTTCGTCCACCATGGCCTGTTTCTTGGTGTACATGACAGAGAATAAGATTGGCAATGTGTTGATCTTTAGCCAGTATAACTGGATATTTTGCTTCCACTGGCATAGCTGCTCTACTAAGCCGTCCTCCAACCCTAATGATGTCACCTTCCAGGATCGGGTTAAGCTTGTAGAGGTGACTCGTCCTCTTTACACACTCTCCTTTCTTCAAGTTGGCCAGTTCTTCCGGAAACCTTATTTTTTGACAAAAACGGATAATATCTGTTTCTGCTGCGACCATATCCTCCATGGACAGAATATCCTTTGGCACTTGAGCCTTAACACCTTCCATCTGGACCTGTAGCTCTTTCTCCAGTTGCTCAGCACACAGGTCCGATCCAGAAAGGGTTTCTCTCAGCAGCTTACGATGTCGCACCCGAGACAAAAGCAAGGTCTTAAACTTGAGAAGCCAACCAACAGCCCTTTTCAGAAGGAGCCAGGAGGAAAAGTAATCAATGAGCTTCTCCACTGGACTAACATGCTCAACTTGAGTAGCGTTCACCATCAAAGCCTTGATCTCCGGGTCTACAACAAGAGGGTCTTCCAGGGTCTCAGGGTTTTTAGGCCACCTTCTCTCAGGCTTAAGAAGAAAGTCAGGACCATCGAGCCATGCACCAGTCTTTAACAATGACTGAACTTTAACACCTCTGGAGGCCAGATCCGCAGGGTTGCTTGATGTATTCACGTACCTCCACTGGGATACGTTAGACGTTTTCAATATTTCAGACACTCTGTTTTCTATGAAGATTTTAAATCTAGATGTCTCATTTTTTATGTATCTCAAAACAGAAGTGCTGTCCGTCCAAAAGACTGACTCTTGGAGGTCCATTTGTAGCTCCTTCCTCCACAACTTGTCCATCCTGCTAGCCACCACTGCGGCAGTCAGCTCCATACGGGGAATGGTGACAAGTTTTAGAGGAGCTACTCGCGCCTTTCCCATCACGAATGCACTGTGAGTTTGCCCGCTATCATCATGGAGCAACAGGTAAGTCACAGTCCCAAACCCCTCTTCACTTGCGTCTGCAAAGTGGTGGAGCTGAGCAGAAACAAGACGACCACAATCCACAGGTTTTAAGCACCTACTGACCTTCCAATTTTCAAGGTTATGAAGGTCTTCCAGCCAAGCCATCCATTCTCCGGCAATCGAAGAGGGCAAAGGATCATCCCATCCCAGACGTCTCCTGCAAAGATCTTGGAGGATTTTCTTGGCAGACAAAACGACAGGCGCCAAGAAACCAAGAGGGTCGTAAATCGACCTAGTCACGGACAAAATTCCTCTTCTTGTGAGTGGGTGGGGTTTAAGTGTGATTTTAAACTTGAATGAGTCAGATTGGACACACCACTGTACACCCAAAGCACGCTCTACAGGCAAAGCATCACTATCCAAATCCAGATCTTTCACCTCCTTGGCCCGCTCCTCCTGAGGGATAGTAGCGAGGACGGCCCGTCGGTTACTAATCCATTTCGTGAGCTTAAAACCGCCTTTAGCACACAAGGCACTAAGCTCTCGACATAAAGATATTGCTTCCTCTTCAGAGCCAATAGACATCAAACAATCGTCAACGTAGAAATGGTGCAGGACAGTGTTAATTGCCATAGGACTAAAGCACTTTCGATTGTCTTCAGCACACTTCCTCAAGGCGAAGCAGGCACAACTAGGGGAGGAAGTAGCACCGAATAGATGCACCAACATTCTGTACTCCATTAGCTCCTGACTGCAATCTCCATCAGGCCACCACAGGAATCTCAACAAGTCAGAGTCTTCAGCCGGCACCCTGACCTGATGAAACATGGCCTCAATATCTGCCATGAGCACCACAGGTTCTTTGCGGAATCTTGTGAGGACTCCCACTAACACATTTGTTAGATCTGGTCCTTGAAGAAGCTGTGAGTTCAAAGATGTCCCCTGAAACGTGGCCCCACAATCAAAGACTACCCGTAGCTTTTTCTTTTTAGGATGATACACCCCATGATGGGGTATATACCACACGCTCCCATCACAACGGGCCAGCTGCTCAGTCGGAACTCTCTCTGCGTAGCCATTAGTCAACATCCCGGACATGAAAGTGATGTAATCGGAGCGAAAAGATAGATCCTTATTCAAACGCCTTTTGAGACTCAATGCACGCTGTTCTACAACTGTCTTATTGTTTGGCATTTTGAGGTATCTTTGTCTTACCGGCAAACCAATACTGTAATGACCATCAATGAGCTTGGCAGACTCTGAGACTGACTCAATGAAGCGCTTGTCCTCCCTTGACAAACCAGGTTGTTCATCCTGCAGAGTTTCAGGGAAATCCACCTTCAACTGTTTCTCCCAGAGCTCATCAAGCCTCGCCACTGAGATCCGATTGACTGTGATGTCGGGCTGCAAACACTGATCTTCGATCCGACTATCTCCTCGGAGTGGGCCATTCACAGTCCAACCCAGAATGGTCTTAATTGCATAAGGTCCCCCGTTAACTGCACGAACCACCTCCCATGGCTCTAGAGCTTGAGGGACATTAGTGCCGATCAGAAGGTCCACATCAGCATCGATCTCTGGCATTTGTATGTGTCTCAGGTGCAGCCATCTTTGGAGGTCTTTTGAGCGTGGAATGTTACCTCTATGAACAGGCATGCTCCTTTGAGTAAAAATCTCAGGCAGGTCACAAAAGCTGTCCGAATCCAACCCGGCAACTTCCAAGTCTGACAACTTATAACTGTCCACCACTTTCTCTTGTCCCATAGTTCTAAGGAGGATTCCCATCTTCTTTCCAGTAAGATTGAGCCGGTTCATGAGTCGCTCTGTACAAAATGAGGCAGTACTTCCTGGATCCAGAAACGCATATGTGACCAAAGTCTCTTGTCCCCTTTTGGATTTCACCTGAACAGGCAAAATAGAAAGCGTACAGTCCTGCTTACCGGCCCCAGTCAAGCCACTGGACTGAACAGACACCACAGCGCCTTCTCTGGCCAATTCCAAGCCACCATTGGCCTGAGTCGAACTCTTTTGTTTTGCTTTGGGGTGGAAATGCAACAACGTGGGGTGCCTATAATTGCATACTCTACATATTAGACGTTTTCTGCAATCTTTACTCATGTGCCCAATGCACAGACATCCAAAGCACATACGGTTCTCCTTCAAAAAGGACAATTTTTCATCTTGTGTCCTTTTATCCAAAAGAAGGCAAACATCTAACGAATGTCCAGCTCCACAAAACAAACAAACCTTCCCTAGTGAGTTCTTCTCCATCTTGTTCCCAGACTCCACTTTCTTCTCAGCAGGTGTTACGGTAGTGGCAAAACTACTGCCTCTAACCTTTGAACTAGCTTGAGATTGAGACTTGACCATTTTTAATTCCCTTCTTCCTGTCGCAGGTGTATCTTGTATATTTCCAAAAAGAGGGTCGCTTGCTATCTTGACTTGCCTCTCAACAAACTCCACAATGTCCGAAAATGTAGCTCTTCGACAAAACTTCTCCTGAATATCGCAGGCCGCACTTCTCCAATGATCCCGCAGCTTATAAGGCAGCTTTTTCACAATGATTTGCATATTTGTAGGCACATTCAGGTCACTTACAACAGCTCCCAGAGAGTTGCAACATTCCTGCAACAATAAACTGTAGGCCCTTAAAGCATTGATATCTTCAGCTTTAACCATCGGCCATGCAAGCACCTTATCCATGTAGGCAGAGGCTACTTTGAATGGATCACCAAAATGCTCCTGAAGTAATGACTTTGCCTTACTGTATCCATGAGATGGAGGCAGATGTTGACAGCTTCGGATCACATCCCTGGGCTGACCTCTCGTATACTGTTCGAGGTAGTACAAACAGTCCTTCTGACTTTGTGCTCTTCCTTCAATGTTGTGTTCAAATTCTCTTATGAAGGTTTGATACTGCAGTGGATCTCCGTCGAAAACTGGTAAGTCTCGCTTAGGTAAGAGAGAAAGTGACTGTTGTCCCACCAACAACGATGTAATTTGATTTTGCCTTTCCAAAACTGTGAGAAAACGCTGTTCGGAATTACTCACTGTTGCAGGTGCAGCTTCTGGCTGAAGGTAAGTAACTTGTGAATAAAGAGCACTGTGGCAGGTTTGCTTCCTACCGGGGAAGGGATGGCTCGGGACAGATGCACATACGCTTTCTCTTGCGGGTTAAACATGCTTTTATTCTCACAGAACCTCCGTACTTCCTGCATGTCATGCACCACCCCGGCTTCTCTCTCTTCTGGGCTTAAATAGCCCCCCTCTGCGCGCTCATTGGGCTCAGCTGCCGCTCCGTAACAAGCTGCAGCTGATCCCAACGAGCGCGCCTCTCCCTCTCTCATGCCGCAAGCGCGCTAACCACGCCCCCAGCCCCACATATCCCCACCGCCCGACCTAGGCCGGGGAGCCGCCGGCCTAGCCAACTCCCCCCCCCCCCACCCCTTCAGAGCGGGAGAGGAAGTCAGCCCCAACCATCCGCCCCCCGACCTATGGACCACCGCGAGGATAACCGCTCTCCTGGCCCAATGCCAACGGGTGGACCCGGCGTTGGCATCCCTCCCGGTGGGTCAGTGATGCGGGACGTGGTCCGGACGGCAGGCGATCAGGCGCCCGGGCCAGGGTCTCCCCTCCCGGGCAAAAACGGCCACCACCCTTCGCCCGACGCGGCCACCTGCAACACAGGAGAGAGAGAGAGAGATTAGGGAATCTGATACCACGGTACCTCCACATCCCCCCGCCGTTCCTCCGCTCGCAGACCCCCCCCTTCGGCCCGGGCCGACTGCTCCCTTTTCAGCCGCCGGCCCAGCTCCCGGATAGTCCGCTTGTCCTTCAGCCGGTCTTGGACGGCCCAGCGTAGTTCCCCCCGTAGCCGCGCGTTTTCGCGCCGCAGCCGGCCCGGGTCCATGCGCCGACCGTTCTGCCGGTCGCTTCCGGTGGACCGCCGCTGGTCCCCCGGCCGATCCTCCTCCTGCTGGACGAAGGCGACCAGCTGGCTCCGCTGCGCCGCCCCGTCCCTCCAGTCTGCCCGTGCCCACTGCTGGCACCGGCGCTTCCGCCACCACCTCCGGCCTGGCGTTGAGGGGCCCGGGACTCTCACCCCCTGATCCACCTCCATGACCGGACAGTCTGCCTGGCGATGCCCCGGCTGACCGCAGGTCCAGCACACCGGTGGGGTCCACGGAGATCCCCCTGAGTCCGGCCGGGCGTGTCCGTTCCTCTCGGGCCCCGGCGTCGGCTCCCGCGGTGCCGGCCCTGGTCCCGGCCAGATGTTTCGGCGGCCCCAGGTCTCCGGCGTCGGCCACGGCGGGGCCCAGTCCACGGGTCCCGGTGGTGGTAACCGCTGCCTCCCCCGCCGTGCTGGTCGTCGCGGCGGTCCCGTCTCGGTCGGCGTCTCCCGGGCCGCAGGGACCCGCTCCCTCGGGTCCGGCCGGGTCGGCGCCTTCCGGCGCCGTGGGGCTGGCTCCCTCCGGTGCGTCGGCCCCGGCGGCCCCGCTTGTGTCGCCGCCTCACCCCGGGACGCTTCGCCCGTCTGCACCGCCGCCTCTCTCCGGGGCGCGTTGCGGGTCTGGGCCCCCGTCTCTCTCCGGGGTACTTGGTCCGTTTGCGCTGTTGCCTCTCGCCGGGAGGTCGGGGTCGGCCAAGCTGGGTCGTCCGGCTCCCCCGGCGGGTCCAGGGCCAGATAGTCCTCGGCCAAGGTGACTGCGGCCAGCAGCGCTGCCGGCTGGTGGCCACGGACCCAGGCAGCCATCTTGGGCGGCAGCCCCTCCAGGAATTGCTCCGTGGACACCAGCTCCAGCGCCTCCTCGATCCCGCCGACGCCCGCCGGCCGCAGCCACCGTTCCGCCCTGCGCCGCACCTCCTGTGCGAACCGGTAGGGCAGTTCCTCGGGCCCCCGCCGAAGGGTGCGGAACTCCCGGCGGCACTCCTCCGGCGTCTGGTCCTGCCGGGGCCCCGCCCGCTCCTGCTGTCCTTCCGGGACGCCGGCCCCCGCATGATGCAGCGTCGCTTCCGCCGGCGCCGCGGTTGTCGTGGTGGCCCCGGCATCGCGCCGCTTCCGGTCTCTGCGCCGCCGTCCCGCCGGTACCTCCGCCTGGCTGAGCGCCGTCACGGCGCCCACCAGCTGACTCCGGACCGGTCTCGCCGGCGCTCGGTCTTCCGGCCACTGCGCCAGCCACGCCATCCATTCCTCAAAGGTTTGTTCGCCCTGCCCCACGTTGGGCTCCACTGTGGCAGGTTTGCTTCCTACCGGGGAAGGGATGGCTCGGGACAGATGCACATACGCTTTCTCTTGCGGGTTAAACATGCTTTTATTCTCACAGAACCTCCGTACTTCCTGCATGTCATGCACCACCCCGGCTTCTCTCTCTTCTGGGCTTAAATAGCCCCCCTCTGCGCGCTCATTGGGATCAGCTGCCGCTCCGTAACAAGCTGCAGCTGATCCCAACGAGCGCGCCTCTCCCTCTCTCATGCCGCAGGCGCGCTAACCACGCCCCCATCCCCACAAGCACGTTCTGGCACAGTGGACATACCAACCCCAGTCACAGCAGCAGGCCGCTCAATTTTGTTGTGAGTCTTGGGCCTCACAGCAGAATAACCTGAAAGCAAAGCTTCTCCTCCAGCCTCTGCAGCCGATGGTTGAGTGTTGAACTCAGGCACAAATATTGCAGCGTCATGGCTTAACTGTGTTCTTCTCCCTCTTTCCAAATAGGAGTTCATCCCATCTGATTTCACAGAAACGTTAGACACACAAGATCCTTCTGCAGCCTTGAACACACTCACTTTAGCCATAGATGCTGCCAGCTCCATGTCCAGGTCCAGCTCCTCCTTTTTTCTCCTCAACAGGTCCTGCTGCTCCTCTAGGGCGTGCTTCTGACTCATCAGCCTTTGACGAGCCACAAGAGCAGCAGTCTCCGCCTCAGCCCTTAATCTAGCTGATGATGTAGTGGACATAGATTTACTCACCACTGTACTGCATTTCTTTGTCCTCACTGACACATTAGAAACACTATCACTTGGTCTAATGTCGTCTTCTACTACATTTTCCCCAATTTTAAATATGTGTGCCTCATCATTGGAAACAGATCCTAAACATGGTGAGACAATGCACTCTTCTGGTGTGTCTGGCGCCTCCAGCAGCCATTTATTTGTCTCTTCCACAAAGGCGATTTTATTTTCTTCAACACTGCCAAACCAAGCGTTTTGTTTTTCTTGTTCTTCAGGTGGGAGCATAGGAACCACAACACCATGAAGATGACTTGCTTCTTTAAACAAGCTCGACATATTTTCAAGACATGACCGTATTTTTTCAGCATTATCAGCACTTTGCCTTAGGTCCTTAATTTCTCTTATTACACCTTTAATCTTTCTTATTTTTCCTTGCCTTTCTTCTTGGAGCTTTTCCAATTTATATTCAAAAACCTTGGGTGTAGGTGTTATTTGTCTTTTTTCTTTTGCCCTGGTATCATTCAACTCCATTTTTGATTTACAAAATAATCCAACATTCACGAAAATATCTGCTAATGACACTAAACACAGCGTCCCTCTTAACTTGTGTTTCCACGTGAAAGAAGTACATGCGTTGTCTTTGATTCCCCTAACTTCCACCGAGGCTAAGCTAAACTCAACCCTAGTCTTCTGTGCATACTAGCGGTGGGTATTTATGTACCTCAATACCGATAGTCTCGAACCAGACTAACCGTCTTAGAACCAGAACTACGGCGGCACTCCCAAGCGCAATGCTTTACCCGCTTGACGCACGAACCAAAACACTACCAAAAATACCAAAAGAAACAAACAGTACAATCACCTTATGCGAAAGTACCGCTGAGCCTAGCAGGGAATACAATGACCAACAATGCACACTGTTCATAAACGTGTACCTTTCAATAGAGGCGCCTGTGATGACCAAATAAGCATCGTAACAGCAAATTTGTGAATGACTGGGCTTTACACGAGTCCAATGAGCGTTCACCTCTAACGTTAACAAGTTACAATTTTGAAAGCGATTTCAAAGATCCAGTGTCATCCCGACAACACGTTTCCGCGCTTCATCAAAAGAGAAAGTTTTCTGTTGACAAATTATTGCGGCATATTAAACTTAAAACTAATCCAAACGCCGCAGCAGGCTAAAACATGTGGGTTTACACTGAAGACGCGTCACGCTGAACTATTGCACATGATGTAATGTCTTTATTGATCCATTTCACGAGCTTAGCAAGAAACAGCACTTACTTGAACTAATGCATTTTATGTCGTGCAAAGATACTTCAGACACAACACAAGGTGACGATGGTGACGGTCAACAGAAAGTTTCTCCACATGCTCACCCTGCAGCCATCAGTCCAAACACACACACACCCCCTTTCCCCACAGGTGAGCACACACACACTAATACAGACACCACACCCCCGGTGACACCCACAATAATCAACAACGTCACTACGTGAGTGCACATACACAATAATATAAAAACAAAAAGAGGAAAGATCATAAAAGACTAATCAAACCCAATGTATGGCTCCTACAAACACCATCCAGAAAAAAGGCCCAGCAGAGGTTATACTTCCTGCGCCAGCTCAGGAAGTATAACCTGTATTTATCTTGCTTATTGTAAATGTGTATATATGTACAACGAGAGCTATGTGTAACCGGAGTCAAATTCCATGTGAGTGTAAACACACATGGCCAATAAAGCTGATTCTGATTCTGATTCTGGAGGCGCTGGGCTTTTCCTCAAAAAACGTCTCCTTCTCCTCCTTCTCCTTGTCCTCCTTCTGTTGGAGCAGGAGGAGGAGTGAAGCATCTCCCTCAGGGTTGAAGGTGTGGCCTGTCGCAGCTCGTCCACACCACTGTTGGCAGCCGGTCCATCTTCTGTAGGTTTGATTCCCAGGTCCAGGAATGTGGAGAACGACAGTTTGTTGACTCAATAACAGTCTCATATGAGCTGTCACTCAAACGCTGTCACACACCCACATGTTCCCACACTGTGTATGTACGTGTGTAAGAATATGTGTGTGAGAATGTGTGCGTATAAGAATGTGTGTGTGCATGTAAGAATGTGTGTGTGAGAATGTGTGTATGTGTGTGCATGTAAGAATATGCGTGTGCGAGACCTTTTATAACCCATAATTAATATAAATTCATGTTTGAAACAGGACGACGCCCCTGATTGTGACGCTTGATTTATAGAAATTATAATTATATTAAAATATTCCAGTATTAAGGTTAAAAAACAGCATACAAAATATTTTCTTAAATAAAAAAAAGTTGACTGTCAAAAAAAATACAAAAATATAAGAGATATTTCAAACTTTAATTTTAAAAAGCATTTTCTATCTAAGAAATAAATCCCTTAAAAGATGAACTCGACTCTACAGACAAAACATATTTTATTGATCAATGAAGATATTTTTCTATCTTTTTGTTCATAAAATGTCTGAAACAAAAATGCATACATTCATGTTGAATAAACGCAAACACAGCAGTCACACCGTTCCCAAAAATAATCCTAAAATTAGAATATGTGAAATAATAATTAAAAAAAGATTTGTAATAAAAATGTGTGATCCTTTTCTAAATAAATTATGGAAATATTATTGACGGTTGTGGAGAGAAAGAGTGAAAAAAAGTCTGAACAGGTTAAAAACAAAAACTGGACGATATTGATCATCCGGACTCCAAATCATGCGCGCGCACGCGCACACTGTTCAGGCTCCTCATCCCGCAGCAGCTCTGCCTCTGCGCATGCTCAGTGGGCCTTTTGGACACTACGCCTGCTCGGTGCGTATTGCTCTCTTCCGTAACGATTGATCAGTCCTGTCCTCCTGTCCTCCTCCTCCTCCTCCTCCTCCTCCTCCTCCTCCTCCTCCTCCTCCTCCTCCTCCTCCTCCTCCTCTCCCCCCATCAGCTCTCGGGCTTGTCCTTGTTGGGGCCCATGAACTCCACCCCGTCCACCGGGATGTCCTTGTCCCGGATGGCCTTCTGCACGCACCGCTGGTACTCCCGGAAGGTCTCGGTGCACGGGTCCCCGCTCCGGTCCCCCTTCAGGAACTTGTCCGCGAACCAGCGGTTGAAGCACTGGTCGTAGTCCCGCTTCAGGTCGGTGCAGGCCTCGCCCACGCTGTTCATGGCGCCGGCTGAAAGACCGCGGAAGAAAAGAAGCTTTTAAACCCAACGGCGGCCCACGCGAGCCGTCCAGGACTCTCCTTGAGCCGCGTCACGTGATTGGCTGTTTTCAGAGCGCCGGACGTCGTACGTAATGACGTCACGACGTGTCAGAGATATTTTAGGAAGGTAGACGGATCACTCCCCAAAGAATCGTAAAAACATGAAAACGAATAATATTTATGAGAAACTGTTTACTGCCAAGTACGTCACACATACAAGGAATGTAGGCAGTAAAATGGTTTTATTACAACAAAAACAGTACGATATAATAAGACATCATTTAAAATGTGAAAAAATCACAACAAAATATGATAAACAAATAAAAGTATGTTGAAACAAGCATGTCAATAAAGTGTCAAGTGGATATTAATAATAAAATGTTGTGCAGTAATTTGTCCTGTGGATGTATGTCTCTGGGCTTTATTGATGAGCCCAGGCCCTTATTTGGTATTTTTTAAATGTTTGTTTGATGCTTAAATAAACCTGCTGACATTACAATATTTGCAAAGGTGGAAAGTAAATATATACAGTTACTCAAGTAATCTGCTTCAGTGCGGTTTTGAGGTACTTCCATTTCCTGCTTGTGTGTACTTTCCCTCCACTACAATTCAGAAGGAAATACTAGTTTATTCTTCACTTTTTTGATTTTTGATTTTTTTTTAGTTGTTATTCTGTAGATTAAAACACTTTAAATCAGCAAATAAATTACAGGTAAGAACAAAACTGTATTGATCCCAGGGAGGAAATGTACAAGATACCCAGCAGTAAGTAATTCAAACAAGCTCCTCTTTTCAACATTAAAGTGAAATCACCAATTATATATGTGTATTTATTTATTGAGATTACGCGAGATTCTTCCACTATTGTCTATTATTTAGCATATTTGTAACTGCTCTTTAATTTTACAAAATAGAGGCAGAGTGAGAAATCTGCTTTTTACCTCAATCGCGGTCCAAAAAACCCGCGAGAGTTTACGCGGCTTTTCCGAGATCTCGCGGTTCTCCAAGCAGACGCGAGGAGCGTCGGACTGATCGAAATAAGCCGGTATTTGCTTTTCCTGCTCCAGTAACGCGCTCTAGAGCAGCCGCGCGCCTCAACACGGGTGAGTGAAGCCCGCGAGCTCATCGGCTCACTTCCGGTTCTCCACGACGTTAGCATGCCGCGCTAGGCCGCTCTGATTGTTGTGATGCTGCTAGCTTAGTCGCTAGCTGCTCCGCCATGTTTTGATTTTTAATTCAAACTTTTTAGCGGAAATAATTTGAGTGTTTGTTTGTCTGTTCACTCCGGAGCTCCACGATGTCCGACAGCGACGACAGCGACTTCTCAGACAACCCGAGTGAGCGCAGCAGCGACGGGGAGGCCGAGGAGGGCAACGAGGTGAGCCAGAAGCTAACCGCTAAGCTAGCTGATGCTAACAGTAAACAGTGGGATTCAACGAGGTGGAAGTGGGATAAAGTGGGAAAACACACACACACACACACATATATATATATATATATATATATATATATATATATATATATATATACACATGTATATATATATACACGTATATATATATATATGCACATACACACATATTGTGTTCTTGTGTTTGTGTTGCTGGAATGTGAAGTACAATCTGATGTACTTGTACGTCTCCTCATGTCACTTTCTACTTAAGTTACTTTATATATTTATAAATATTATATATTTAATGTACGTTGATCGACAGAAGATTAACGTGAAACTTAGTTAATGGTTGAAGCATTGTTTTATGTAAAGGGTTCCAGATGTATTGTTAATATATTATTATCAATGTTAATGTATTTGGAATAATAATATAATAGTAATATATGTGTATGTATATATATAAATATGTATGTGTGTGTATGTATATATATATATTTAATAGTTCACAATGAGCTCCAGCTCAACAAACTACATTAAGATCCTGCTTTCACATTAATGCATGAGTAATAATGTGATATATAATAGTTCTATGGATTGTACTGAATGTGCTGTGAGTACTTGAGCTCCAGTAAAGGATTTGATCCTCCGCCCCGGTTTTGTCTTCCCAGGAGGAGACGGGCAGCCCCGTGGGCAGCGACAAGGTAGCGGAGGAGGAGGGCGAGGACCTGGATGAGGAGGAGTATGACGAGGAGGAAGAGGAGGACGATGATGACCGTCCCAGGAAGAAGCCGAGGCACGGAGGGTTCATCCTGGACGAAGCCGGTACCTTCCAGTTGTTACCGGACGTCTGATCCCACGGCTCCCTCGACGCGTCCGCTCTAACCCCTCGTCGTCTGTCTTGTTTCTGTGCTCTCCGTCTAGACGTGGATGACGAGTACGAGGATGAGGAAGATAATTGGGAGGAAGGAGCTGAAGACATCCTGGAGAAAGGTGAGGAGCTCAACCTGCTCAGAGGGCAGGAAGATAGCTTTTAAACTAGGATCAGATGTTTGTCTCCTCGTCGACCTCTGACCTTAACGCTTGTGTTCATCCTCGACAAGATGTGGTTTTAGTTTTCATGAAGCTCTGAAATGTTCTGAGGGCCTCAAACCTGCGACATCAGCAGCCGCTGTCCCCAAACCAGTCCAGGTCAAGTATCAGAGCCAGGATGTAGGATGTAGGAGAGGAGACGTTAGGACGTAGGAGACGAGACGTCAGGACGTAGGAGACGAGACGTCAGGACGTAGGAGACGAGACGTCAGGACGTAGGAGACGAGACGTCAGGACGTAGGAGACGAGACGTCAGGACGTAGGAGACGAGACGTCAGGACGTAGGAGAGGAGACGTCAGGACGTAGGAGACGAGACGTCAGGACGTAGGAGAGGAGACGTCAGGACGTAGGAGACGAGACGTCAGGACGTAGGAGACGAGACGTCAGGACGTAGGAGACGAGACGTCAGGACGTAGGAGAGGAGACGTCAGGACGTAGGAGAGGAGACGTCAGGACGTAGGAGAGGAGACGTCAGGACGTAGGAGAGGAGACGTCAGGACGTAGGAGACGAGACGTCAGGACGTAGGAGACGAGACGTCAGGACGTAGGAGAGGAGACGTCAGGACGTAGGAGACGAGACGTCAGGACGTAGGAGACGAGACGTCAGGACGTAGGAGACGAGACGTCAGGACGTAGGAGAGGAGACGTCAGGACGTAGGAGACGAGACGTCAGGACGTAGGAGACGAGACGTCAGGACGTAGGAGACGAGACGTCAGGACGTAGGAGACGAGACGAGACGTCAGGACGTAGGAGACGTCAGGATGTAGGAGACAGGAAGTAGGAGGTGACGTCAGGATGTAGGAGACAGGAAGTAGGAGGTGACATGTAGAGTTCTTGGTGTGAACGTAACCAAAGTGGAGGAGGCTCTTTGGCCCTGAGGTGTGAAAAGTCCGCTGCAGGTCGTGTGTTTGAATCTTTGCTGGCGTGCGGTGGAGTCTAACTGTGTCTCTCTCTCTCGTGCACGTCTTCTTCAGTTAACGGTAATCCTCCAGATTCTCTTCCCGTGTTTCATATCGATTCCAAGCAGACGCAACAGTCGCTGTCATCCATTCGATACCCAGAACGCATCAACTCATCTCGCTGTGTGTGAGCGGCACGACGCCAGGAAGCAGCGCGGGCCGATCTCAGATCACTAGATCTCAGATCACTAGATCTCAGATCACTAGATCTCAGATCACTAGATCTGAGTTCTCAGATCACTAGATCTCAGATCACTAGATCTCAGATCACTAGATATTAGATCACTAGATCTCAGATCACTAGATCTGAGTTCTTAGATCTCAGATCTCCTGATCTCAGATCACTAGATCTCAGATCCTCCCACTCGGCCGTGTTCAGAGAGACTGAACGCCCGGCGCTGCTACCTGGTAGAGGCTGCCGTGTTTGTTGTGTTCGTCTTGAGCTTTGAGTCTCACTGAGGGAAGGAGGGCAGCAGAAACCAAGCGTTCAAGCCTAAATGATGTTTAGTTGGGTGCCGGTGGAACGTCTTCAGGAGGAACCAGCGGCGACCGACAGGAAGTCAGGCGGGCCGAGGGGGCGGGTCGAGAGGCGGGCTGTTTGTTGACAAATGGAGTGAAACATCAGGCGTGTTTGAGGGAGTTTAGTGTAAATACTTGACAGATGTGACCGGTAGGTTGATCCCTGCTGATTGGTTGGAACAGACCCCGCCCCTTCCTAACAGAAAGCATGAAAGTTAAACTTAAATCTTACTGGTGATTAATTCTAAAGACAGAAGTTGTGTAACCTTTAAGTCCGTGACCTTCAAGCTCCGATGTTTCTGCTGACCTTTGACCCTTCACCGGCCGTACAGTCACCGTTAACCTGTTTGTGTTTCTCTCCCATCATGCTTTGTGTTGCTGCTGCCTGACTCCTGCGTGCTCTGCCCTGATGATGATGATGATGAATGTTTTTTGGGCTTCTCTCCTCTTCATCCTCCTCCTCTTCCTCTCTTGGCTGCTGCTTCACCTCAATGTTTTCTTCTTCTTCTGCTCATTCCACCATCATCTTCCTCCTCGTCTCCTCTGCATGCCTCTTTGTTTCTGTTGCATCACTTCTTTTTATTTTGACTTTTATCTCTGCTCCCGCTCTTTCTCCTCCTCTTCCTCCCTCACCGGTCGGTCCTGAGCAGAGGAGGCTGAAGGTAAGGCCCGACTTCACCCATCCAGCATTTCCCTCTAAATTAATGTTGTATTTCTGACCACTGAGCATTAACCCGCCACACACACACACAGTGTCGAACATCGACCGCGTGGTTCTGGATGAGGACCACTCCGGATCCAGGCGGCTGCAGAACCTCTGGAGGTACCAGCAGAACCGAAGCTCCTCACTGGTTCTTTTCATTATTATTGATGATGATAATGATGATGATCGCTTTCTGGTGTATTATTTAAACGTGTGTGTGTGTTGCAGAGACTCCAGAGAGGAGGCGCTGGGTGAATACTACATGAGGAAATACGCCAAGCCCTCAGGAGGCGAGCAGTGAGTACAACTTGGTTCTTTCCCTTCTGGAGGTCTGGACTTTCACAATAAATACCTTCCTTTCCTGTCTTTTATTGTGAAACATCTACAGGAAGTGTTGAGTTTCGACTCTTCGACTGATTTAGTGTTTCAAACTATCTCTTCTTCTGTGGTGTGCAGTTACTCCGGGGGGTCCGAGGAGCTCTCCGATGACATCACCCAGCAGCAGCTACTTCCTGGTGTCAAGTATGTGTGAACGCTCATCGACCAATCAGCATCGATACGCTGCAGTTTGTCCTAACGTTTGTGTTTGTGTGCAGGGACCCCAACCTGTGGACGGTCAAGTGTAAGGTGTGTACACACACTCGCACACACACACACACACACACACACACACACACACACACACACCCTAACACTCTCTGTCCCCTCAGATCGGAGAGGAGCGGGCGACGGCCATCGCCCTGATGAGGAAGTTCATCGCCTACCAGTGCACCGACACGGTGAGCAGCTGCTCTCTTTGGGGGCGGTGCCTGTTTGAATGCTCTGCTCTGATTGGCTTATTGTGTCAACAAATAGTAAACGATAAGTAACAAACTATTTCTTAAACAAGACGAGGAGAGTTTCTGCTTCAGGAGATTTTTGCAATTTATAAAAAAAAATATATATACATATATAATATTTATATGTAACATCTGTATTCATATATATATAATATATACCCCCACAGCCCCTGCAGATCAAGTCCGTCGTGGCCCCCGACCACGTCAAAGGCTACATCTACGTGGAGTCCTACAAGCAGACCCACGTGAAGTCGGCCATCGAGGGCATCGGCAACCTGCGGATGGGCCTGTGGAACCAGCAGATGGTTCCCATCAAGGAGATGACCGACGTCCTCAAGGTCGTCAAGGAGGTCACCAACCTGAAGCCCAAGTCCTGGGTCCGGCTGAAGAGGGGCCTGTACAAGGACGACATCGCTCAGGTACCGGGGCCCAGAGGGGTCCGGACCTCCTGGGGCGGGGCGCCCTGAGAGGAACCTATTTAACCACGGGTTAGATTAATATCTAGATCAGGGTTAGATTAATATCTAAATCAGGGTTAGATTAATATCTAGATCAGGGTTAGATTAATATCTAAATCAGGGTTACATTAATAATTATATCAGGAATAATTTCAAACCTTATCTGGTTTCTCCTCTCAAAGGAATTAATAACCTTAAATGTTTTGGTCGTAAAAAATATATAAAATGTGGGTTCCTCAAGGGTTCTTTGTGGGTTCCTCATGGGTTCCGTGTGGGTTCTTCATGTGTTCCTCATGGGTTCCTCATGGGTTCCGTGTGGGTTCTTCATGTGTTCCTAATGGGTTCTTTGTGGGTTCTTCATGTTCCAGGTGGACTACGTGGAGCCGAGTCAGAACACCATCTCTCTGAAGATGATCCCTCGTATAGACCTGGACCGTATCAAGGCCAAGATGAGCCTGGTAGGAACCAACATGCACAACACGGTTCTTCCTCCTGATTATAGTATTGAGTTAATCTCTCTCTCTCTCGCTCTCTCGCTCTCTCGCTCTCTCGCTCTCGCTCTCGCTCTCTCTCTCTCTCTCTCTCTCTCTCTCTCTCTCTCTCTCTGCGTAGAAGGACTGGTTCGCTAAGAGGAAGAAGTTCAAGCGACCGACTCAGCGGCTGTTTGACGCTGAAAAAATAAGGTAAACATTTTAAAATCAGTTTGATGTTGAACGATTAAATATCAACGGTTTGACTGACAGGTGACATTTTGATTGATGGGTGAAGTTTTGATTGATGGGTGACGGTTTGATTGACAGGTCTCTGGGAGGAGAAGTCAGCCACGATGGAGACTTCATGATCTTTGAGGGGAACCGTTACAGCCGCAAAGGTTTCCTGTTTAAGAGCTTCGCCATGTCGGCTGTGGTGAGACGCACTGATGATGATGATGATGATGATGATGATAATAAACTGTTTTTGGATAGTTCAGGAAACACTGATACACTTTTCCTTTTTATATATCTATTAGTTATATTTCTGGCATTACAATACATTCATAAGGGGCGACTGGCGCAGTGGTTAGCAAGTCAGACTTTCAATCAGAAGGTCGGTGGTTCGATCCCTGGCTCCACTAGTCCATGTCGTTGTGTCCTTGAGCAAGACACTTAACCCTCATTGCTCACCGTTGCTGTGTCTACAGTCTACTGTATATCATGTAAGTCTCTTTGGATAAAAGCGTCAGCTAAATGAAATGTTATTTTATTTTATAAGCAACTGCTAGATTTCAAGACCGTGTGCAGCCAATGAGAACGCAGGGGAGGACGTGCACGTGTTTGTAAGAAGTGCACGTAGTCAGCGTGACCTTTTGGCTCTTTGCTCGTCGCCATCTTGGTTTTCCTGCTACCAGTGAACAGGAAGTGACCCGGAAATAAAGAAGCTTTTTGTTTCTCAGATCACAGACGGAGTGAAGCCGACGCTGTCGGAGCTCGAGAAGTTTGAGGACCAGCCCGAAGGAATCGACCTGGAGGTGGTCACCGAGTCAGGTGTGTGTGTGTGTGTGTGTGTGTGTGTGTGTGTGTGTGTGTGTGTGTGTGTGTGTGTGTGTGTGTGTGTGTGTGTGTGTGTGTGTGTGTGTGTGTGTGTGTGTGTGTGTGTGTGTGTGTGTGTGTGTGTGTGTGTGTGTGTGTGTGTGTGTGTGTGTGTGTGTGTGTGTGTGTGTGTGTGTGTGTGTGTGTGTGTGTGTGTGTGTGTGTGTGTGTGTGTGTGTGAGAATATAGAGAGTGGTGACCAAATGCAATTTAATTCTGATATTTTCCCAAAGGTTAAAGTGTGTGTGTGTGCAGGTAAGGAGCGGGAACACAACCTGCAGGCCGGTGACAACGTGGAGGTTTGTGAGGGAGAGTTGATCAACCTGCAGGGAAAAATCCTCAGTGTGGACGGCAACAAGATCACCATCATGCCCAAACACGAGGACCTGAAGGTACACACACACACACACACACACTAAAAAGGAAATACAGGAATACAACTACAAGCGTGTCACTTGTTTATTGTGTCTTTCTATACCTGTGAGAACCCTGACTGACGCCATCAGTAACCTAACCCTTCAAAATAATGTCTGTGTGTGTGTGTGTGTGTGTGTGTGTGTCCGTCCTCTCTCAGGACCCTCTGGAGTTCCCGGCTCAGGAGTTGAGGAAGTACTTCCGGATGGGCGACCACGTGAAGGTCATCGCCGGCCGGTACGAGGGCGACACCGGCCTTATCGTCAGAGTGGAGGAGAACTTCGTCATCCTCTTCTCCGACCTCACCATGCACGAGGTACACACACACACATCTACACACACGCACACACACACACACACACACACACACACACACACACACACACACACACACACACACACACACACACACACACACACACCCCTGACTCTCTCCCGTGGCCTGCAGCTGAAGGTTCTGCCCAGAGACCTGCAGCTCTGCTCAGAGACGGCCTCCGGCGTGGACGCGGGGGGGCAGCACGAGTGGGGCGAGCTGGTCCAGCTGGACCCGCAGACCGTGGGAGTCATCGTGCGGCTGGAGAGGGAGACGTTCCAGGTGAGGCGGGGCTCCGGGGGCGGGGCAAGAGAGGGCGGGGCTTCCAGTGTTTCCAGTGGACGCAGAGTGACCCAGGTTTTGTGGGCGTGTCTCAGGTGCTGAACATGCACGGGAAGGTCATGACGGTGCGGCACCAGGCAGTGAACCGCAGGAAGGACAACCGCTTCGCCGTGGCGCTGGACTCTGAGCAGAACAACATCCACGTCAAGGACATCGTCAAGGTCATCGACGGGCCGCACTCGGTAAGGCCGAGAGCTGCTGGTTCTGCTGGTTCTGCTGGTTCTGTCTGCTGGATTTCATTCATCATTTATGTTTTTACAGAATCTGATTAAAGTAAACGCTTTAAATGAGACCTACAGAATATTATTACGAGAAGCATGTCGTGGTTCTGGAATGAGCCAGCCACACACACACACACACACACACACACACACACACACACACACACACACACACACACCCTCTGAACAGGTGTGCTCCCCCTGCAGGGCCGTGAAGGGGAGATCCGTCACCTGTTCCGAGGCTTCGCCTTCCTGCACTGCAAGAAGCTGGTGGAGAACGGAGGCATGTTTGTCTGCAAGACCCGGCACCTGGTGCTGGCCGGGGGGTCAAAGGTCAGTCAGCCCGAGGGGGAGGAGCTCCAGCTGAACACTGAGTTCTGAATATCCATCTTCACGTGCTCACGTGTTTCTAATGTTGGAAAAAAATATGGAGGCTCCTCATGCTTCATATATTTAACTATTTACAGGTTTCCATCCTCTTCTCTCTCCTCTTTCCTCCTCTCTTCTCTGTTCATTAGAATAAAATGTTGATGACATATCACACTATCTATATACTGTATACTTGTATGGTGTCTTAGGATAATGCGGCGTCCCATTGCTTCAGAGTGGCCTCCTGAGTGAAGGTGTCGTGTGCACATGCGTAACGTGTTGTCCTCTTCCAGCCCAGAGACGTGACCAACTTCACCGTGGGAGGCTTCGCTCCCATGAGCCCTCGGATCAGCAGCCCCATGCACCACGGAGGAGGAAGTGAGTCTCTCCAGCAGGAAGTAGAACTCTCACGAGAGATATACACCAACCTCCGCTGTGGAGGAGGGGTTAGAATAATAAATAATAAACTACTTTTTTTTTTAATAAAGTGCTCGGCCCAAAAACCAGAGGAAAATAAATCTCTGGATGCCAAGTCATCTGTTTTAGGACCGACGATGACGACGAGCTAAGCCCCGCCTCCTCGCTGGGGAGACACAAGCGCTCCTGCAGGTCAACGTTCTGGTGTCCGGATCTGAAGAAGATGTATTTTAACATCAACTTTTTTTGTCCTGCAGGTTCTCCACAGAGAGGAGGAGGAGCAGGAGGAGGCGGCGGTGGTGGTGGTGGTGGGGGAGGAGGAGGAGGTGGGGGAGGAGGAGGAGGTGGGGGAGGAGGAGGAGGGATGGGGCGGGGCAGAGGACGAAGAGACAACGAGCTGATTGGTCAGACGGTCCGCATCTCCCAGGGTCCTTACAAAGGTAGGACCTGAATGTGACGAAGCTCTCGTCAGCTTGGTAACGATACTGATGCGCTTGACTACATTTCCCAGGGTACATTGGGGTGGTGAAGGACGCAACGGAGTCGACAGCCAGAGTGGAGCTGCACTCCACCTGTCAGACCATCTCTGTGGACAGACAGCGCCTGACCACCATGTACGTCTTTACGCCTCAGCTTCTGCCAGGAGGTGTCAGAGCCACGCATTTGTGTTTATGTGTAATGAGCCTGTTCAAGCACTAGGTGGTGTTTCTGGTTCACCGACCACCAGGGGGCGACTCTGGTTGTATAGAAGTCTATGCTTCATGTGTTAAAGCTGCATTCTCTCTCCTGACCACCAGGGGGCGACTCCTCTGGTTGTATAGAAGTCTATGCTTCATGTGTTAAAGCTGCATTCTCTCTCCTGACCACCAGGGGGCGACTCCTCTGGTTGTATAGAAGTCTATGCTTCATGTGTTAAAGCTACATTCTCTCTCCTGACCACCAGGTGGTGACTCCTCTGGTTGTATAGAAGTCTATGCTTCATGTGTTAAAGCTCCATTCTCTCTCCTGACCACCAGGGGGCGACTCCTCTGGTTGTTATGGTCCTTTAGAGTCAAACAGACTATAAAGCAGGGGATGCTTTAGGGGCGGGGCTACAAGGTGATTGACAGGTTGACACCAGACACGTTCATAAATCAAATGCGTGGCTCCTACAGTTTCCTCTCCTGTGAATCAATGATATGATCAGCTTTGATCCAGAGTTTCTGAGCTTGCATTGATCCCCTCTTCCTCCTTCCCTCCTAGGGGAGCTAAGCGACCCAGCGGGATGACCTCCACCCACGGGCGTACGCCCATGTACGGCTCCCAGACGCCCATGTACGGCACCGGCTCCAGAACGCCGATGTACGGCTCCCAGACGCCGGTCCAGGAAGGTAACGTGGCTCTGCTCTGTTTCTGATGCGTTTGGTTTTCTGGGTGTCGGAGACATGAGACTCATTGATTTCACCATCAGATTTAGTAAAAATAAGTTATTTTCAAACGAAAGTATTGATTGATTAATCAGAATCCATAAATGAGACACATTTAGACCCATTCAATAAAACAGGAGATGATAACCTTCAAATCAAGGGAGCAGGGATTATGAAGAAAAAGAATATTAAAGATGATGAACTTTTAATAAAAGACTTTCTGTTTGCTTTCTCGTTTAGTAAAAAATATTCAATACATATTAAATATTAACAGACGTGTTGCTCGTTCTCTTTGTATTTGACCTCCAGCGGGAAGTCGTACGCCTCACTACGGCTCTCAGACCCCATTGCATGATGGGAGCAGGACGCCAGGTCAGAGCGGGGCCTGGGACCCCAGTAACCCCAACACACCTTCCAGGTAACTCTCTCTCACACACACACACACACACTTACACACACACTCACGATGTGTTTTTTAATTCATAAAAACGATTCCACGTTCGTGTCTCCTCAGGAACGATGAGGAGTACGACTTCGGCTACGACGACGAGCCCTCTCCGTCCCCTCAGGGCTACGGGGGGACCCCCAACCCCCAGACACCAGGTTACCCAGAAGTCCCCTCTCCGCAGGTCAACCCTCAGTACAACCCGCAGACGCCCGGCACGCCTGCCATGTGAGTATCTTAGAGGTTCTGTCGGGTCGAACACGAGCAGAACGCCTCGTACGGGTCTCATCACTGCTGACTCTAAAAGTCCCAAAATGCACTGCAAGACCTGCACAGGGTTCATACCAAATCCTTTTCTCTGTGACGAACTAAACCCCCACACTTTACTGAACCCCGGGACAAGATGCCATGCTCCCTCCCATAAGCCATGGCTACATGTGCCAATCGACATATGTTTTGTTTTAGCACTTCATCCGATCTCCTTTCTCTCCTGATTAAGAATGTTTGGCCCTGTTTGGCCCCATTTGGCCCCATTTGGCCCTGTTTGCCCCATTTGGCCCTGTTAAATATGGAGACAACCTGAAGTCCACATTGTGCAAGAAATATTTCTCTCAGGAAAGATTTAGAGGCTGATGAATAGAAAAGAGGATCGTTGTTTTATTGATCCTCCTTCATGACCAAGTCCCTCCTTTGGGTTTGCAGGTACAACACGGAGCAGTACTCCCCCTATGCGGCCCCGTCCCCTCAGGGCTCCTACCAGCCCAGTCCCAGTCCTCAGAGCTACCACCAGGTGGCGCCCTCGCCGGTCGGCTACCAGAACACACACTCTCCAGCCAGCTACCACCCCACGCCGTCCCCCATGGCCTACCAGGTAGGAGCCGGTCCAGGGTTTTCACGTGTAGTCAGCCGGTGCCTCGGGGGGAACTGGTTCCTGTCTAAGGAGGAACTGGTTCCTGTATGAGGAGGAACTGGTTCCTGTATGAGGAGGAACTGGTTCCTGTCTAAGGAGGAACTGGTTCCTGCCTTCGGGAGGAACTGGTTCCTGTCTGAGGAGGAACTGGTTCCTGTCTGAGGAGGAACTGGTTCCTGTCTGAGGAGGAACTGGTTCCTGCCTTGGGGAGGAACTGGTTCCTGCCTTGGGGAGGAACTGGTTCCTGCCTTGGGGAGGAACTGGTTCCTGCCTTGGGGAGGAACTGGTTCCTGCCTTGGGGAGGAACTGGTTCCTGCCTTGAGGAGGAACTGGTTCCTGTCTGAGGAGGAACTGGTTCCTGTCTGAGGAGGAACTGGTTCCTGTCTGAGGAGGAACTGGTTCCTGTCTGAGGAGGAACTAGTTCCTGCATTGGGGGGGAAGCGGTTCCTGCCTTCCAGCCCGTTTCTTTGTAATCGTGACCCCTCTCTGTTCCCACAGGCCAGTCCTAGTCCCAGTCCCGTGGGCTACAGTCCCATGACGCCCGGAGCGCCCTCTCCTGGAGGCTACAACCCTCACACCCCCGGCTCCAACATCGAGCAGGGCGGCAGCGACTGGGTGACCACCGACATCCTGGTGAAGGTGAAGGACTCCTTCATGGACCTGATGGGGCAGACGGGGGTCATCCGGAGCGTCACGGTAAGGAAGGGGGAGACCCGAAGGGACCATGAAAACCACTCCACCGTGTGGACCCACCATGAAGCGATGTTGTGCGTTCACCGGGATCCGATAACACAAATACTTCTGTTAAATACTTGTTAAATTATTGAATTCACTCTTTGAAGATGAGAAACTCTTCATTACATTACATGTCATTTAGCTGACGCTTTTATCCAAAGCGACTTACAATAAGTGCATTCTAGGGTTACAAACAAGAATCAGAACAACAGGAATCAAGAAGGTACATTTTCATCAATAAAGTTAAACTACAAAGTGCTATCAGTAAGAGCCATTTCAGTGCTACTATAGTGCTACATCCTTTATTCAAGATATAGTCGGAAAAGATATGTTTTTAGTTTGTGATGGAAGATGTAGAGACTTTCTGCTGTTCTGATGTCAATGGGGAGCTCATTCCACCATCGAGGAGCCAGGACAGAGAACAGTCGAGACTTTGTTGAGTGTTTAGCTCTCAGTGACGGAGCTACAAGCCGATTGGCAGAAGCCGAGCGGAGCGCACGAGTTGGGGTGTAAGGTTTTACCATGTCCTGGATGTGGACTGGACCAGATCTGTTCGTAGCACGGTACGCCAGTACCAATGTTTTGAAGCGGATGCGGGCGGCCACCGGTAACCAGTGAAGGTCGCGGAGGAGCGGAGTAGTGTGGGTGAATTTAGGTTAAAGACCAGTCGAGCTGCTGCATTCTGGATGAGCTGCAAAGGTCGGATGGCACCAGCAGGTAGACCCGCCAGGAGGGAGTTACAATAGTCTAG
>CM042220.1:27946406-27986406 GCA_023566465.1 Cottus gobio | reverse complement strand
AGTGCTGCTGCTAGTGCTAATACCACTGCTAGTGCTAGTACCACTGCTAATGCTGCTGCTAGTGCTAATGCCACTGCTAGTACCACTGCTAATGCCGCTGCTAGTGCTAATGCTGTTGCCGATGCTGCTGCTGCTAGTGCTAATGCCGCTGCTAGAATCAGAAATCAGAATATGAATTTCCTCTATAAAGTCCAGTGGTGGAAATGTCTGGATGGAAGAGGACCGGAGCTCGTTGGAGCCTTTGATCACAGCTCAGTTTGCTGGAACGCACACAGAGACACACACACACGCATACAGAGACACACGCACACAGAGACACACACACACGCACACAGAGACACACACACATACACACACGTGCAGTTTTTTGACTGCTTGAGGAAGTTCGGGCTTGTCTGATCCCGTTCAGCTGGGGAGTTTAAGGAGTTTGGGTTTCAGGGCTCCGATCCAGAACCTCCTGGCGTCTGGCTGCTGTGTGGACGCTCAGAACCACGCGCAGCATGTCTGCACAATAAATACCTTTTAAATAAAGATGACAGAGGATCTGACCTTGTGGTCCGTAACGCACTGGATCTCATGTCTGTCTCCCAGATGTGGATCCAGAACCTGCTGAACCTCCACAAGCTGCGAACACATGAGACCACATTCAGACCGCGTCCCTTCATGATGAGCATCAGTGCAGCAACAAACCAAGAGTGGCATCAAAAGTAAAAAACTAAAAGAAGCATCATAGATTGTTAATGAAGTGTGTAAATAATTAATATGTCACATTCTTTTTTAGGTCAGTTTGTCAAGTTAAATAAAATAAAAAATCATATGTGAATACAAATTTAGTTTTTTTTAGTCAGTTTGTCATCATGCGTTTGTGAAGTAAAAAAGCTGAAGGTCGTTCTTTACCCGGTACGGTCGGTCGTTCGTTCATTACCTTGTACGGTCGTTCACAGGACGGAGTCACACCAGCGTCCTCCAGCAACCTTCAGGGAGACATTGTTACGTGTGTGTGTGTGTGTGTGTGTGTGTGTGTGTGTGTGTGTGTGTGTGTGTGTGTGTGTGTGTGTGTGTGTGTGTGTGTGTGTGTGTGTGTGTGTGTGTGTGTGTGTGTGTGTGTGTGTGTGTGTGTGTGTGTGTGTGTGTGTGTGTGTGTGTGTGTGTGTGTGTGTGTGTGTGTGTGTGTGTGTGTGTGTGTGTGTGTGGGGGCGTGTGTGGGCGTGTGTGTGTGTGTGTGTGGGGGCGTGTGTGGGCGTGTGTGTGCGCGCGTGCGTGCACTAACTTTTGAATATCAAACTGTCGTCGTAGTTTGAGGCAGATTTGGAAGTATCTGAGTGGAGAGTTCATCCCTTCAACACAAGCTGCACACACTCCGTGTTTCTCCCACTCCTGTCTCCTGTTGCACACACAGAAACACAGACACACATGCTGAAAGGTGAACGCTGAAAGTTATTCTTCACTATGTAAAAACTACTAATATAAAAAGTCATAGTTTAATATGTCAATATGAATTGAGGCTCCTTGATGAGTGTCTGAAAAGCTCTCGTACCAGAAGTGGAAGCTGGGTTGATCTTTCAGTAAAGACGGCCAGTGTTCCTTCAGCTCTGCATCCAGCTCCTGGAAGACAGAGATCAGGGATCAGACTCGTCAAGTCTCTGGTCTCAGGTGACCAGGTGAGCTGATCCGGACTGGGACTCACCTGGACATCAGATTCGAACATGGGCCAGCACTTGCAGCAACGCCACGCCTTAACAGGCCTGCAGGCAAGACACAGGGCACAGGGTGAAACCGTTCACAATAAAGGTCTTTTAATGCTTATTTACCATTATTTGATCTAGTTTTCAGTTCTTTCGAGGTAGATTATTTGTTATATTCTCTTCTTTATTATTATTATTATTATTATTATAATCATGAAGAACTGATTCTATTGTATCTTAGTGTCCAAAGTGAGTAAAGAAGTGAAGAAGAGCCGTTTATTTACCAAAGACCGTGAATCGTCCACTTGTTGATACTTTGAGGAATCCAGCAGAGTTTGTTTTCATCCAGAGACTTTAACACCAGAACACAAGCGATCAGCATCCTCGTTTCCTTCCCTACCTCCTTAGTAAAGGATCACTATCTCCTTGTTTCCTTCCCTACCTCCTTAGTAAAGGATCACTATCTCCTCGTTTCCTTCCCTTACTCCTTAGTAAAGGATCACTATCTCCTTGTTTCCTTCCCTACCTCCTTAGTAAAGGATCACTATCTCCTCGTTTCCTTCCCTACCTCCTTAGTAAAGGATCACTATCTCCTTGTTTCCTTCCCTACCTCCTTAGTAAAGGATCACTATCTCCTCGTTTCCTTCCCTACCTCCTTAGTAAAGGATCACTATCACCTCGTTTCCTTCCCTACCTCCTTAGTAAAGGATCACTATCTCCTTGTTTCCTTCCCTACCTCCTTAGTAAAGGATCACTATCACCTTGTTTCCTTCCCTACCTCCTTAGTAAAGGATCACTATCTCCTCGTTTCCTTCCCTACCTCCTTAGTAAAGGATCACTATCTCCTCGTTTCCTTCCCTACCTCCTTAGTAAAGGTTCACTATCTCCTCGTTTCCTTCCCTACCTCCTTAGTAAAGGATCACTATCTCCTCGTTTCCTTCCCTACCTCCTTAGTAAAGGTTCACTATCTCCTCGTTTCCTTCCCTACCTCCTTAGTAAAGGATCACTATCTCCTTGTTTCCTTCCCTACCTCCTTAGTAAAGGATCACTATCTCCTTGTTTCCTTCCCTACCTCCTTAGTAAAGGATCACTATCTCCTCAGTTCCTTCCCTACCTCCTTAGTAAAGGATCACTATCACCTTGTTTCCTTCCCTACCTCCTTAGTAAAGGATCACTATCTCCTTGTTTCCTTACCTACCTCCTTAGTAAAGGATCACTATCTCCTTGTTTCCTTCCCTACCTCCTCCTTAGTAAAGGATCACTATCTCCTTGTTTCCTTCCCTACCTCCTTAGTAAAGGATCACTATCTCCTTGTTTCCTTCCCTACCTCCTTAGTAAAGGATCACTATCTCCTCAGTTCCTTCCCTACCTCCTTAGTAAAGGATCACTATCTCCTCGTTTCCTTCCCTACCTCCTTAGTAAAGGATCACTATCACCTTGTTTCCTTCCCTACCTCCTTAGTAAAGGATCACTATCTCCTCAGTTCCTTCCCTACCTCCTTAGTAAAGGATCACTATCTCCTCGTTTCCTTCCCTACCTCCTTAGTAAAGGATCACTATCTCCTTGTTTCCTTCCCTACCTCCTTAGTAAAGGATCACTATCTCCTTGTTTCCTTCCCTACCTCCTTAGTAAAGGATCACTATCTCCTCGTTTCCTTCCCTACCTCCTTAGTAAAGGATCACTATCTCCTTGTTTCCTTCCCTACCTCCTTAGTAAAGGATCACTATCTCCTTGTTTCCTTCCCTACCTCCTTAGTAAAAGTTCACTATCTCCTTGTTTCCTTCCCTACCTCCTTAGTAAAGGATCACTATGTCCTTGTTTCCTTCCCTACCTCCTTAGTAAAGGTTCACTATCTCCTCGTTTCCTTCCCTACCTCCTTAGTAAAGGATCACTATCTCCTCGTTTCCTTCCCTACCTCCTTAGTAAAGGATCACTATCTCCTTGTTTCCTTCCCTACCTCCTTAGTAAAGGATCACTATGTCCTTGTTTCCTTCCCTACCTCCTTAGTAAAGGTTCACTATCACCTTGTTTCCTTCCCTACCTCCTTAGTAAAGGATCACTATCTCCTTGTTTCCTTCCCTACCTCCTCCTTAGTAAAGGATCACTATCTCCTTGTTTCCTTCCCTACCTCCTTAGTAAAGGATCACTATCTCCTTGTTTCCTTCCCTACCTCCTTAGTAAAGGATCACTATCTCCTCGTTTCCTTCCCTACCTCCTTAGTAAAGGATCACTATCTCCTTGTTTCCTTCCCTACCTCCTTAGTAAAGGATCACTATCTCCTTCCTTCCCTACCTCCTTCTTACTAAAGGATCATCTCCTCACGTCCTTCACTATGTCCTTATCTTCCCTGACTCGTTGATCAGAGTCAACGATGATGACGATGGTGATGAAGCTCACCTGGCAGAACGCTCCGGGCCACTGCAGGGTGAACAGGAGACAATCCCAGGTGCAGAAATGCTTTTTGTCGTTCAGCTCAGGGCCTCGGACGCCATGTTTGTAGTCCTGCCAGAGAGCTTCCTGTGTGGAGCTGCAGTCGGGGAGCTGCAGCAGGAACACGGCGGCCAGCAGGGGCAGCAGCGAGCGCCTCATCATCCAAGTGATGTCAAGAACCGATCAGCTGTTCGATACTTACTCAGGTACTCTGCTGTGACATCATCACAGGAAAAGAGGCAGCCGAGGTTAAAACAATAAGACAAAATAAAAAGAGTTTGTGGATGTTTTATTCTTTTATAGTTTCACGTCTGAAAAATGGCATATATATATATATATATATATATATTCCTAATAATCCTTTAGGTGAGTGTATATATACACTCACCTAAAGGATTATTAGGAACACCATACTAATACTGTGTTTGACCCCCTTTCGCCTTCAGAACTGCCTTAATTCTACGTGGCATTGATTCAACAAGGTGCTGAAAGCATTCTTTAGAAATGTTGGCCCATATTGATAGGATAGCATCTTGCAGTTGATGGAGATTTGTGGGATGCACATCCAGGGCACGAAGCTCCCGTTCCACCACATCCCAAAGATGCTCTATTGCAGGGGTGCCCACACTTTTTTGGCTTGCGAGCTACTTTTAAATTGACCTAGTCAAAAAGATCTACATTAATAATGCTAAAAAAGATCTACATTAATAATGCTAAATATCTATCTATATAGATATATAGATATATAATAAATAGCATTATTAATGTATAAATATACAGAGTATACTTTATATTTACAATATTGGCGTACCTTGCATAACTGCATAAACCTTTATGACACAATATAATTCTGTACATTTTTGGTCATTACATTTTACTCTGATGACTTGCACTGAATAGAAACAGCCAGGGTTATGCTGCGTTCACACTGAATGCGGCACGTATTATTCGCGAGTAGATTACATGCAAAGTCAATGCACAGACGCGAATGACGCGAATAACTTGGCCGAAAGATTTGCGTAGTGAAAGCCAATCAGCGTTGAGAAGCGCCGCATCATCACTGCTGTCCTGCCGGTGCTGAATCAAACTGCTGCTGGTCCGCCTGAAGTAGCGCTGGAAGCAGCCGTCATTCAGACTCAGTTGTGCGGCTACAGATGATATTATGAACCCGGACACGGGGGCGTCTGATGGTCCGACTTTTGAGGGATTTCCACAATAACTATAAAGCAGAACTAGTGGTTAGTTCAATGGTGGATGGCGGAAACGGTACCATTTTTACGGAGATAAGCCCCGGAGATATCCCTGCCCCTTTTCAGCCGCGAGTAAAGCGAATGGCGCAAATTAACCACATAAAGTTGAGTAAACTCACGGGAGTAGAGAAGCGCAAATAATGCATTCAAGCGTCCGACCATGCGGGCGCACCGTCCGTGGTGATGGACATTGATTTACACAAATGCCGTAGGGAGGATACTTTTTTTCTTTTTTTTTTTAATGGCATGCGATCTACCCGCACTACCCTGGCGATCGACTGGTCGATCGCGATCGACGTATTGGGCACCCCTGCTCCATTGGGTTGAGATCTGGTGACTGTGGGGGCCATTTTAGTACAGTGAACTCATTGTCATGTTCAAGAAACCAATTTGAAATGATTCGAGCTTTGTGACATGGTGCATTATCCTGCTGGAAGTAGCCATCAGAGGATGGGTACATGGTGGCCATAAAGGGATGGACATGGTCAGAAACAATGCTCAGGTAGGCCGTGGCATTTAAACGATGCCCAATTGGCACTAAGGGGCCTAAAGTGTGCCAAGAAAATATCCCCCACACCATTACACCACCACCACCAGCCTGCACAGTGCTAACAAGGCATGATGGATCCATGTTCTCATTCTGTTTACGCCAAATTCTGACTCTACCATCTGAATGTCTCAACAGAAATCGAGACTCATCAGACCAGGCAACATTTTTCCAGTCTTCAACTGTCCAATTTTGGTGAGCTCTTGCAAATTGTAGCCTCTTCTTCCTATTTGTAGTGGAGATGAGTGGTACCCGGTGGGGTCTTCTGCTGTTGTAGCCCATCCGCCTCAAGGTTGTGCGTGTTGTGGCTTCACAAATGCTTTGCTGCATACCTCGGTTGTAACGAGTGGTTATTTCAGTCAAAGTTGCTCTTCTATCAGCTTGAATCAGTCGGCCCATTCTCCTCTGACCTCTAGCATCAACAAGGCATTTTCGCCCACAGGACTGCCGCATACTGGATGTTTTTCCCTTTTCACACCATTCTTTGTAAATCCTAGAAATGGTTGTGCGTGAAAATCCCAGTAACTGAGCAGATTGTGAAATACTCAGACCGGCCCGTCTGGCACCAACAACCATGCCACGCTCAAAATTGCTTAAATCACCTTTCTTTCCCATTCTGACATTCAGTTTGGAGTTCAGGAGATTGTCTTGACCAGGACCACACCCCTAAATGCATTGAAGCAACTGCCATGTGATTGGTTGATTAGATAATTGCATTAATGAGAAATTGAACAGGTGTTCCTAATAATCCTTTAGGTGAGTGTATACATATATGTAGTAATAAATCAATAACATCTGCAATCACTTTGTTTATCCTGCGGTTATTGATATGAGAATAATAATAATATATATTATATATATTAGATATAGTATCTACAATAAGAAAAGAGTGAACTACAACATGGCAGTAAAGACAAATACATATCACATTTAAAACTGTGTATATCTGACGTGGTTCATCATCAAGTCAATAGTTTCCCTTCCTGAAAGATTAGTGTGATAAGTGTCTCTGGAGATGAAGATGAAGAAGATGAAGATGAGAGGAGCTTACCAGCGAGCTGCTGCTGCCGCACTGAGCTGCTGCTGAAGCTCCTCTGCCACCAAACACACAAACAGGAAGTGAAACTGTTCACACAATACGAGTGAGCGTTCATATTTAGGGATGCAGAAGTTTCCCTGCGACACAGCTGGCAGGTGACAGAGGACATTTCTGACTAAATGTAAGACCAGTACTCATTTCCTTTTTATTCTACTCCTCTACGTATATAATACAATACAACCAAAGTTATTTAATGACACTATTCAGTTAACAAAATACAAAATCTATGCTCAGTTTATAAAATATTGTGTTGTAGAGTCATTGTTTAAGGATTCAACAAAACAAAAACATCAAAAGCAGTTTGAATCTGCTGGATTGTCACCAGCTGTTCATGTGCTCGGACATAAATAATATACCTTTACCTCCACGACAAAGAGACACTAAACACATGGTGTCCCCACATGGTGTCCCCACATGGTGTCCTCACATGGTGTCCCCACATGGTGTCCCCACATGGTGTCCTCACATCACATGGTGTCCTCACATCACATGGTGTCCCCACATGGTGTCCTCACATGGTGTCTTCACATGGTGTCCTCACATCACATGGTGTCCCCACATGGTGTCCTCACATCACATGGTGTCCTCACATGGTGTCCTCACATCACATGGTGTCCCCACATGGTGTCCCCACATGGTGTCCTCACATGGTGTCCCCACATGGTGTCCTCACATGATGTCCTCACATGGTGTCCCCACATGGTGTCTTCACATGGTGTCTTCACATGGTGTCCTCACATGGTGTCCTCACATGGTGTCCCCACATGGTGTCCTCACATCACATGGTGTCCTCACATGGTGTCCTCACATCACATGGTGTCCCCACATGGTGTCCCCACATGGTGTCCTCACATCACATGGTGTCCCCACATGGTGTCCTCACATCACATGGTGTCCCCACATGGTGTCCTCACATCACATGGTGTCCCCACATGGTGTCCCCACATGGTGTCCTCACATGGTGTCCCCACATGGTGTCCCCACATGGTGTCCTCACATGATGTCCTCACATGGTGTCCCCACATGGTGTCTTCACATGGTGTCTTCACATGGTGTCCTCACATGGTGTCCTCACATGGTGTCCCCACATGGTGTCCTCACATCACATGGTGTCCTGACATGGTGTCCTCACATCACATGGTGTCCCCACATGGTGTCCTCACATGGTGTCTTCACATGGTGTCCTTACATCACATGGTGTCCCCACATGGTGTCCTCACATGGTGTCTTCACATGGTGTCCTCACATCACATGGTGTCCCCACATGGTGTCCTCACATGGTGTCCCCACATGGTGTCCTCACATGGTGTCCTCACATGGTGTCCTCACATGGTGTCCCCACATGGTGTCCTCACATGGTGTCCCCACATGGTGTCCCCAAATGGTGTCCTCACATGGTGTCCCCACATGGTGTCTTCACATGGTGTCTTCACATGGTGTCCTCACATGGTGTCCTCACATGGTGTCCCCACATGGTGTCTTCACATGGTGTCTTCACATGGTGTCCTCACATGGACACATGGACCTCTCAGGCACTGCGCTCTCCCTCCTCTCATCCTACCTCAGCGATCGGACCTACCGGGTAACCTGGAGAGGATCTGTGTCTGACCATTGTCCTCTCACTACTGGGGTCCCTCAAGGCTCCGTCCTCGGTCCTCTCCTCTTCTCCCTGTACACCAACTCTCTTGGCTCCGTCATTCGCTCACATGGCTTTTCCTATCATAGCTATGCTGACGACACCCAACTGATCCTCTCGTTTCCACAATCGGAAACACAGGTAGCAGCACGAATCTCTGCCTGTCTGACTGACATCTCACAATGGATGTCCGCACATCACTTGAAGATTAACCCTGAAAAGACGGAATTACTTCTCCTTCCAGGGAAAGTCTCCCCCACTCACGACCTGACGATTACTTTCAACAACTCAGTCTTGGCCCCGACCCCGACTGCCAGGAACCTCGGTGTGACCCTGGACAGTCAACTCTCCCTGACTGCCAACATTACCACAACAACTCGTTCCTGTAGATTCATGCTGCACAACATCAGGAGAATACGTCCACTTCTCACCCAGAAGGCGGTACAGGTTCTGGTCCAGGCTCTGGTCATCTCGCGTCTAGACTACTGTAACTCCCTCCTGGCGGGTCTACCTGCTGGTGCCATCCGACCTTTGCAGCTCATCCAGAATGCTGCAGCTCGACTGGTCTTCAACCTCCCGAAATTCTCACACACTAATCCGCTCCTCCGCGACCTTCACTGGTTACCGGTGGCCGCCCGCATCCGCTTCAAAACATTGGTACTGGCGTACCGTGCAACGAACAGATCTGGTCCAGTCTACATCCAGGACATGGTAAAACCTTACACCCCAACTCGTGCGCTCCGCTCGGCTTCTGCCAATCACCTTGTAGCTCCGTCACTGAGAGCTAAACACTCAACAAAGTCTCGACTGTTCTCTGTCCTGGCTCCTCGATGGTGGAATGAGCTCCCCATTGACATCAGGACATCAGAAAGTCTCTACATCTTCCGTCAGAACTAAAAACACATCTTTTCCGACTATACCTTGAATAAAGGATGTAGCACTTTAGTAGCACTGAAATGGCTCTTACTGATAGCACTTTGTAGTTGAACTTTTTGACGAAATTGTACCTTCTTGATTCTTGTTGTTCTGATTCTTGTTTGTAACCGTAGAATGCACTTATTGTAAGTCGCTTTGGATAAAAGCGTCAGCTAAATGACATGTAATGTAATGTAACATGGTGTCCCCACATGGTGTCCTCACATAATAATAATAGTAATAATAATGATAATAATTATAACAATAGTGATAATAATGATAATATAATAATAATGATAATAATAATAATGATGATAATTATAACAATAATGATAATATAATAATAATGATAATATAATAATAAGGATAATAATAATGATAATAATTATAATTATAACAATAATGCTAATAATGATAATATAATAATGATAATATAATATAATAATAATGCTAATAATAATAATGCTAATAATAATAACTATGTTGGTTTCCTGCGTGTTGCCGAGCGCACAGTTTGGCCTTTACAGCAGATCGTAGTTTGGCAGAGATTCAGAAACACTGGTGTGTGTGTGTGTGTGTGTGTGTGTGTGTGTGTGTGTGTGTGTGTGTGTGTGTGTGTGTGTGTGTGTGTGTGTGTGTGTGTGTGTGTGTGTGTGTGTGTGTGTGTGTGTGTTTCTGAGTGTGTGTGCGCATCTGAGTGTGTGTGCGCATGTCCTTGTCAGGGTGAAGCGAGGCAACAACACACAGACATGAATCAGCTCCTGGTAAATATGACTTTTCCTCAAACTTCTCTCCTCTTTTCTTTCTTCTCTCTCTTTTCTCTCTTCTCTCTCTTCTCTATCTTCTCTCCCCCTCCCTCCCCCCTCCCTCCCCCCTCCTCTCTCCCTCTCTCTCTCTCTCTGAAGCTTCTGGAATCCCTTAAGGACTTGAGATCAGACATGAGAGCGAGTCGTGGCGACCCGTCTGACCTTCGCGGTCCGATCTTCGTCTTTCTCCCAGTGTGTTCGTATTGCAGTGTGTGCGTCTGCTGGTGTGGCACCAGTTCAACATGTGATCTATATATAAACACGCCGCCGGACTTGCCTCACACGACCTGCTGCTCCCAGTCACACCAGTGAGTCCCACCAGGGCCCTGGTGTCCCAGTCACACCAGTGCACTGGTGTCCCAGTCTGCCGTGTTTAAGCTCTCAGCGTTTGTTCATATTTAGTACTTGTAGCTGAAAATACTCCCTTAAGTTAGTAACTCGTTTAATACAAATATATATAAATATATATAATGATGTAATACATATATATTACAAATATATTGTCTTTCTTGGAGCAGAGACATTTTCTATGTGGAACAGAAAACCTGAAGATTATCTTCGGCCTCTGTTGTTTACTTAAAGGAGAAAGTCTCTCATTGGTCGATTACACCACCTGACCTTTAACCAGACAGCAGGCAACACACACACACACACACACACACACATTCCTAGCTCTGTCTCCTGATTGGTTGAAGTGTCGGGTTCGGATGTTGTGATTAGCTGTGAGTTGTGTTAGTTACGCCCACAGTTACCCGGTTTGACCTTGGTAGACGGTTAGAAGTCACGCAGCGTTCTTAAAGTTTCCTTCCAAAATAAAGTGTAAAAGTGACGTCAGTAGTTCAAGAGAACCCTGAATAGTTTTGTAGTGTTTCTATCAACCAACACGTTTCAAACTATTTCAAACTGCGACCGTAATGAAGGTGAGAATCCAGTTTATTTTCTCATAACTCAGAATTACACTCATAATTAAGTGTAAAAGAGCCCGAAGTTGTTTCACACTTTCACACTCCTCTCAGTCATGGTGCCAAACTGAGAAAACCTCCCACAGAAAACCCAATAAAAAGTAAAAGTGTCGAACAACAAAGGAAGAAAGAAAATTCGGAACAGAGAATCTCCAGATTGGAAACAGAAATGCTCTCGGAGCCACTTCCTGTTTCCTGAATAAAGTCACCTGGAGCCCAGTTCCAACTAAACATCTAAGATCTCTTTATTTCATTTTATAGAGAGATAAACATCTTGATATTCAGAATAAATAGGATCGATCCAAGTGATGAAGTGGAAATAAATAATTATGCATTTATGCATTAGTAAAGTAAAAGCATGATGTGTTCAGGTACAGACACGGGGGTTGGAAGAAGTACTCTTTTACTTTCACTAACAACAATGAGGTCAAATTATGCAAATGTTTTAATCGTCTTAAACAGCTGACTGTATAACTCACCTCTGGCCAGATCCTCCCTCAATTTAATAATCAATAACCCTAACACCGCTTTCACTGTATTTACTATATTTATTTACACACTTCATATACTTTGCATTTTTGCACTCTTATTATTTCATTTTTAAATGAACAACAACCAAATTTCCCCTTGGGATAAATACAGTTTATATCCTATCCTAAACTAACAATAGAAAAAAGCTAAAATATCAATAACTATAATATAAGTAATTAAAAGCTGATTATTGTTTCATGAACGTTGGATTCACCTTATTTATAATCAGCTGAAAACAGGAAGTGAAACTTTAGAGTTTCCTCTTTTTGAAGATTACGTTTCACAATAAAAGCCAATAAAGGAAAAATAAACGTTTTTTTTTGTCATTTAAACTTTAAACTTACACTTCAAATAGCTGATAATATAAATATTTCCGTTCTCTAAATAAAGTTCTGGAGCTGGACAGGAAGTTTGTTTTGTTTTCGTTGTTTTTATCTTCTATTATTTATAAAAATTATGAAGTTGTGTTCAATACATTACATTTAGCTGACGCTTTTATCCAAAGAGACTTACATGGTATACAGTAGACAGTAGACACAGCAACGGTGAGCAATGAGGGTTAAGTGTCTTGCTCAAGGACACAACGACATGGACTGGCTGAGCCGGGGATCGAACCACCGACCGTCTGATTGAAAGACTGACTTGCTAACCACTGAGCCACAGTCGCCCCATACAGAGTCCAACTCTTTTAATTTGGGTAAGAAAGCATCGTATTGAATCTGGATTTATGTTTCTATTTTAATTCTACGTTTCTATTTGTTATTTTTTGTTATTCTTGTTCATCAAATTTGGTCACAATCATTTCCTTTGAGATTAATTAAGATCACATTTTACTCATTTTAAACCGAGTTCAATAACTTAAATTCAAACAAATCTTATATTCCATCCATCCATTTTCCACCGCTTATCCGGGGTCGGGTCTCGGTGGCAGCAGGTCCAGCAGGCTGACCCAGACTTCTCTCTCACCCGCAACATCTACCAGCTCATTCTGGGGGATCCCGAGGCGTTCCCAGGCCAGCTGGGAGATATAATCCCTCCAGCGTGTCCTGGGTCTTCCCCGGGGCCTCCTACCAGATAATATATGAATCCTTGTAGGTGAGAGCGGAGTGAAGGAGAAATACTCTACGCAGATATTAATGATCAAACAATCATGGAGCAGAATAAAACATGTTTTGAAGACACAAACCTGTCGACTAGTCAGACAGTTTGAGGAGAAAACCACAAAATGGAGAATCATCGGTTCTGAGCAGCAGCAGACGAGAAGCTTTTAAAACTTCTATTTCTGGCTGTTTGTTGAACGCCTGTTTTCTCCGGTCGCTGCAGGAAATCTTACAAACTAAGATTCACATTTTCTTTGTGTTTCCAGAAAGTTCCTCTTCTGGCCAACCGGGCCTTCAGCAGCTCCGCCAGGCAGCTGAGGAACAAAGTCCCCGAGTGGCAGAAGCTCTTCCAGGTGATTATCTCCTGACCACCAGGGGGCGACTCCTCTGGTTGTATAGAAGTCTATGCTTCATGTGTTAAAGCTGTATTCTCTCTCCTGACCACCAGGGGGCGACTCCTCTGGTTGTATAGAAGTCTATGCTTCATGTGTTAAAGCTGTATTCTCTCTCCTGACCACCAGGGGGCGACTCCTCTGGTTGTATAGAAGTCTATGCTTCATGTGTTAAAGCTGCATTATCTCTCCTGACCACCAGGTGGTGACTCCTCTGGTTGTATAGAAGTCTATGCTTCATGTGTTAAAGCTGCATTCTCTCTCCTGACCACCAGGGGGCGACTCCTCTGGTTGTATAGAAGTCTATGCTTCATGTGTTAAAGCTGCATTCTCTCTCCTGACCACCAGGGGCGACTCCTCTGGTTGTATAGAAGTCTATGCTTCATGTGTTAAAGCTGCATTCTCTCTCCTGACCACCAGGGGCGACTCCTCTGGTTGTATAGAAGTCTATGCTTCATGTGTTAAAGCTGCATTCTCTCTCCTGACCACCAGGGGCGACTCCTCTGGTTGTATAGAAGTCTATGCTTCATGTGTTAAAGCTGCATTCTCTCTCCTGACCACCAGGGGCGACTCCTCTGGTTGTATAGAAGTCTATGCTTCATGTGTTAAAGCTGCATTCTCTCTCCTGACCACCAGGGGCGACTCCTCTGGTTGTATAGAAGTCATCATGTCCTTAATTTCTCATGTCCTCATGTCCTCATGACAGGTTTCATGCTCACACCCTAACCCTCCCGTCTCACCGTGTGGTTTCCTTACAGGAGGACAACGGGTTGCCGGTTCACATCAAGGGCGGAACCTTTGACGTCCTGCTGTACCGGGCGACCATGACGCTAACTCTAGGAGGTAACGTGTACTGACAGGAGGAGAGAGAGGAGAGAGAGAAGGAGCTAGGAGAGGAGAGAGAAGGAGCTAGGAGAGGAGAAAATGTTGGAGGTCAGCGTTCTCTGTCCTTCTCGTTCATGAGGGAGCGCTTGTTTTCTCCACAGGGACCTGCTATTCTGTGTACTGGCTGCTCTTCGCCTCGATGCCTCACAGGAAAGCATAGAGAGCCCCCCCCCCCCCCACGGGATCGGTGTATCGCCTGGAGAGCAACGCTCGGCTCCGTCTAACACTAATGTTTGTTGTGCACAAGTATATTTTAGATTTTATCACGATGAAGAAGAAATAAAGTGTCTAGAGATTAAAACTCTTTGTCTGTTTTTATTTGAGTGTCTGTGGTTGCTGAAACATGAAGAAACATGTATATATATAATATATATATAATTATGCGTCAAAATTATTGCGTCACTTTAAATGTTGCCGCCGCAAGGAATTGTGGGTCGGCATTATCTCCTTTCCTTCGCGTTTAGAGGGTTCGAGCGACTCTCATCATGGCGGCCTCTTAGAGACTTCCGGTCATTTCAATCGGTGAGAACCTTCCGAACAAAAAGGATTATTCCACCGCAGCCGGGATCAAGCGGGACACAAAACTAACCGTCATGTTTTAATCTTGCTCATCTCGAACAGTCTGCTTCCTGAATCAGTCACGTGGTACGGCCGTCTCGCGAGCCTTCGAGCGTCGCCACATACGTCATCAACACGAGCCTCGACTCGCGCGTCACAAAGATCTTCCTGGATTACTCGACACGCGCTTCGGAGCCTCGACAGAAGGGACACGTCACTACCGGAAGGACCCAGCAGAGCCCGGATGTGTGGACGAACTTCCTGAAGTATAAAGTTTGACCTCTGTCTCGTCTCTTACTAGAGAAAGAAACGAAGCAGAAAGTAGACGGGCCCGAGTTTGTGGAGGAAACGTTTCTGTCGTTGTGAAAATGTCTAAAGTCCAAATGCTGAGATCTTTAGTCAACCAGCGACTAACTGCGGCTGCTGAAGAGATATTTGGGCTGTTTGAAAGAACGATAGCAGAGTACGAGGAGGAACTTTCTGCTTCTAGAGAGGAGAACGAGCGACAACGGAGACTACTGGACGCTGCTTTCAACCCGGAAGTCCGGTTACACAGAGCAGGTTGGTTCTGTTGGTTTCTGCATCACTTTGACCGGATGGAACCGGTTCTGGAGGAAGTATTCACACCATGTACTGAGGTAGAGTTACAGGTACTGAAGTATTCACACCATGTACTGAGGTAGAGTTACAGGTACTGCAGTATTCACACATGTACTGAGGTAGAGTTACAGGTACTGAAGTATTCACACATGTATTGAGGTAAAGTTACATGTACTGAAGTATTCACACCATGTACTGAGGTAGCGTTACAGGTACTGAAGTATTCACACCATGTACTGAGGTAGAGTTACAGGTACTGAAGTATTCACACCATGTACTGAGGTAGAGTTACAGGTACTGGAGTATTCACACCATGTACTGAGGTAGAGTTACAGGTACTGAAGTATTCACACCATGTACTGAGGTAGAGGTCTGAGGTCAAATAATTTACTTTAAATGTGTGTTTCGGTTAATTCACATGTTGTTGTTGTTGTCACCTGTACACACACTTACTGTGAAGGGAGCAAAGTGTTGTATTGAGCCTTCAGGAGAGAGCGCTGTCTCTTTAAGAGAGAAGCTGGTTGAGGTGCAGGCGGCACCTCAGTTCACCACAGTGACCAAACAGTTTACCGGCTCAGAGATCAGGGTTCTCATGGGACCAGCGTCTCTACTGACGAGACCGGATGTTCTCCCAAAGCACCAGCTGGTGTGTTGTGGCCGGATCGATGAGGATTCATCTTTAAAACCCCGATGCTGAATAAACTATCTGTTCTACATCTGGCTGCTCGGTGAGGAACCTCGGTATCGATCCCCACAGAACACGAGAGGTCAATTCACGTGGATTTATTTGTAACACGCCGTTTACCAATCACTAGAGTTGGATTCGGTACTTTAGACCCGGTACCGTAGACCCGGTACCTTGGACCCGTGCTGGGCCGGATGCTGTAGACGCTTGAAGGAGGTTCAGGAAAAAGCAGGTTTGAGTGAAAATGACCAAATAAAACCATGTCAGAAAACAACAAAGGTTTTAATGAAAGTGAACCTGAAAGCAACTCGGGACCCACCTGTCAATCTTTCCCAGCATGCATCAGAGCAGCAACACAAAGGAGACGAGGGACGATCGGTTCACTGGAGGTGTTCCTGACCCACAGCAGCCGTGCAGTACATTTCATATAGAAATACAACATTTGGTGGCGTATGGACCAGAAGTCTGAGTTTTGTGTGGTTTTTCATTTTAGGGAAGTAGCAGATCCACTCCAACGTTATTGTGTTGATGCATGTTGTCTAGCGCCATACGATGCGTACAGGAAGTGGTGGACTGTTTGCAAAGTGTAATTTCCAGCAGGAGTCAAAGCGTCTAACTCGTGGACGTTTGGTCCGATGGGAGCCGGTGTCCAGCCGGTTCCCTCGAGGGCCCGATCCTGCTGCAGTCAAAGGCTTTATTGTGTTGCTTTCTTTAGAAGTAAAAGGACGACTAATGACAGCAGCAGCATCTTTATTGAGGGTCCTGCTTCTCTCATTCACAACTAATTCACTGCTTCTTCACTGGTGAACCTCTTGAATAACAGAGTTTAATATGAGATCCATCAGACGTATGAATGTGTTTTTTTAACCTCCACAGATGTCCAGCAGCTGTTGGTGGTTCAAAAAGAGGTTCCCCCTGAGAAGCAGGTCTGGACCTCCAGTCTGGACCAGGAGGACCCAGAGCCCCCCCACATTAAAGAGGACCAGGAGGACCCAGAGCCCCCCCACATTAAAGAGGAAGAGGAGGAACTCTTTATCAGTCAGGAGGGAGAGCAGCTTCAAGGGCTGGAGGAGGCTGATCAGATAGGAACAGAAGCTGATGGAGCGGATTGTGGAGGACCAGAACCAGACAGGAAGTCAGATCCAGAAAGACCTCCAGGACCAGATACTGATGACAGTAGATATTGGATGGAGACTCAGGAAGCTCAGTCAACTTTGAACCCTCTGCAAAACAATGAAGTACCTGTAAGTGATGTGAGCTATAGTACTGGAAATACTTCCATAAGCTCCTCTGAATGTGCTGGAAGCTTTAAACACAAGGGACATCTGGAGAAATACTCTGAATCCAAAACAGGAGTGAAACCATTTAAATGCCCCTTTTGTGACGAAAGATTTAGATTATATAGTCTTCTAAAAATTCACATGATTGTCCACACAGGAGAGAACCCATTTAGTTGTTCAGTTTGTGGTAAATCATTTGCACAAAAAGGATCCCTAAACTATCACATGACTGCCCACATGGGAGAGAAACCATTTAGTTGTTCAGTTTGTGCTAAAAAATTTCTACAGAAGGGAAGCCTGAACTATCACATGACTGTCCACACAGGAGAGAAACCATTTAGTTGTTCTGTGTGTAGTAAAACGTTTTTACACAAGGGACACCTGAACACTCACATGATTGTCCACACAGGAGAGAAACCATTTAGTTGTTCAGTTTGTGGTAAAACATTTACACACAAGCAAAGTATGAAACGACATTTAATTCTCCACACTAGAGAAACAAATTAGTTGCTCAACAAGATTCTCTCGTCTCGGTTATTTCAACAATCTCGAGAGTATTTATGAGAAATATCAGAAATATGCACAGTGAACTGTCGGACTGATACAGACTTCAATATAAGTGTATTAAGCTACACATATATTTAAATTATTTGATTTGTGTTTCCATGATATTGTCTCATGTTTCATGTATATATGAATTATAATTGTTTTAACTTGTCAAAGTATGTCATGAAACTGAGGTTAATATTTAAACTTCTTTCTCTTCAGCAATGTTTTCTATCCAGTTTAAACTCATTACTTCCTGGATTTAGTTTTACCAGAAACACAACTGAGTCCATAACTGAATGACTTAATTGAGACAATAATTGTGGATGATTATCTCATCCTTCTTTCTTCTTCAACATCATCCTCTACTGATCTCATCTCTTTGACATTTAGGGTTCTGCCCTTTGTTTTAGGACGTGAATATTTCACCTTTTGTTGGACGAACTTTCTCTCTGATTCACTACTATTGTAACAGCTGTTCAAGTAATCTGTTCTCATTGTTTTCATGGCGGCTCACAAACAGTTGTTTCCAGCAAAATGACTTCAGTTCAATGTTGTTCTTCCATACTGTTGAGAAATATCAAATGCTCTATGTTAATGTTTTATATTCATGATGTTAATGTTTTATATTCATTTGCTTTGTGCGGTTTTTATATTCATTTACTTATGCAAGACCTCTTACACAAGCAGAACTATGTCTGTTGGGCAGGGAGCCCACCAGAGAAAAAATCTTCATAGAGGCAAATAAGGAGATGAACAAACACATCTGAAATTCCTCTTATGTTGAGCAATTCCTCTTGTTATGTTGAAATGGAATTTGGCAAAGTTCAAGGAATAAGAACCATCTTGCTGAATAACAGGGTGTGCGTAGGGGAAGAACTATGCTTCCCCTAGAGTAAACAAAGAGCGGCGGTCACGTTGACATGTATCAAGGAAACGATCAACATGCAATGTGGGCGTATGTTGGTGTGTAACTTCTCTGTGTAAGAAATCTAATAAAAGACGAAGCCACGACAGGGAAGAGCAGATTTCGTTGGTGAGGCTTTGACTGCGTAGTCATTGTAAGGAACGATATCTCCTCCGGCCGGAGCTTTGACAAACCGTTATACTTGGTCTTGTGTCTTATTGTCCATTACAGAGAACCTGAAGAAGTCCGTACGTGGGTGTGCACGTAAGAAGCGCATCAATTGGGGGCTCGTCCGGGATTCATCTAAAGACGGCTTCTTCACGAATTAGTGGTCTCTTGGTCCAAAGGTGAAAAGACTCGAACATCTGACGTCATAAAAAAGGGTGAGCAGACCATTCTTCTGCATTGAATACAGCTAAATTTAAGGGTGTTCAACGTCTTAGTAACCCGCAGACTGCTAAAATAAATGTATTTTCATTTCTGAGTGGACAATAAGAATTATTGTTATCACTAAATCAGCGGTCCCACCGTGTAAAGTCTGAGTTTGGCAACTCCGCCTATTTCCTGACGAGGGATAAGGTTTTGCTGGGTCGTAAAAACCCAAAGAAGTAGGGCACCTTTAAACCCTAATCCCCCTAACCCTAACCCCCCTAACCCTAACCCTAATCCCCCTAACCCTAATCCCCCTAAACCCTAATCCCCTAAACCCTAAATCCCCCTAACCCTAACCCGAACCTGACAGTCTGGGACCGGTAATAATCACAGGTTGAAGTCCTAGTTACAGGCTTGAGTCCTGGTAACCTCTTTTTTATAATCACAGGTTGAAGTCCTAGTTACAGGCTTGAGTCCTAGTAACCTCTAAAAAGCATGAATGAGATGTGTATGATTGCTGAATAGCAACAATTGAAGCAGCAGTACTGCCCGAAACCTCACGGTGTCAACAAAAAGCAGTAGTCTGTTGAAGTAGATTGTGGCCATTCAGATAATAAAGCTCTGCTGATAACCATAAAAGTGTTCTTGGCAATCTGATAACATTCTTAGAAAGTTGTGGCAGTTTAATAAAGAAGTTGTGGCAGTTTAATAAAGTCCCTTAAACTAGTTTTGCAATTTAATAAAATCCCTGGCAGTTTGATAAAATTAAAAGTTGTATAATGGACGGGGAATTTGATAGGGAAATAGATGATGGAGGCTGGGGAGTTAAGGGTGGCTGTGGGCCGTATAAACCAGTAGAAAAACAGTTGCAAATAATGGAACATGCCGTAGCCAGAGTACACGGTAAAGGGAAAAAATCTGAGGAAGTGATGGAGCGCATGCGTGAGGAGGTAGAGAGGATCCTAACAGACCAAGCTGAGACCACCCAGTGCCAGGAGCCTCTGTCCAAAATCTTTTGGACACAGGAAAGGAAAGCGAAGATAGAAGAAGAAAAGGCAGAGAAACAAAGGGACAAAGCAAGTCAGGAGAAGCAAAAATGGGCTCAGTGGGCCATAATGTGGCAGGGAGTCAAACATCTAATGTCAAACACAGCACAGGGACAGGGGGAAAAACTGCCACCGCCATATGCTCCCAGTAGCTTTTGCAATCTCCCAGGAGCACAACAGCAGTGGTACAGGACAGCCGTCTTAAGCGGGGTTCCTGAAAAGGTGCGTGTGGCGATAGAAGAAAATCCAGACATGGCCGCAGCTGATTCCACTAAATGGGAACGACACATCATTTTTCATATGACACGTGCACAAGATACCATAGACACTGAAGAAGCAGACCTTAAAGAGCTCCAGGCTCAACTGCTCAAGTTACAATTAGCTGAGGTCAAACAAAAGGTCAATGAGGGAAAGAAAGACAAAGATAAAAAGGGAAAGCATGTCATGGCTATGACTGCCAACTCCCCACAAGGGGACGCTGATCTTTTCCCAACTCCTGATTGGGTCCCACCAAGCCCAATGCAGCCACCTGTTCAGTACTACCAAGCGCCACCTCAGCAATGGCAGCCACGAAACAATTATAATGGGGGAAGGGGCAGAGGGAGACAAGGGAGGGGGCGGGGAGGTCCGCCCCGGGGAGGAGCTTCCGGTGCCTGCTTTAACTATGATCAGATGGGACACTGGTCTAGGGAGTGTCCGCAGAACGAGGGTCGGCAGCAAGGGGGCAGGGGACACCAGCAGGAAGGGCAACAATCACAAGGCCCCCCTCAAGGTCAGCAAGGCCCCCCACAGTTCAAGGGGAGGGAAACGCACCTCTCACCGCACAAGCTTGTAACTGGTCGAGCAATGCCAGGCCCACCCAGAGATGGAGGTCATATGTCATCCCTGGATGTATGTCAGATTGAGATGATTGACTATATGCGCGAACTAACATCTCTGGTCTCAGCCCTATCTAACCAGGTGGAAGGCTTTGGAGAAGGAGCCAGAGAAAGAAGAACCGAGGGTCAAAGTAGGTGACTGGGTCAGGGTTAAGGTTCACAAACGCAAGTGGACTGACCCCAGGTGGACTGGACCGTACGAAGTGAAGGAGGTTACGTCACACTCGGTCCAGGTCAGAGGTAAATCAGGCGTTCCCTGGCATCACCTGACACATTGTGCCCCAGCTCCTAGCCCAAACAAAACACTCTAGGAAGTGCGTGCTGATTTAGCACAGAATATCAATTAGACAATGGAGGATTCATTCCCTCACTAAGAACAGAAGTGTGTTGTTTGCTTCAAAAGCGTTGTATATGTCTCGGCTGCGACAAAATGGTGTGCTTTGTTTAAATCTACATGTATGTGTCATAGAAGAATCATAGATAATGTTAAATAGTTTGAAAAGTGTATGAATGCAACCACACACTGAACTTAACAATTTGGTGAACCTTACGTGATCTTTGTGGTGAGTGTTGTTGACTGAGATGCTGAACTGCTGATACGCGTGGTAAATAGTGCACTGTACTAATTGTTGTGTGTTGTATCTGTTGTACAGGGTGATTACCTGTTGTGTGTCTTATGTGTGGAAGTGCTGTTTATTGCTAAAACTTTAAAATAAGTGATATAGGCTCTGAGAGAAGGAGCCTTCCTCTGATTTATACGGTTAAAAGGATTTATGGAGTTTCCTCAGAAGTCAGGGTGAATAAGCCATAAAAGGGTTAAATGGTACTATACTATAAGTAATGCAGAAATTACATTTGGAAAAGGAGATAGAGGGAAAATTATTAATCATGTTTAATGGGAGTTGGCCCTCCACTGATAAAAGGTAAATAAGAGTGGTGTGGGTCCAGGGTTTTTTGTTTTTGTTTTGAGTGTGGCAGGTTCGTGTGCTGCAGAAAAAGACTGACGATGCTCTCACACAGTTATGATTGACATATCATTTTTATTTAAGACTCAAAATATTAAGCCGGGCAAAGTGAGCTTTTAAAAAATAGAGAAAACTAAAAAATAAGACTACGTTGGTAGTGTTGTGCGATATAAACTTTGAATTAGACTAAAAGTATGTGTAAAAGTTGGAGCAGGGTCAAGTATGTGCAGCCAGTCTACTAAGTCTTATCGTAGGGATAAGAGGTATGTGGGAGGAGGACAGACAAACTGTCCAAACAAGGGGAGGAGTGGATACATCTGGGGATTCCTGAGAAAGGCAGTTTCAGCTGCAACAACTGAAGCAGCTCGGAGTGTGTGTGGAGCGGAGAGAGGAGGGGCAGCAGAAAGTACATGGTCACGAGGATCCTGATCTGGACTCCGTGCCGCCTCTATATGCTCTAAAGGGGGAAGCCGTCCAACCACCAGTCCGAAGAGGAAAAGAACCGACCCTTCACACGGAAAGCTGAGCTGGAACCATGCCAGGACACACCCAGAGCCTGCTTGCCCCACTCCGAACCCCAGGATGAGATAATGCCCATGGGGAAGAAAAGACATTGAAGACGTGAAGAATCATGGGATAAGCCCAAAGATAATCTGGTTGAGGTTGAAAGAACTCTTCTCTATTTTGTTGGAGAATACAGGCCAACCAGGCCACCTGATGAGCAGAAGGCTCAAACTGGACATTGACAAAATTGCAGTTGTGTTTTCGAACAAGATTTCCACCCAAAAGAGAAGAAAGGGGCGGCAGAGGAAAAACTGAGGGCCAGAGACTTTGACCCACATGAACCAGAGACTTTGTGTGCCACCTGTGGCAAAGCTGGACATCGGTGAAGGGACTGGCCACAAGCTCCGTGGAATAAAGACAGGACTGGTGGGAGGACCCGGCAACAATCCGACTGAGGGGAGCGGAAGGTGGCGGGACGGACCCCAGGGAGGGACCACGGGACACACACACATCTCAACACACAGGGTGAGCAAATTCTGATTGGGATTGTGACAAGCCTGTTTATGCAATACACACATTAGAAGTTAGGAACACAGACACACAAACATATATATTTGAATGAAAATTAAGGTTTTAGAAAATGACCATAAGTCATATTAATTAACTATTAAAAGGTAAATATGTTCCATTTTTGGTTGACTCAAGAGTCACTCAGTTTAGTTTCTAGTGGTGCTGCCATATATATTTATCAGGCCAAGAATGCTGCTGCTGTCTCTGTTTCTCTCTCTTCCGCACAATCTGAGTTGTTCAAGGGGGAGTTTCAACATGTTGGAAAGGAGTGAAGGACGTGGCTGGTTGGCTGAGCATGCAGACTCTGCTTCCTGACTTGAGGCCTACAGAGGATCCTGTGAACCGGTACAGTGTAAAAGGCAATGTATATAAAACAAAATGTACATTAATAATAGTAAAAAGAGAGTGATACAACGTATGTTTAATCAAAACACAGACACCATGGGGTCTAAGGTTCCATCTGTCGACATGGCTGAGCTGTCTGAGGTGCCCACTTCTCTGTGGACTGCGCATAAATATGACGTAGGACCGATGAGGAGAGCGACACCCAAAATCTGATTTCAGGCCAGGCATGAAGTACTATCCACTTAAGCAGGAGGCTATTATTCTGAGCCATTATTGATGGCTGGTATAATAATCATGAGTGATAATTATCTGGTACACACCTTAATATATGTGGTAAAGACAATTTGGGAAAAGGGGGAGGTGATGAAGGCTTTACAGGCTCCCTGGTGGTCTCCATACATGTTACCCACAGTCAACAATCATTTCCAATGTACAATTTAATGTATAAATATATATTCTGATGAATACAGGTAAACTAGGAAGAAGGCAGAGTAGATGAGGGAAGGTAAGAAAGTGAAGAAGGTTGGAGCCAGAGAAAATGGATAAGGGAGAATGGGAAGGTTGTGTCCAACGTAGAGGACTGAGGGGAGGGAGCCTGTGGGAGGGAGTCTCAAGGTGTATTATTCCTCCTCAGTAAAACCTACACAACCACTGAGTTACTGCAGCAAAGAAATTTAAAGAGGCAGTCTGAAAACACGTGAGACATCTTTCCCTCTCCTCAAAGGAGGAAGAGGTTTAGAAAATAATTAATAAGACCTTATGGGCAAAAGGGGGAGTAGAGCCTGTGACTATAAAAATAAAAATAGGTTTAGGCCTTTCCAGAGATACTATCCAATACAACCCGAGGCTGCTGAGAGAATAACACCAGTAGCTGAATAATCTTTCTTTAGAATCAGAGGTATTGTAAAAATCCTAAAAAGCCCTTCTAAGAGAATGGCTGCTAATCTAGCTGAAGTTGAACCTCCACAGTGGAGACAGATTTGACTTTATGTTGATGACATTCTGGTATGTTCCAAAACACAAGATAAGTGCAGAGAAGACACTCTGGCGCTATTGACATTCCTAGGGGAACAAGGACATAAAGTAAGTAAAAGATAATAAATTAACTGCAGCTGTGGAGAGTAAAAGTGAAATATTCTGAACTTCTGAAGCTGACAAAGCTTTAGTGATATTTAAAAAGATTTTGGCTGAAACAGAGTCGTGAATTACAGAGAACTAATTCAGCAGTGAGAAGCTGTTCCACAGACGGAGTTCAAGATTGCCAGTCCAAAGCTGGAACTAGAAAGAATCTCACCCGGTGAGAATTCTGTTCCATGAGAAAGTCATTTGAGATGCAACAGATGTGTCCTAGTGAACTAATAATAAATAAGATAAGAATAATAATAGTGCACTAAGGGAAGATTGACAGTCACATGATGTCAATATTTGGTTCATCAGATTGAACAAAGAATAAAAGGGAATTGTGGTTGGTGGAGGCGTGGAGACGCAAGTGAGAGACAGGTATGAAAGAGAGAATTAGAGAGAAGGACACACACACACACACACACACACACACACGCACACAGATAAGCTGACACAGACTGTTAATTCAGGATGTAAAGCTGTTTAGAACTTTAGAAGTAGAGGGATGTGAAGTGTTTCCGGAGCATGCAGATCTGTCATTCTAGCACCTGAAAGTAGAAAACTAAATTGATAGAGCAAAGAGATAATACCATCTCGTGTGAACAGCATTTGTAATCTTAAATCCTTAAACATGACTATAAACAAAAGTAAAACAGTTGAAGTTATCTTAGAAACTGTCCAGTACATTTTAAGCAGAGAGCATATTGGTGACAAAGTTTAGGATGTTTGTTGGCAGGATGAGAGAAAAGGAGAACACAGCAGCAGGATACCAGGAATGTAAGAAGAATTGAGATGACCATCCCCCGACCATTTGGACCACGTGGGTCGTAAAGAGAAAGACTTGGAATGCAGTAAGGGGGGAAGGACCATTCAACTATCATAGCACATCAACTGCTGTCCGCACATCAAAGAGAGAGCATCCTGGATTCATCACACTTATTGCAAGAATGTGCACCAGTTGTCTGCAGAAAACTGCATTACTGAAGACTCCTAAGGGACACCCATCTCCCCTGTAGTGAAGTCTGCTTACAAAGGGAGGTGAAACCAATAGGGGCACTTGTCTCAACCCAGTGAAGAAATCATCAAACACCCAGAGGCTTAGGGAGTGTCTGTTTATCAAGGGGAGCTCAGTGTTGATTTTAGAAGGAGAAACTGGTTAACAACTATTGACAACAGACAGACAAATTGTTACATTTACTGTGATGCTGAGAAAGGCGGAGTCTGTACAGTGTTTGGATTTGCCTGTTTTATTTTCATCCTAAGCAACACAGCTCCTGATGGATCAGTGACCGAAGCGCTGACTGGTCTTACGGCATTGAGTCACCACCTTGCAGAGAATGCTGAGATTGATGATCCCATCACAAGCTGGTTGGACACAGCTTATCCATTGCTCTCGCTGGGGGCCACAGATGATGCTCCGTTCTCCAAAGGAGAAGGACCGCCTGAGGAGACGGCGGACTCCAAATCAGACGGAGGCTTCATCCGTTCAAGACCTTCCAGGCTTGGACTCGGGAACACACTGATCACAGCCGGCAAAATAACAAAAGCTACAAGGCACAGTCTCTTTGTTCTCTAAGCAGGTAGCAGCTGGCCAACGGGCAGAGGAGCCGAAACCAGCTCCAGAATCTGAGTGGGTGCGTCTGCGAGTCATCAAAAGAAAGTGGTCGGAGCCACGGTGGTTGGGTCCATTCAAGGTAACAGCCCGAACCACGCACGCTGTCCAGCTCCAAGGCAAGGGAACGCAGTGGTATCACTGGACCCAGTGTACACCAGCGCAAGAACCAGGTCGTTCCGTTGCAGAGGTAGCCAGGGATCTGGCTGCCAATACAAACAACTCTCCGGTTGACACTAGGGCAAAAGAGGCAGAATAATCCTCTCCAGTGTCCAACAGAGTACAGGGTAGTCTACCCCTGGTACTTGAAGAAAGAAGACCTGCAGAAGAATCGACGCTGACGTAACGTATATTGTTGAATGTATATCATGCTGTATTGCCAGAGTTGTAACTAGAACCCATAAAGGAAAGTTGAAACCTTATTTACAGAGTCCTACTGCTGTAATAATCTTGTGAAAAAGGAACTAGTTAAAGAAAATTTGCTTGCTTAAAATAATACCCGTGTGGACATATGTGTGTAAAAGTAATTGTAAGTGTGGGCATTGTGACTCTAACCCTCTGGTGGTACTGTGAGCTCCCTAGACAGGAATGTTAATTGTATGGGACCGGTGGAGGCCAAACATACTATGATGCCCTTGTTGGCTGAAGGGGAGGCCAATGACCAGGTAGAGGAATTGGAGTTACAATGCTGAATTAAAATGTCATGTTGGGTGGACTCTTGTTAGAGTCCAAAAGGGGGAGTGTGAATTTTCTTAAAATTACAACAACATTGCTATTAAAAGTGTAAACATGCTATGTATACCAAAAGGCTAAAAAATAACCATGCTTCTGTCTCCTATCATAGTGTGAACTCTTCGTAGAGTTCAAAAGGGGGATTGTTGAGAAATATCAAATGCTCTATGTTAATGTTTTATATTCATGATGTTAATGTTTTATATTCATTAGCTTTGTGCGGTTTTTATATTCATTTACTTATGCAAGACCTCTTACACAAGCAGAACTATGTCTGTTGGGCAGGGAGCCCACCAGAGAAAAAACCTTCATAGAGGCAAATAAGGAGATGAACAAACACATCTGAAATTCCTCTTATGTTGAGCAATTCCTCTTGTTATGTTGAAATGGAATTTGGCAAAGTTCAAGGAATAAGAACCATCTTGCTGAATAACAGAATGTGCGTAGGGGAAGAACTATGCTTCCCCTAGAGCAGGGGTGCCCAATACGTCGATCGCGATCGACCAGTCGATCGCCAGGGTAGTGCGGGTAGATCGCATGCCATTTAAAAAAAAAAGAAAAAAAAAAGTATCCTCCCTACGGCATTTGTGTAAATCAATGTCAATCACCACGGACGGTGCGCCCGCATGGTCGGACGCTTGAATGCATTATTTGCGCTTCTCTACTCCCGTGAGTTTACTCAACTTTATGTGGTTAATTTGCGCCATTCGCTTTACTCGCGGCTGAAAGGGGGCAGGGATATCTCCGTGGCTTATCTCCGTAAAAATGGTACCGTTTCCGCCATCCACCATTGAACTAACCACTAGTTCTGCTTTATAGTTATTGTGGAAATCCCTCAAACGTCGGACCATCAGACGCCCCCGTGTCCGTGTCCATAATATCATCTGTAGCCGCACAACTGGGTCTGAATGACGGCTGCTTCCAGCGCTGCTTCAGGCGGACCAGCAGCAGTTTGATTCAGCACCGGCAGGACGGCAGTGATGATGCGGAGCTTCTCAACGCTGATTGGCTTTCACTACGCAAATCTTTCGGCCAAGTTATTCGCGTCATTCGCGTCTGTGCATTGACTTTGCATGTAATCTACTCGCGAATAATACGTGCCGCATTCAGTGTGAACGCAGCATAACCCTGGCTGTTTCTATTCAGTGCAAGTCAGAGTAAAATGTAATGACCAAAAATGTACAGAATTATATTGTGTCATAAGTTATGCAAGGTACGCCAATATTGTAAATATAAAGTATACTCTGTATATTTATACATTAATAATGCTATTTATTAATATATATCTATATAGATATATATCTATATAGATAGATATTTAGCATTATTAATGTAGATCTTTTTTAGCATTATTAATGTAGATCTTTTTGACTAGGTCAATTTAAAAGTAGCTCGCAAGCCAAAAAAGTGTGGGCACCCCTGCCCTAGAGTAAACAAAGAGCGGCGGTCACGTTGACATGTATCAAGGAAACGATCAACATGCAATGTGGGCGTATGTTGGTGTGTAACTTCTCTGTGTAAGAAATCTAATAAAAGACGAAGCCACGACAGGGAAGAGCAGATTTCGTTCGTGAGGCTTTGACTGCGTAGTCCTTGTAAGGAACGATATCTCCTCCGGCCGGAGCTTTGACAAACTGTTATACTTGGTCTTGTGTCTTATTGTCCATTACAGAGAACCTGAAGAAGTCTGTACGTGGGTGTGCACGTAAGAAGCGCATCAATACTTGTCGTTTGTTCAAAGGCCTTTGAGAGAAAATGTGTCCCCTGATCAGTCTGAACAACACAAAGATTAGAAGCTAAAGAACCTAATCAGTTCCTTATTGATGGCCGGTGCAGTGATCTTGCACAAGGGGATGCCATCAGGAAAAAACGTGCGCAAACGTTTGGTTTTCCCACCACTTGTCTTGTGCTACACGTGTTACAGAAGTTTATCACGTCAGCTTTCATTCCTGGCCAGAAGAAAAGCTTCAGGACCCGATCGTATGTCTTGGTGACGCCTAGGTGACCAGACCAGTGATGTTCATGCACCAATGCTAGCTGCCAACAACCAACTGGAATACCTATCTGGCAGACGGTGCCCCGGTCCTCACCTTTTATCCTGCTGCCTTACCTGGCTTACCTGGTCAAGGAGCACAGCAACGACACAACGTGGTGTTTATAAGCCCTTTGACTTTCATGTGTGCTCATGGTGGAGATGAGAGCTGGTGTATTGTTCCATCATTGTCTTTGTAAATGTGCAAAAGCAGTGAAGTAGATTTTAGCATTCATCCCCTAAATTCTACTATTTTGCATGTTTAGAGGCAGAATTGCAGGAAAATGCCAGACGTCAAGTGTGTTTTCATTTGTTTAATGTTATTTTTTTGGTCTCTGTTCAGTCACTCAGTCCCACACACCCTTGACTAGTAATGTGCACCCTGAATCAAGTACGTACTGTAGAGTCAAATTGTTGTTTGATGAAAAGGAATCACACAGCTCTGTTTTGCTTCCACAGAAACAAATAAATGTTAAACAATCTCTTGAGTCGTCTCTTTCCTGTTACATATGGAAAAGATGGAATGTAACTTAGTATTGGAATAATAAATGATAAAGGTCACCCACGAAGTCTTCTACGGGCTTTTATTTTGAAGGTGACCCCGCAAGCTGCAGCTGACCCGGATGCTGCTCCATTAGCAACATGGCAAGTATTCACACCATGTACTGAGGTAGAGTTACAGGTACTGAAGTAGAGTTACAGGTACTGAAGTATTCACACCATGTACTGAGGTAGAGTTACAGGTACTGAAGTATTCACATTATTATATTGAAGGTCAATGCTTCTTCAGTGATAAACATCTTGAATAATAGTTTAATATGAGATTCATCAGACGTCCAGCAGCTGTTGGTGGTTCAAGAAGACCAGGAGGACCCAGAGCCCCCCCACATTAAAAAGGTCCAGGAGGACCCAGAGCCCCCAGACACTAAAGAGGACCAGGAGGAGGCTGGTATCGTTATCATTAACTCTTGAAAAGGATGATGATGATGAAGAGGAAGCTCAGTCCTCACAATTTCATCAAAGACCAACTGAACTGATGGAAACAGATGCTGATGGAGCGGACTGTGGAGGACCAGAATCAGACAGGAACTCTGACCCTGAGACTGATGACTGTGATGATCTGAACGAGACCAGAGAACCTCTGTCGGGTTTAAACTCTCTGAATAATGAGGAAGTTTATGTCCGTGATTCAAAATGTTGTACAGGGGAGAAACCATTGAGTTGCTCTGAATGTGGGAAAAGCTTTAGTCTTAAGTCAGGTCTGAAGTTACACATGATGACTCATAAAGGAGAGAAACCGTTCAGCTGCTCAGTCTGTAAAACAACTTTTAAAAGGAGGACAACACTAAAGAGACACATGTTAATGCACACAGGAGAGAAACCTTTACGCTGCTCAGGGGCGACTGTGGCTCAGTGGTTAGCAGGTCTGACTTTCAATCAGAGGATCGGTGGTGTAAACCCCAGCTCAGCCAGTCCATGTCGTTGTGTCCTTGAGCAAGACACTTAACCCTCATTGCTCACCGTTGCTGTGTCTACGGTCTACTGTATATCATGTAAGTCGCTTTGGATAAAAGCCTCAGATAAATAAAATGAAATGTAATGTTTGTGATGACACATTTATGTGCAAAGGGCAACTGAAGATGCACATGGTAAGTCACACAGTAGAGAACTCCCTTTAGTTGTTCTGGTCTTGATAAAGTTGACACTGAGTCCACTCCCTCACTTGTAAACAAGACCATGAGATACTTGACCTCCCTCGCTTGGGGCAGTGACCCACTTCCAACTGGGAGGTCTCTTCACCGATTTCGGTCCCTTCAACATGTGATTGCTTGTTGCTTTTAAATATTATGCTTGTAATTGTATAATAGATGTTTTTATTTTTCTTTACGTTATTCAATAGGATCAGTATTTTTTAAGATAAATAAACTGTTCTCGTTTTAAAAAGCAGTTTCTGTGATTATTGTGTATACATGTTGTGATGATAGCTGCTTGTTATCTTCACTGCTCCGATTGAAACCTTCACTCTAAATGTTTAATAGTACCTTAACTATTGACATTTTTCAGAGTAAACAAGAGTAAACATGTCCATTAATTTATCCTTAAAATACATTTTAAACAATTACAATCATTCGTTTTATAAAAGTTCTTCTGTAATTCTGTTGTTTAGCCACATTTCTTTTACAATTAAGGGGAAATTCAATGGCATTTTACCCCATTCTTAGGTTATTTCCTTTTGCCAATTCATAACCTGCAAGTAACAACAAAAATATGATTCATATATATTGATTTAATTATCATAGAAAACCTCAGATTACAGGGTGGACTGGATGTAACAGGGTGGAAATCATATCAGTGAACAATACATTTAATTAATGAAGGCAATTCATTCACATTTCACATACTAATTTTAAATGTAACTTCCATTAAACCATTAATCATGAACACAGATTTAGTTTCAAAATAAAAACAGGTTGTTGCTGTTTAGCTATAAACACTGGGACAAATATGGAAAAACAACGTTGAACTAAAGTCATTTTGGTGGAAACAACTGTTTGTGAGCCGCCATGAAAACAATGAGAACAGATTACTTGAACAGCTGTTACAATAGTAGTGAATCAGAGAGAAAGTTCAGTCAACAAAAGGTGAAATATTCACGTCCTAAAACAAAGGGCAGAATCCCTAAATGTCAAAGAGATGAGATCAGTAGAGGATGATGTTGAAGAAGAAAGAAGGATGGAGATAATCATCCACAATTATTGTCTCAATTAAGTCATTCAGTTATGGACTCAGTTGTGTTTCTAGTAAAACTAAATCCAGGAAATAATGAGTTTAAACTGGATAGAAAACGTTGCTGAAGAGAACGAAGTTTAAATATTAACCTCAGTTTCATGACATACTTTGACAAGTTAAAACAATTATAATTCATATATACATGAAACATGAGACAATATCATGGAAACACAAATCAAATAATTTAAATATATGCGTAGCTTAATACTGAAGTCTGTATCAGTCCGACAGTTCACTGTGCATATTTCTGATATTTCTCATAAATACTCTCGAGATTGTTGAAATAACCGAGACGAGAGAATCTTGTTGAGCAACTAATTTGTTTCTCTAGTGTGGAGAATTAAATGTCGTTTCATACTTTGCTTGTGTGTAAATGTTTTACCACAAACTGAACAACTAAATGGTTTCTCTCCTGTGTGGACAATCATGTGAGTGTTCAGGTGTCCCTTGTGTAAAAACGTTTTACTACACACAGAACAACTAAATGGTTTCTCTCCTGTGTGGACAGTCATGTGATAGTTCAGGCTTCCCTTCTGTAGAAATTTTTTAGCACAAACTGAACAACTAAATGGTTTCTTTCCCGTGTGGACAGTCATGTGATAGTTTAGGGATCCTTTTTGTGCAAATGATTTACCACAAACTGAACAACTAAATGGGTTCTCTCCTGTGTGGACAATCATGTGAATTTTTAGAAGACTATAGAATCTAAATCTTTCGTCACAAAAGGGGCATTTAAATGGTTTCACTCCTGTTTTGGATTCAGAGTATTTCTCCAGATGTCCCTTGTGTTTAAAGCTTCCAGCACATTCAGAGGAGCTGATGGAAGTATTTCCAGTACTATAGCTCACATCACTTACAGGTACTTCATTGTTTTGCAGAGGGTTCAAAGTTGACTGAGCTTCCTGAGTCTCCATCCAATATCTACTGTCATCAGTATCTGGTCATGGAGGTCTTTCTGGATCTGACTTCCTGTCTGGTTCTGGTCCTCCACAATCCGCTCCATCAGCTTCTGTTTCTATCTGATCAGCCTCCTCCAGCCCTTGAAGCTGGTCTCCCTCCTGACTGATAAAGAGTTCCTCCTCTTCCTCTTTAATGTGGGGGGGCTCTGGGTCCTCCTCTTCCTCTTTAATGTGGGGGGCTCTGGGTCCTCCTGGTCCTCTTTAATGTGGGGGGGCTCTGGATCCTCCTGGTCCTCTTTAATGTGGGGGGGCTCTGGGTCCTCCTCTTCAATGTGGGGGGGCTCTGGGTCCTCCTCTTTAATGTGGGGGGGCTCTGGGTCCTCCTCTTTAATGTGGGGGGGCTCTGGGTCCTCCTCTTCAATGTGGGGGGGCTCTGGATCCTCCTGTTCCTCTTTAATGTGGGGGGGCTATGGGTCCTCCCAGTCCTCTTTAATGTGGGGGGGCTCTGGGTACAAACAAAGTGGACTGACTGGATCTGATCCGGCTCTGGTCTCGCTTCCTGTGTGGTGGATGGATGTGAGCCAGAAAACCAGCAGTATTGTCCTTTAATAATTTGATCTAATCCAGAACGGGCAGGAAAATTGTGCATATGCGCGTGTGATTGTGCGCGTGTGATTGTGTGCGTGTGATTGTGCGCGTTTATCTGGTTTTTAAACTCTCGGCTCTCTTCGCCTCATTCAGGTTTTCACGGAGGTTCAAACACGTGGAGAGCAAAACATTTTATTACTAACACTGGAATAGTTCAATTTGTATATTATTATACAGGAACTAACTGCTTTACAAAAACAAAATGATACAATATCACATGTATGTACAGTGTAGTAAATATACCATCTCAAATTGTACACAAAGTATTTACAATTATCACACATACTGCAATAAAACAAAACTCAGACTATTACTCTACAGACATTAGATTTTGCATAACATCAAATAAAACATGCCACATTTTGAGGTTTCTCATCTTTACAAACCCATGACTGTTTTTAAATTAGTGCAAGTCAAACGATGGATGGAGTTAAAAAAAGAAACAAAGGAGGTTCTACGGGACTCTGGTGGAACCCGCTCGCTACGGACCGCGTGACCGATTCCCACAGCGAGACCAGGGAGCTCCGGACCCGCCAGCCGTAGGGTTTCCATTCACAGTGACCTCAGATGTGTGCGCTATTGTGACAGAACCAACCCACAACGAAACCCACGTGTTCACAGTGACTCAAAGAAACGTTTCTTAAACATGGCGGACAACCAGTGATACCAGTGAAGAGTGAGTGTGTGAGTGTGAGTGTGAGTGTGTGTGTGTGTGTGTGTGTGTTCCGTATTTACACCTAATAACTGTGACAGACCAATGAATGAGCAACTTCAAAGTCTCACCTCTGTGAAATGAATGGAAACCGACGGCTGCGGTCAGAAACCCTGCAGCGCGCTTTGGGAACGCGTTGGTGTGGTTCATAGTAAACCAGTAGAACCAGTAGAACCACAGTACCGTCAGAGCTTCCTCCCGATCGGAGCTGAGCTCCACCTCTTCGGTCTCCATTAGCTCAGCACCGTCTAGACAAATGCCCTCCGATGGACACGCCCCCCACCGGACACGCCCCTCTGGTAGACACGCCCCCGGCAGACACGCCCCCGGCAGACAAGTTGGACCGACTCAAACGGATCGAGCGCTGAATGTTCGGTTGGATTCTTTGACCCTAAATGTGTTTTTGGGCCGCCGCTTCGTCCTGGACCAGAAACCGCTCACGGCACCAGGAAGCGACTCACTGTTGATAAATAATTAAAAAAAATTGTGTTTCTGTTAAAAACTGAGATAAAATAAAAAAGCCTCCGTTACGACGTTTCCTTGAGAGCCGTAAATGACGACCCTCTGGAGGCGGGGCAAGCGGGCGCGTGACGGGAATCGAACGCCAGGCCGCCGCCCCCCTCTACTCAAACGGAGGCGGACGAAGAAGCTCGACACACTCGTCCTCGTCACCGTGGAAACACTCATTAAAAACGACGCGGTAAAGCAAAACAATAAAAAATAAAAGGACGCGACGCAGCCGGAGATATTTACACGCTCGCACGTCGTGTTCCAAAAGAAGTTTTGTTTTTGTAGTTTTCTTTTTTGGGAAAGCGTTTGAAAAGGTCTGGTGTCGCTATCTAGCTGTACAGGATAAATACTTTCAGGCAACAGGGTATATGGATGATTGTATACTTGACGATCGTTGGAGGCCCCGTGGACTCGTGGTGGCTCCGCCTCCATAATTAGTACCTGTGTTCTTTGTCCCGGCAAGGTTTGACTTTTACTTTACAAATTGTACACATTGAAAAACCCTGACAAAGGCACACCATGGAGAAACGTCGACGTCTAGATTAGCACTAAGGACTAGTTATACATCTGTCTATGTAAAATATGTACAGGACACGGAACCCCCACCCCCCCCCCCCAAAAGGAGGCCGAGGCGGCTCAGCTTGTGTCCACTCTAAACCTTGGTGTTCAGCCTGTCCCCCATAGGTCCACGTCTCAAGAGGACAGAAGCTCCTCCCCCTCCTCGTCGAGCGCCGTCCCAAATCAAATATTTGAAAGCAGCACAAAATTTAAAAGTTTCCTCCTCAATGCAAAACAGGAACAAATAAAATAAAAAAATCACTGCCAGAGCGACGACCATGAGGAAGAGGAGGAAATAAAAGAGTAAACGGTGGAGTGCAGCATGAGGTCTGGCAGGCGGGGGGGGGGAGGGGCTCCGATCACACGATCTTCTTGATGCTCGGCCTCTTGAAGCTGCCGGCGCTGCGCTGCTTCTGCACCTGACTGGCTGAGCCGTGGCGAGTGCGCCCCCCGCTGGACAGAGCGGAGCTGGGCGACAGCTGCACGTTCTCCTTGTCCACACCTGCAGGACACAAAGCTTCCAGCTGAGCAGAGACAACTACAACGTCCAACTTCCCCTGAACCCCACACGTATGTGTCTGTTAAAGCCACGTCATGAGGTGACGTTTCATTAATGAGAGGACTCGTAGTCCTGCAGCAACGCAAACGTTAGACTGTAAGAAGCCATTAATAGATCTGGCGTTTGCTTTGGTCTGGACCCGGGTTAGAGGTCAGGGGGTCAAGGGGGACGCACCTGGTGAGTGCTGCGAGGTGGCCAGTGAGGTCATGGAGTTGGACAGGTTGAGGTTGGCAGTGATGCTGAGCTGGCTCTGGCTGGTGGGGGGGTAGGGGGAGGTGGGCGTCCTCAGCTGCTCCTCCCCTCGCTCCTCGTCGGCTGCAGGCAGGTAGCTGTCAATCAACGCCTCCAGGAACTTGACGATCAGCTCGGCGTAGTCTGGAATCTGCGTCTGCTGCAAGGTCACAGACACGTGCACGCTTTACTAAAGCATGTGTGCTTCAGGGGGATCACGTGCACACGGCGGCTCAGTGGTGTGCACATTGAGGCGCGCGCACACACACACACAATTGTTGAGCAGCTACTAGAGTCAGTATTAACTGAAAACTCTACTGTTTGTGTGTGTGTGCGTGCGTGCGTGCGTGCGTGTGTGTGCGTGCGTGTGTGTGTGTGTGTCTCATATGTCACTTCACCAGTTGGCAGGCGGGTTGCACACCCTGAGTGCTTGTAAACTGAGTTTCAAAATAAAAGCATGGCCCTTCCTACCTTAGAGAAGGGGCCGGCAAACCTCCAAAGACCGTTGAAGCCAAAGCCTGTGAAATGAAAGGGGGATGAGGGGAGACAGGGAACATTCTTTATTAAAAAATAAAGACTCAAAAGCCTCAAAAACATTTTGTTCTACGTCTCATTTAAATTCTCTCTAAAAAAACGTTCACTTTCACCAGATTGTGTAAAAACATTAAACTCTGAGCTGCTCAGAGAAACTATGACGTCATGATTGAGTCATGTGACCAGCAGTCAAAGTAACTGTGGGCGTGTCTTACTCTGTAAATAGGAAGGCTGGTACTGCGGGGGCGACTCCTCGTGGTACACCACGCTCTGCACGATGCCGTGGACCGGGTTCAGGAGGTTGGTGTCCTGGCACATGGACAGCACCGTGTTGATCTTAGAGTCCAGCAGGTTGTGGCTGAGGACACACACACACACACACACACACACACACACACACACACACACACACACACACACACACACACACACACACACACACACACACACACACACACACACACACACACACACACACACACACACACACACACACACACACACACACACACACACACACACACACACACACACACACACACACAGTCATCACAGGAAGAGCCCGTGTACAGAGGTGTGGGGGGGTTAGGGCCCCTGGGTGGAGAGGCCAGACCTACTCACACGACCGGGAACACCTTGGGGAAGACCACGCTGGCCTCGGCCAGGTACTCGTACAGGATCCTCTGGTCGAAGTCGTCCGTGGTGTATTTGACTTGCGTGGCCTGAAAACAAACAAACAGTAAACAAACAGCCAGGACGGACCAAGCTGCTGGACGCGTGCTGTGACCCTCTTGGCCCCCGTGGCCTTTGTGGCCCTCGTGCCCTTTGTGGCCCTCTTGGCCCCCGTGGCCTTTGTGGCTCCCCGTGGCCTTTGTGGCTCCCCGTGGCCCCCCGTGGCCCTTGTAGCCCCCCGTGGCCCCTGTGGCCTCACCAGCACAGTGAGCAGCAGAGCCTGGATCTTGGGGTCGGTCAGCACCTCCTCGTCCAGCAGGACGTTGGACTCGGAGACGGAGACCTTCCGGAGGTGAGAGTTGCCGATCCTCTGTGTCTCTGCGGTGAAAGGAAACAGGATTCAAAGGAAACAGGATTCAAAGGAAACAGGATTCAAAGGAAACAGGATTCAAACACACGTGTAGCCGGGACGCCGCCGGCTGCGCTCACCGATCTCGTAGTCGCTCTCCGCCACGCGCCTCATCTTGGGAGGCGTCGTCATGCCCGACTCCATCTCCGGTCTCTTTGGCGCCTTGGAGTCCGATATGAGGTGATCGAAGCTCTTCCGTGTGCCTGCGGGAGACAAAGCGTCACGTAAACAAGCTCCTCCCCCAGAAACAACATTTACATGTTTGGAGATTGAAAAACAGGAAGTGACCGGGGGAAGTACCCAGCAGCTTCTTGGTGTTGGCCTGCGAGGGCTGGCCCATGTCCAGGCTCATGGACTTGCGTGTCCGGGGGCTGATCTGGCCCACGGCCGGGTAGTGGTGGGCCGAGAGGTAGCGCTCCGAGACCTGAGGCGACGTCCAGGGCTGCGTCTCCCGCAGAGTCCTGAGGCGGGAACACAGCGTTAGGACTCGTCAGCCAAACCAACCACAACACACAGGAGCCACCAGGGGCCACGGGGGGCCACGGGGGGCCCGGCTCACCTGCAGCTGGGGTCCACGCTGTGGCTGGAGTACGTGTCCATGGGGACCGGGTCCATGGAAAGGTCCGAGATCAGCAGCGACTTCCTGTGTTTGAGGCTGCAGCGACTTCGGACCTCCTCAGAGACGGTGAGCAGCGCTAGAGAGTAAAGAGAGAATAGATTTAACATCGTTCTACTATATTACTAATATTACATTACTAATATTACATTACTAATATGACATTACTAATATGACATTACTAATATTACATTACTATATTACTAATATTACATTACTATATTACTAATATTACATTACTATATTACTAATATTACATTACTAATATTACATTACTAATATTATATTACTACATTACTAATATTACATTACTAATATTACATTACTAATATTACATTACTAATATGATATTACTATATTACATTACTAATATTACATTACTATATTACTAATATTACATTACTAATATTACATTACTATATTACTAATATTATATTACTATATTACTAATATTACATTATTAATATTATATTACTAATATTACATTACTAATATTACATTACTAATATTACATTACTAATATTACATTACTAATATTATATTACTAATATTACATTACTATATTACTAATATTACATTACTAATATTACATTACTAATATTATATTACTATATTACTATATTACATTACTAATATTACATTACTAATATTACATTACTAATATTATATTACTAATATTACATTACTATATTATATTACTAATATTATATTACTAATATCTTGTTGAAGAAAATCAAATAATATTATTTTCCCTGAAATGCTACGAGGCCTTGAACTTCTAAAGTACCGACAACTCTGGACCCCATCATGAGCATGAACCAGGATGTGTGTGTGTGTATGTGCGTGCGTGTGCGTGTGTGTGTGTATCTCTCTGTGTGTGTGTGTGCGTGTGTGTGTGTGCGTGCGTGTGTGTGCGTGCGTGTGTGTGCGTGTGTGTGTGTGCGTGCGTGTGTGTGCGTGCGTGTGTGTATCTCTCTGTGTGTGTGTGCGTGTGTGTATCTCTATGTGTGTGTGTGTGTGTGTGCATGTGTATCTCTCTGTGTGTGTGTGCATGTGTGTGTGTATCTCTCTGTGTGTGTGTGCGTGTGTATCTCTCTGTGTGTGTGTGTATCTCTCTGTGTGTGTGCGTGTGTGTGTGTGTATCTCTCTGTGTGTGTGTGCGTGTGTGTGTGTGTATCTCTCTGTGTGTGTGTGCGTGTGTATCTCTCTGTGTGTGTGTGTGCGTGTGTGTACCTACCAGCCAGGTAGGCCACGCTCTGGGTGTTGACCTCGAACTTGTCACACTTCAGGTGCTTGCTGATGAGCGCCAGCAGCGTGTGCAGGATCCTCACGGTCCTCGCCACCGTGGTGGCAGACGGGTGTCTGTAGCCTGGAGACAAAGCACAGGGCATTAGGCAGGAGGGCTCCGTGAAGAGGGTCCATGGGTTCTGGTTCTGGTTCTGGCTCACCTTTGAGCAGGTGGCCCACCAGAGCAAAGTTGAAGTTGGCGCTGAAGTTCAGGCCCACGAAGTGATCCATCTGCTTACAGTGCCACTCCAGAGGCCGCCGGATCTCCATGAACACCTCCTCTGGGCTCTGGGGGTGGGGGGGGGGGGGTGAGTGTGTGAGTGTGTGAGTGAGTGAGTGTGTGAGTGTGTGAGTGCTTCACCTTGTCATTGAACACGCGCATGGTGTCAAGCGTGTGGAGGTTCTGCTCCAGCAGGGCGGTTCCGGCCGAGTACAAGTTGACCTCATCCAGCTGCAGCACAGCCACCGCCACCCAGAACAGAGCTTTGTGCATCGGAGACTCCTACACACACACGCACACGCACACGCACACGCACACGCACACGCACACGCACACGCACACGCACACGCACACGCACACGCA